>CM067369.1:207279622-207302388 GCA_034401795.1 Chaetoderma sp. LZ-2023a | reverse complement strand
ATCGCACGCACGCACGCATACACACACACTATATATATATATATATATATTTATATATATATATATATATATATATATATATATATATATATATATATATATATATATATATATATATATATATATATATATATATATATATATATATATATATATATATATATTGTATTGTTTCTTACAGAATGCAATATTAACAGATATGGTGCGCGCTGTGCCTCAATATGTAGTGCTAACTGCAGAGTATCCCATGTAAGACGGGCATGTAACCACGTGACAGGTCGCTGTACATATGGGTGTCAGCCGGGTTATCAAGGATACTTCTGCGCTGAAGGTCTGGTACACAGTCTCTGCCTTGCTATTTGTACACTATCGTATATTGGAAGAGAATATATACCTGCTATAAACGCTGGTGCTACATATTGCATTACATTTAAATAACCTATTATCAAATTATTTTAAAATAACATGGTTATTGTACATATCTATGCATTGTACCATTCTGTATGTAGTGCGCGTGTACATACACGTGCGTACACGAACATGCCAAGGAATTTAAATAATAGGTTGATGAGGTATTTCATTGTGCAAGCTACTGAGCGCACGGGAAAGGCATACTGCGTATATGGCTCATGCCAGGCGAGTTATACAGACTATTAATTTTTTTAATTTTATCATTATTATTATTATTATTATTATTATTATTTTTTATTATTATTATCGGCAATCGAGCAGGCGCTGGAGATCATAAGCATTGCAATGGCACACGGGATATCAAATCGCTAACAACAAATCATAAGGAAATCAGCTCGTACACCACCCCAGCCAACCAGTCATCTCCAACAAAGATATTGGCCCGAGAATGGCCCACGGACGATGTCAACCAACCTTTCACAAGACTTTTATAGCCAAAAGGTTGCTTGCGATTTGCTACTCAATGTGCCAATGCCTTGATAATATTTCATAAAATAGCATGAACCAATTCAGATTAGGTGATGCGTAATTACTAAGCTGAGTAATATTCTCATGATCTCAAGTGTATGCATTTTGATTTTACACTGTTTCTAAATTTTATACCAGCAATGCATGTTTAGTATTCTATCATTGTTTGTTGCAGAATGTCATATTAACAGACACGGTGCTGGATGCACCTCATCATGTAATGCTAAATGCAGATCATCACCAACATCTAGAGGACGGACATGTGACCACGTAACAGGTCAATGTAGTAATGGATGTCAGGCTGGTTACCATGGGCACTTCTGCGCTTCAGGTCTGGTAAATAGCAGTAACTATCTACATGTGTATAATGATTTATTGGGACAAAATGATATGATGCCAGATTGCATTAGTGCTAAAAATGTATACAAGCCACTTATAATTATGTTGGTGAAACATTGCCCTGATGGTTACCGTATTGCACTTATTTGTTTATAGATTGATGTGTCCCAATTATTTTGTTTTTACAAGGCATGTTTTGTTGTGCTGTTACCAGTGGCATAACAGGAGCATTCTCTAGGGGTGTTCAGATGGGGATCAGCCACAATGAGTGTTCTCGAATATTTCCCGTATTCTGAATGATGCTAGAACTTCTTTACTTTGGTTTATATTATAGATATCTTCTTTTTAAATCTACTAAGGTTATTCTGAAGCAATGAGATTAAGACAATATTTGAAGGTTTCAGTGGCGATCGTCTTCTTCTCAGCCACCATTTATTTGATATTTGTAACCACCATTGTTTGGGATTCTATTGTTCTCGTTGTTTGGCAAAGCCTAGTATAACACCATGCATTCTCATAACGCTAATCGTAGTCAATGTACTGTTGGCATCCAAGGTGAGGGGATCTACCTGTATAGCATGTAGTAAGTACATAGTAGCTCAATTCTAATTGTCTATTTCCTGCAGTAGATGGAAAACGTACGAGACCATATATGTTTATAAAAATGTGATTGATAATTGTTGATGGCGATAGCAGCAAGAAATCTCCTTCAAAGTATTTGCGAAATACTCAGCAGAAAATGCATGTGCCACTATCTAACTTTGGACCACATTGTTCTAAAAAAAATCAGCTGGATGTTCAATGTGTAACACATTCTCAAAGTATTTCGAGCAATTCGATTGACGGTCGTTACTGACTAAATCAGCAACAGCAGTAGGAACCTCTTCCAGAAACAGCAAATAGATTACACATAAATAGGCCTATGCCATATAAATTGTCAAGATCAGTGTGAAATATGTTCGATAATGCTCAACTAGTAGGTAAGTGTGTCACCGCATGTGTGCTCGTGCATGTGTCTGGAAGACCTACTTGTCAAGGGAAAATTAGTTAACGACGCGTCTCGGTTACGTTTATAATACAGGCCTAACTAATTGTACGTACATAGTTAACGATATTGAAATCCCGAAACTGGGCCTGTATTCATGGCGCTTTCTTAGCCTAAGAACGTTCTTAGCCGCTAAGAACGTTCTTAGCGCTAAGAACTTTCTTAGTTAAGAAAGTTCTTAGCGCTAAGAAAGTTGGGATTCATGGAGCGTTCTTAGTCTACTTCTTAGTTAGGAACGCCCTAAGAACCGGAAGTTGGGAATTTCCTAATGCTACAACCATTGATCTATATACTAACTAGATTGGCCACACAAGCACAAATCGCGTGACAAAATCGTCCAACAGCTAACCAACAGCGCATTTGTGATGCCACATGACGTCATTAACCTAATGACGTCATCGTTTACGTCACAATAAACCTTTCGCAATATTTTAGGCATTCCACATAGATCTGTGTGGTATTTTCCCGTGTGACTGGTGATTAATGACGTCGTAATTGTTAAAGGGGCGGTATAGCTGTCAGACACTTTCCTGGTGTACATTTTAAGCCGCTGATATCGCCAGTGTCCATGCGCCGATTTTAATAACTCGGGTATCTGGAAATAGCTGCTGATTAGCTGCATCGCTTTGTACTATGGACCTTATGATTCCTCAAACAGTTTGTTTTTTACAAAAATGTAAGAGTAAAGCTTACAGATATAACATCGGCGCGCAAGATAGCTTTCTTCATTGTCACAAGAGAGATAATCGTCGACAGGCTCCCGACTGCCTGTCTTGAGGTATGGTACCCAGAGTTAACTCCCGTTAGCAGTGAAAAGCTATCTTGAACAATAGGCGGAGAACAGTCTGACCGTACATATTGCCAAAGCATTTAATGCTCTATCATCTGCGCCCATAGGTGTCTGGGACATGGGTTTGCATATCTTAACCCTTTAATTATCAAGCAAGTAAAATTTAACTCTCCTGTGATCTTGAGGAGTGTCCATTTGCAGGCTAAGATGCCATTCTTGAAAATCTACCGCATGAACAACTGGCTAGAGCCAGTCATTCCAGTGGTAAACTTTTCAATAAGTAGTCGTCTATTAGACAGCAAATGGACAATAATTTGGCAAAACTTTGATTAATGGTCAAGTCAGATGAAGACGGCATAAGATAAGATAACTCCAATTGAGTTTCAAATGACATGTAGCAAATTACTACATTATACCCTGGCCCAGCCTACCTATACCCTTGTGATCCTGAACACTTGATCCATGGTCAAATAATTGCTGTTAAACATATCCAGAGCCAAAAATCGGACGCCAATGACGAATTTAAAATCAGTTTTTTCAGCTAAGAAAGTCTTACATAGAAAGGACATCTGGGGCATCGGATCATACTAACCAGTCAGATTCAAAATACAATCTGGACATTTTTTCCATTAAGCACAGATTTCTAGCTCAACACGGTTTTCTGAATTCCATCTCAGAATTGTACTCTGTCAATGACTGCCCTAGCAGAATAAAAACACATGTGACCACTTAACTATTTTATCTTTGCCAATCAGTTACAAATTATTCACAGCTTAAAGATGCATCTTCACACAAAAAATGCTTTGAAATAACATTGTTTAAATCGAATACTTTTAAAGGCTTAAATTGTGTACCTCAAAGTAATGAACCGAAAAAAGTCTTAGCATATGATGATTTCATTCCATATAAATTATTACAAATAATTTTGGTGTTAAGTTGAATTAGGGGCTCATGTCGCTAATTGAATTTCACAACTTAAAAAATTATATTAATTTATACGTAATGAAATTATTGAATGCGAAGATTTATTTTGTTTCATTACATCTAGTCACACAATTTAAGCCTTAAAAATTATTAAATTTGAACACTGATTTTAAAGCATTTTAGTGTGAATATGCACCTTTAAGGAATAGTATCTTGACTATTTTAAAATAATTTGAATGGAGACATGTGGCTTCAAAATATTAACCACAGTAGGTGGCATACTCATTTCATATCTGGAAACTCTATTTTGCTGAAACACGATTAGAACTGATACATCTGATGTTCTGTCAGATACTTTTATCCGTATACCAATTCACCTTTCCAGTTTATCCATCCATCCATCATATGATGTCAAAATCAAATAAGTGACGTGTAGGCTAACTTCATAATTATGACGTCATGAATGATTCGAATAGTCTGACAAGTTGTACGAATTGTATGTCTTTGCTATTTAATAAACATGATGTTGAATATTTTGAAACTAATTTGACGGAGAGCTCTTACCGCGATAGGCAGCAACAGCACACAATCAAATTAATTTCAAAATATTCACCAGCTACCTACATAGTTTTCTTGAAATTGATCGTCAGGGAGGTCAGAGATCGATCGATCCCAATTCAAGCGTGGTGTGGGTTGAGCTTAGCTAGAGATGAGTGGGACATAGCTAAAACTAGAACGGTCCATTGAAATTTGAACTAAATTTGAAACTTAATGATATTTCCTGGTGATACGCTGAAAACCATATTTTCAATGAATTTCAGGTTTTTTATGGAGGGGGGGGGGGAAATAACTATACAAATCAGTTCCAATTTAGTAAATATTCTGTTGAATATGTTCCAGCTTATTTGACTAGAAGCTGTTACTGCCATAGGCATCAGAATCCAGTAGAATTGGTCTCAAAATATTCCACAGCTTTTCTGCATGGCTATCATGAAATTGAGCCATTAGGATTCCATGGGCTAATTGGTTAACCGCATGTGCCATTGTCTTTATACATATAAGCATTCAAAGGTGTTGTATTACACGACTTAGCGTGGCATGTGATGTGTATGAAATGATAAAATATAAAACCTGCTTAATAGTTTCAAAACTATTTTATTTGCTTAGTGCAAGACAGCAATTACTAAAGGTGCATGGAGAATGTTTCGAGTATGTCTAATCAGATAAAGTGTCCATTCACAGAGATCTAAAGCACTCCACTCTAAGCATGCTAAGTATGACAAAGCGATCATCTGCTCAAGTCCTGGCAGTTGAGTTTGTAAATGACATGCAGCAGAACAAGTGTCCAGTCGAAATGCATAGTCGTACCATCATGTACTTTGATTGATCTGGATATCTGATTCTGAAATATAAACACACAGATGGCAGATATTAGTCATGAAATACTTACACCAAGTGTGGTTGAGAGCAAAATTCTCATGGACCGCAAGACATTTTTATTAGGCCCCGTCTCCAGTGGGTGGGTGAGTGAGGGATCGTCTTGGGGTTGGGGTGGGGCAAAGGATACATCAGTTACCAATATGATTGCGGACTGTGAGACAATATTTACATTAGACTCACAACTAGGATGAGGGGAGGGGCTTGGGTTGAGGGGTGGTAACAGGATGCTGTGTGGGTTACTGTGAATATGATTGGAAATCATACAATTTTTAAAAACATTGATTTTTGACGCTCAAAAGAACATTTCTCAAGATCACTGCAAATGTTAGTTTGATCATTACAGGTTTCATATAATTCATGCATTGTTTATCGAGTTAGTCCAAACATGTACTAAGAATGAGATATCATTATATTCATGTCATTTATAGAAGAATGCAATGACTTCTCAGTACATTCGTGGAATAGCCTAGTGCATTGTCATTAATGACATTTCTGGACATGCAGCTTTTATTTTTAATAGGCATACCCATATTTTGTTCTTAAGATAATGGCCTTTGTAACCATATTACTTTGACCACATCATTAATGTGACAATAAATTTAAGAAAAATTGCGTTTCTTTGCATGGGCCTTTACAGAGAAAATTGGCATAGTCTAACATTACAGATGCTACATTAAGTAGGTGATGGTTTATAATTTAAGCTACATGGGATGAAATGTATGAGTTCTCAACCTTAAGGGTTGTTAGAGGGCAATTTGTGTCATTTCAGTCAGTCACGGAAACACTATGCGTCTGTATTAGGCGCTGTAGATCTTTTCATGTATCTTAGATTTCTTAACTTTAACTATTTCATGACTAATTCGCATCTCCTCTGTTGTGCTAAACAAACAGCTAATCGTTTAGATGTGTATATTTTGAATTATTATCTCTTGAAGACGCTCAGTTGGATTCTAGCGAAAGTGTAATTAGCCAACAGGAGGATTCCCACACAACTGTCACGTTTCTAACAGATGCTGACATGCGCAGTGTCCAATCTATGGATATCTATGGCTACAACGACGTTGGGTGCGTGCGCATGAGTGGTACGATAGTACTACGTGGTCAAGAAAGTTCCCGTACACCGATGGCATGGATGGAAGGTGTAAACAACCCGATCACAAACGGGGGTTGTCAGAGGCAAACGAAGCAACAAAACAAAGCTTCACGGTGCTTGGTATGTCAGACAGCTCTGAAGATGCACCGGGCAGAGTTTACTTGCTGCGATCGAAAGTCGAAAGAACCTACACGCTTAGTGCGGCGGCGATTGAAATACCACTTTTAGGCGTGGCCGGCAGATCCAGCAAGTCATCCATCAAAGACCATCCTGCCTCTACATCTGTAGACTCACATATTCAGGCCATAAAGGCCTCACGGCAAGTTTGTATTCTGAATGTGGATGTTGGTATTCGTGCACGATGATCAGAAGTATCAAATTACTCCCGTAAATAGGGAGTTACAAAATTGTTTTAGTGTGGTGGTTTGGAGAACTGCACGCTAAGGGATAAAAACCTGACACATAGCGAAGGAAGACACGCATTGTCTGTCGGGCTTATTAGTAGCTGGTACAGATCCAACCTGTTCGGCCCCTGGCCGAGGATGCTCTCGATCACTGGATCGGTTCTCCTTTTATACTCTTTGCGATGTCACAGGCGCAGGCTCCATCCAATCATTGTTCGAGCAACAGCCAATCAGCATGTAGCTAATAATAGCGCAGTCGAACGTTCTAGAACATTCTAGAAGTTTTGCGTCCACGTGGCTATGACGTCACGGCAATATTTTGAAGATAATCATGAAGAGTTTTTCCTGGATAACTCAGCCATTTCTGAACCGATTTTGAAATGGTTTACAGATTTAAAAAGCTCGTTGAATCCTGGTCTTGAGTAATGCCAGATTTAACGGGAACAGGCAATCAATAAGGATTACAGGGTACCATCTCCCTACACTAAATGCACCATCCTATCAAGGCCGTAACTATGCGCTCCATATAAACAGCGCCCTGGCGCGTGCATGCGCATCATGTGCATTAACGAACTTAGTCGGTTTTCGACACGCTTTCTCTCCCATAGGCCTATATACGCTTATGGCTCTACCTAGAGGGGCGTGTTCAGGAAACGAATCCAGGACGGGCGGCGCATATCCAACCGGTGGATCCGAATTACACCACCCCCTCCTAGTTTGACATCCATGGCAAACGATCACGCATGGCAGATCGACGCACGGACGTACACTAGGCAGGAATTATGGAGTTCCTCGGTAGGCGTGTGGCCAGAGAGGAGTAGTAACGTATCAGACGAGTATTCAAGAGACAGAGCACATATGGGTGCCAAGAGGATGGGGAGGTATACTTTTACTTTTCAATTTTGACGTGGAATTATTTTTCCAGGCCTTTCTTTTTTTTTCTTTTTTTTTATTACTATTATTACGGTGTGTGCTAATCTTTATTTAGTATATGATTCTAAACAATAGCTCGCATGGGTGTTCCGCAGAGAACAACCAAGCTCCAACGTACCACAATTTAAGTTTGTAAATATATATACAAATATAATAAGAAAAAGACAAGGTATATATAGACCATGTAACATACCCTAACGAGGTATTTATATATTAATCACACCGAATTACTTGCGCCACCCCCCCCCCCCCCCCCCGGGTAAATAAAGGGGTACGCAACACGTATCACTTAGTATTATCATTCTATATAAAATATCTATTTGCGGCCCGTTATTGTAGGTCTGCAACGGGCAGCTCTCGCTGGCCCCATATCCGTCCTGACGTCTAAGACAGGAAGAAAAATAATAAGAAAAATAAGATACATATAATAACAATAACTTTAAAAATTGGTTTATCAGGCAGCCCCAGCATAGCTGAGACTGCATGATGTAATTGTGACGTTGTTGCACTGTGGGATGTTGTATTCTTTATGTCGCACACGACGTTCTTACAACATCGGAGTCCGCATTGCTCATTTCGCATGAGACACAACCCGGCACTGAAGTGTGCGACTGTGTCGGATAACCGTAGTCATCCTAAGGATGGGATTCAATTGATCTAACATATATAATAAGAAGAAAAGTATTTTTAAAATAAAGTAATAATTAATACATTTCCACGAATCGCCTATTGATATGTCTGCTGAATTACAATGATCACACCTCTGCTGCGAAATTTCCCGATTGAGTCTGGGTCCCACGACTGACGGTGGTGGGGTCGCGGTGGATGCACTGTCATTGCTGAGATGCTTTCACTATTATTGGCACTGTCCGAAACATCCGAAGTGATGGTGGCGGAAATATGCGCGTCCATAATGTCTCTCACAGTTACCGCTGGTTCCAATATATCCGCCCGTATAGCAGCGGCGGTATTAGTGGTTACCAATGTTACTGATGCTGTAGTGATGGTGGCTGTCGTGGTGATGGTGGTTCTAGCTGTCGTGGTGGTCGCTGTAGCTGTCATGGTGATGGCGGTGAGCTGTACCGTAGGCTGAAGTCGTGGTGTGGGAGCGGATACGGCAGGAGACGACATCTTCCGAAACTTAGCATACGTTAATAGACGACTTGCGGTGATGTTAGGCACAGGCTGGATATCATGTGTGTTGGCGATCCATCTCTTTCCCGTGTATGGACGTTCCGGCGTGGTTCCCTTTCTGATGGCTGGGTCAGAAATGCAAGGAGGCGGATGCTGAATAACACGGGTCGGAGTTACACTAATTGTCACAGGTTGCGACGGCCCTGGTCCTTCGTCTATGGTAAGTTTGGGTGGAGATGGAGACTGCGGGTACCTTGGAATGTCTATTTCCGCAGGTGTCGTAATTACTACTGAAATCAGTTGACTGGCTAACACTGTCTGAGATACTACGGTGGCAGGTGTGGTGACCGTAGCTGGATGGCTAATAACCGATGCGGGTGCTGCCGAACTGGATTCTGCAGGAGACTTTTGCTTCTTTCTCCGCTTCAGGACTGGTGTGGATGAAGTGACTGGTACCAGTGTAACAGTTCCAGCTGCAGCTGTGGGAAGGATTTCACATCTGGCTGTCGGTACGTTGCTTATGGTAGCCGCGGAAAGACGTTGGTGAATGGGATATCTATGTGTAGTGTTCTTCGTGCGGGCCATTTTCTCGGTCGGGAGAACTTTGACCTGGAGCCGAGATTCGAAACGGTTGGCTAAAACGGCATGATCCTCGTTCTCTTCCCCAGGAACTAACGTCACTTTCAACATATGGTACGTACCGAGTAGTGGTGTAGAGATACTGGCACATCACACAAAAGGCTGGCTGGAAGAGATGATCCTTATTAACATGAAGTGTGCGGTCGGATTTTCTAGTGAAAGTTCTGGTACATGGCTCTCCGCTATCTAACAACGAGTTACACTGGAACTGTTTTGGAATTGGTACAGATTCTTCTTCAGAGGAATCCAACAATGCTAAATCTTCAAGGAGTGACATCTTGTTCCCACATGGTAGTTGCGGGAACTTTATTCAAAACCTAATGCCCTATCTCTTCATGGCTTATAACTTTCCAGGCCAAATATAATAATGAAAAATAATAAGAAGAAAAACAGCAGAATTTGGTTTGCGACACGAAAGAAGCCTAATGCTATGTTCTTCCCTGGTGTCGTGTTTTGACAGGAAGACAAAGTTCCAGAGCGTGCTTCCTCCTTTTATACTATTTGGTGATGTCACAGGCGGCGGATGACCACACCTAAAAGTTTCAACAGGTGATTCAGTCATTCGTATGTGAATGTTTCCTCTTTTTCCGACCTGGACGTCATAGGGTTAATTCCTCCCATATAAAGTGAGTACTTTTAACTATAGGAAGAATGGCTCGTTAAACTTGTCTTTATTTCGCACATTTAACAGCCTCCGATCAACATAAAAATATGGTATTACTTTTTCTTTGCGGAGCCTCACATTTTAATTAGCATGAGGCGGTTTTCCAGGTTGGATGCTTATAAACTTGCCTATTTTAATTTTAAGCTGGAGCGCCCGATGGGGTGTGTGGGAGCCAGGTGATGTCAACGGTAATCCCCCAGACTCACCCTCACCACTCCTCCATCACGCTGTGGCAGTCGCGTCTTTAGGCAGCTCTTTGGTTTAAAGCGTTTGATCCAACTTACTGGAAATAGCAGTAAATGTCACGTGGCTAAAAAAAGCATGTGGTTGATCGGGAACGTATATGCCGTTCATGGCGATGGCCAAAAGCTGTTGCTGAGGTGTAGTCTGTTGCAGAAGCGAGAGATAGAAATATATATGTTACATCAAGATCTTTATAATGTCCCGTATTTGCGCGAGTTCTTTAACATGCGTCTTGGTAGGTGTCTGTAATAGGTAGTTCTCAGCCCGTGTTGATTATAGACTGGAACGCATGGAAGAGAATTTTTGAAATTCTCTCTGTAACTTTACTGTAAGACTTTTGATGCCGCTTTACAGGCCTGTGCGCTAATGATTTGTAGCACAGTAGAGCAGTTGTGTTCTTAATCACAGATTTAACAGTAAAGTTGTAAGTAATTTTTGTGCGTGGTTTAAACAGATCTATACATGCAGTAGATCTACTCGTGCCTGATGACAATGTGGGCATCTTGCGCTCTTAATAATATTGACTGTTATTACGTCTAGATGAAGTTTGTAGTTTAGCTGTTTCCATACGAGGTCAGGGGAAGGGGCGGATCGTTGGACAAACGTCCTCCCGTGATGCGTACTGTAGATGGCTGTAGTGCATTCCTGATATCCATATGATCAGTTCTCCCGTAACTGGATAAGAAGGTGTGTGCGGGAGATTTGTTGGCTGCTGTCTGTTGATGATAATGTTGTTGTCGGGATGTCCGGGATGCTGTATGATGCCAATGTTATAAGCGAAGTGGGCGCATTCCAGTTTTCCATGCTGGTGAATGCAAAGTCTGTTGTTATTTGCGGGAGGTGAAGTCTGTGGGAGATATTAGTTCTCCCGTAATTTGTGTGGGAGGAATTTGTTGCGGGAATAATTTTGTTTCTACTGGTAATTAATTAAGACCGGTAGGTGCTGCTAAATGCTGTTGTTGCCGATGTTGAATGTCTCCATTATGCTGAGTATAACCGAGCAAGTATGTGATGTACGCACAGTGATGAATTGACGCATCCAGTCCTGAAGGCTGGTGTGTTCTTGTAGGGGGGGGGGGGATTGGTCTGGCGATTTGGGGGCTTGGTCAGCTACACCTCATTGTATGGTTCTGCAGTTCTAGACACGCCAAGGCTTCATCCAGCCTCTTTACTTCCATGCTATTCACCACATGTTCCACCCCACAGGAAACATGGCTTGGATCCGCCTCAGCTTCCGCTTGTGGTAACTCTATGCTGGGGAGGGGGGGGGGGGGGCGAGCATAACATGAAGTGGGTGGGAATGGGAAGAGATCGGAGGAACAACATTTCCATCTGGACCCTTGGACAAAACAAACACGAAATTCTTCAGATACGACTTCCCAGATCGAGTAGACCCATGCTGAGGAGGAAGAGGGCGAGTAGGTATCTCGTCATCGTCATCAGCGTTAGCCGCCTGTTCGTCCATGTTCTGGCTTTGTAGAACTGGGGCTGAACTAGCACCGTGGTGTTTTGTGCTAACCATGGGAATACCAATTTCCGTAGAAATATCTGTCTGGGTACCGGTGTCACAAGAAACGACCAGTCCGTGCTCTGGTGCTGGGTCGTCACTGACACAAGATTTAAGTCGATCGAAGTGGATGACTGAGGTCAGGCCATCCGAGGCACGGATACGGTAGGTCACGTCCGACGTCTTACCTACTACCACACAGGGGCCTTTCCACTGGTAACTCAGTTTACTTGGCACGTGTGCAGACTGTCGTGAATCGTGTACCCAATCCCATTCTTCCTGCTTCATGTGGATCTCCGTGCACTCTCCAGTCGTGCCATTTCTTTTGCCGCAAGTGTGTAGTGGATAGGGTTTCTCTCACTAACTCATGGGCTTGTTCTATCCTTTGCCACAAGAGTTCGACATAGAGGGATTGTGAATTTTTCTCCCCTGGTATTCGTGGTATAGCCAGATCCAGGGGTAAGGCTAATTCACGGCCTAACATTAACCGAGCAGGGGTGTAGCCCATGCTGGAATGTACCAAAGTGCGGTAAGCCATGAGTACATATGGGAGTCGTAGGTCCCAATCTATACAATCAAGCGTGTTTCCTTTTGTTAGCATTTCCGCGAGAGCTCTGTTAAATCTCTCTACCATCCCGTCGCTCCGGGGGTGGTATGGAGTTGTCCTTGTTTTGACGATATGGAATAATTTGCAGAGCTCTGATATGAGCCGGCTCCCAAAATTACTTCCTTGATCGGAGTGCAACTCATAAGGCATACCAAAGTGGCAGAACACATTGCTGGCCAAGACCTCTGCTACGGAGGATGCCTCTTGGTTCGGTAAATAAAATGCTTCCACCCACTTCGTAAAATAATCTTGCAATACGAGGATGTATTTATTTCCATCATCCGTCGTATTCAAGGGTCCGGGCACGTCGATAGCCACTCGCTCACTTTGATATGGGCAACAGTCCTTTCCACGGCCAGATGCCCAGCGTTATCATGTAGTTGTTTCAATATAAGTTCACAATAACTTTCCGGGACTACCAATCGATCATTAATATATAGAACGTTGTTTATTAATCGACATTCTTCAAACCGTTGGTAATAATATTTTGCCGTGGTGGATAAAGGTGTTACCTATTCCTTGGGAGGACGTACCCCCTCCTGAATCCACGCTTCTATATTCTGTGTCTGCACGTCTGTTGTTTGGTGGTGTGCGATTTTCTCCGGATTCCACTCTGCACACCTCAATTCAGAGAACTCCGGAGATGGCTGTGTTGGCTGTGTCACGGTGGCGGCCTCTTCGTGTTCAGCCTCCACGCCGATTCTGCTAAGGGCGTTGGCATTACCATGCAATTTGTCGGGATGGTGAACAACGTTAAAGTTATAGGCCTGCAGGGATTCCTGCCATCTCGGTACCTGGCCCTCCAGATTTTTTAAGTTCCTGAGCCACCGTAGCGAGGCATGGTCTGTACGAAGTGTAAAAGGGCACTCGTGCAGAAAGTGCTTATAATACTTGACGAAATGGACCGCCACCAATAGTTCTCGCTTGGTGGTTGCATATCTTCTCTCTGTTTTATTCAGAGTATGTGAACCGTAACCCAACACCTGCTCTGTTCTGTCTTCAGTGACCTGAGATAGAACCGCGCCAATAGCAAAAGCTGACGCGTCAGTGTCTAAGATGAAATCGAGGTTTGGATTAGGATGAGCAGGAATTGGGGCGGTCGTCAAGAGTTCCTTCAACGCCCTGAAGAAGCCTTCACACTCACTCATCCACTCAAATGGTTGATCTTTCTCGGTGATCTTGTAGGGGGGGGGGGGGTGAAGCAATCTCGCTGAAATGTCGGATGTAACAGCGATTGTACTGGCATAGGCCAACGAAACTCTGTGTCTCCGTAACTAAAGAGGGCTGAGGCCACTCTGCTACAGCCTTAGTTTTTTATGGTTGTATAGCCACTCCATCACTGGATATGAACTCAACGCTTTGTCTGAAGAGATGACATTTCTTCGGTTTGAGTTTAAAATCTTGAGAGCACGGTGTCCATATTGGTTAAGGTTTGCTCAAACGTGGGTCCAAAGAGTATTACGTCATCGATGTAACTGAGACAGATCTCCCATTGCAGGGTGGTTAATGAGTTGTTCAAAAGTTCTGGGAGCGTTGCACAACCCGTAGGGCATCTTGCGGAATTGGAAAAGGCCGTCCCTACAAACGAATGCCGTCTTTTCCATATCAGCTTCATCCATGGCTACTTGCCAGTAACCGCTAGCTAAGTCAAGGGTACAAAACCACTTGGCTCCGGACAAGGAATCCAAGGCCTGATCTATCCATGGTAATGGATAAGCATCTTTAACGCTAAGATCATTAAGGCGGCGGTAGTCTATACAAAACCGCAAGGTTCCGTCCTTTTTCCTGCTAGCACTATAGGGCTAGCCATGGAGATGCTGAGGGTTCAATAATACCAGTCCGCAACATGTCGTTCACTTGTTGGTGTGCTTCCGCTTCCTTGTGAATGGGAAGACGTCATACCGGTTGTCATATGTGGCAATTATTGCCTGTATCGATGGAGTGTCGTACGAGATGAGTCTCTCCAAGATCCACATCTCCGGAGGAAAAACTATCATGATATTTATGTAGTAGTTTCCGAATTTCTCGTTTTTGAGATTGCAGTAATCCAACGGTGGCACGTAGATATAAATTGTGTAAATGTTTGGGTAAATAATCAGTCATTTGCGTTGTTGTGTGAGAAAGTGCAGGTGATTCCAATGAGATTGTGTCCACTAAATGGCCATAGCGTACTCCAGGTTCCAGAGTGATGGGATCTGCGGTACCATTGAAGACTTGAAAAGGTATTTTTCCTCTATTGGTAGTGTCCACTATTATGCAGGGACTTGCGCTTTGTGAGGCGATCATATAATCACGGTTGGGTTCCAGCATGGGGGTGTGTGTGTTGCTTCCTAATTGTGGTGCGGTGCCCCATTAAATCTGTTCCTGTCCTGTCTCAACTATGGCGGTACTCGATAATATTACCGCGCACGTATCGTACAATGATGATGCTGGTCCAAGAGGGATTTGTCAGCCGTGTGTATCGAGTTCCTGTTGTCTGCAGTGTATGATGGTTTCGCTGCCACTGAGGAAATCAGAGCCAAGTAAGGCGTCGTTATGAATGGAGGCGATGACAACTCTCTGAATGAATTGCATTTCCTCTATTTGGATATCTAAATTAAATACACTGGCCATGGGTACATCGGCTCCCGTAGCCATCTGTAGGTAAATATTTGTAGGCTTATTGGGGGGGGGGGGCTTCTAATGAGGTGGGATGCTCTCATATAAGCGCTGGTTAAATACTGTGATAGAAGCACTGGTGTCGACGGTGATACTAGTGGAAACGCCACTAAAAAGACAGGCACATTTGTAGATTACTTTGCGATGTACTTGCGGAAGAGTTTCCAATGATGCGATCCGTGATAATGGTATTGGAACAGCATCACTCTGTATATATTCTGACTGTTTCCGTATTGCTTCTTGTATGCTTGTGGATGGCTGAGTGAGGAAAGGGCCAGTTCATCATCGCCGCTGGTGTGAAGACTGTGGTGAAGATGGAGCTTGGGGTAGCAATGGTGGTGGTGATGTTGCTGTTTCGGTGTAGGCGGTATTAGTGTAGATGGCGGCACTTACGGGATGATGGATAAGCTCTACCTGCACAAGCCATTTCTTACAATGGTTCATAGGATGCTTTGGTGAAGCGCAGAAGAAACAATGATTACGCCAAGGACGTGCGTTCCTCCGTTTATCTCGGTGCTTGCAGATCCATGAGGCAGAGTGAATCATCTCACAACCAGAGGGCACCGAGAATCTTGTGTGTCTTGGTGGCGGGACGTGGTGCTTTCAAAAACGTTGTCTCAGCGGAGATGCTACAACCTACCACTGCCGTTTTACATAGGAAAGAAGGCCTATCGTGTGTGGAAAAAGAGGGGATGTCCTTGCTGCAGATGGGGGAGACAACGTAGGCACTGACATATGTGAAGCCGTGCATTTTGGTGTAGGTGTGAAAGCTGATTTTTAGGGATGATGGTTAGGTACTGAATGCTGTTGTGTGAAAACTACAGTTGAGCCGGGGGGCAGATATGGGCACCGAAGTGGCTCGGTGTGGTTCAGTGCACTTAGGAGTTTGACAGTTTCTCCAGTTGTGGTGTGCTATGGTCTGGAGCAGGCATTGTAGAGGGAGGTCAGTTAGGACACCGCTCCCTCCAATGTCCTAGCTGACCGCATCCGAAACAGGTATTCGGTGGCGGTGCGGTGCTGGTGGTGTTTGCTGTCCTAAACTGGGTGGTGCTGAGTGTTGTAACTAAATTAGTGAGTGTGGAGATTTGTTTGTTAATCTCTTCTATCTGCTCTCTCATGTTGCCGTTGTTGTTGTTGTTATTTCGCTGGTTCCCGTGCCCGGGGGCTCCGTTGAAATTTCCTCCTCGGGCACGGCCCCTTCCTCCAGGCTCTTGATTCTGATTGGAATTCT
The DNA here is from genome assembly GCA_034401795.1 of Chaetoderma sp. LZ-2023a. NCBI lineage: Eukaryota > Metazoa > Mollusca > Caudofoveata > Chaetodermatida > Chaetodermatidae > Chaetoderma > Chaetoderma sp. LZ-2023a. The sequence continues at coordinate 207,285,798 of CM067369.1, read as the reverse complement.
GCACATCTGGTGATGGTGGTGTTGTCTGTGTAGGCAGTGTTGATGATCTGGGGAGCACTAGTGGGGGGGGGGGGGCGATAGCTGCACTCTCTATATCGTTGATAGGATGGAGTTGTCGTCGGTTATTCTTTTCCCGCTCTAGAAAGTTCTCAATGCGAACCGCAGTTGCCGTTAATTGGGCCAAACTCCCGTGGTCGCCGAGAAACAGTTGTTCTTTTAGGGTGGGTTCACTGCTTAATGCATCAATGAAGGTGTCTAGATGCAAATGAATCACACCCTCCGTATTGGTGCTCGGATAGGTGCGGGTGACTAGCCTCCTTATTCGGCTAGCTAACTCAGGAAGAGATTCTCCCGAACATCGTCAAAGATTTTTAAGTTGAAGACGACTGGTTTCTCCAAGGGCTGTGTCACCAAATTGCTCCGTCAGTGCTCGTTCCAGCTGTGTGTAGGTGTGTGTGTAATCCGTTCCCTGATCTGCAAGAACTTGAAGGGCTTTTCCGGAAAGTTTTGCGGCGAGATATTCACCCATTTGTCGATCATCCCAATGGTTAGTTCGATTTATGATCTCGAACTGTATCTTATAATTGGTTCAGTCATTCTCCCCACTAAATTCGGGAGGGAGGATGACTCGGCCAAGACCACGGGAAGAATGTAGTGGTTGAAATCCGGGTGGTGCAGGTATCTGGGAAGTGGATGACTGTACTGAGGTTGGCTGTAGTGCAGATGGTGGTAGTGTCGATGTTTCTCGTCAATGCCGATGTCGAGGAACCAGGACATGCGTACTCCAATTTAATGAGTCCGCCCCATTTGTAGAGCCATAGACCGGCATGGGTCCATGGACGGGAGGCAGATTATTGTAAAGATTGCGCAGTCGTTCCTCCCGAGGCGAGGACTGTCGTTCCTCATATGGTGGTGGGGCTGTCGGCTGATGGTCGTGATGTGTCGCATGATTGATATTCCGGCGAAACGGTGGAGCTGATTCCTCCCGATATTGCCACAGTAATCCCCTCGAGTATTGTGTTTCGCTAGAAGGGGGCGGTGCGGGAGGTTGCCTATGTTGTGGATTATCACCCAGCCATAAAGTTTCTGTAGATGACACGGGTGAATGATAGTAGTATGACACGGGTGAATGATAGTAGTCTGAAGGGCTGTAGATATTCCCGTACTCGGGTATTTGTCGGAGTCGTCCACGATTCGGCCCTGTTGGTATTGGCCTGTTGCGGATGTCCGATATGGTTCTGAATTCTGTTCCCGCCTGTGAGGCATCTCGAAAGGTGCCATCGCTAACAGGCGAAAACAGGTTATAGTGCGGAGTTGTTGATTCCGTTGAATCTCTGGCATAATCGGTGAGCATGTGTGCTGAGAATCTGTCGTATGAGCTACCTCTTGATCGAGGGAGTCCTCGCTAAATGGAGATGGTATTGAAGTAAGCTCACTATATGGTGTGCGCATGAGTTCGCTGCGCATTACTCATGTGCTTCGAGCCCCACATCGAGCACCACGTGTAGCTCGCTGGGTAGTGTCGGGCCGTTCCTGTGTGTTATGTCGACTCGCCACGCCACAATTGCACGACGAATGATGATGCTGATTAGCATCCGGTCTCAGGGCGATGGACCTTGTACGAGACTGCCCTGCGGGAAACAAAAACGGCTCCTAAGGCCGGTGGCACTCAATCATTCCGGTGGGGCCATGTGACCATCGCACACCTGCCTCATCCCAAGAATTTGTGTCACCAGTATGCCTGTCCATAGCAATTTCGTGATCTATGGACTTACAAGATTTGATTTGGTGACCTAAAAATATAAGTCTATACACTGAGTTTACCTAAACAATTATAAATATGCTAGATAAAACTACAATAAGAGCATACGAAAATACGAGACATAGAGACAGGCAGATGAACTTTTAAACATGGGGCTCCCGGAGGTACCACACAGACTCGTAGGTCCACAGAGGTATCCCCGCAAGGGAGGCTCCCGTACATGAGATGTAACTATTTAACTTATTATAAGTCATTATACCTCTAAGCCGAAAGGAAGAAGGTTATCTCGGACGAAAAGTGATGTGCCTCACCCGGGCGCTACTCCTAGTGCAAGTTTTGGGTGAGGAGTATTATCCTGGCATGGACCGTCGTCGCTGAATCCTTGTGAGAGGCAAGTGCCTCGCGTGGGCATCCATCTCGGGAAGGTGTCCCCACTGCTTAAATCAGGAGTAGAATGGTAGGCAAAAATGGGCCTACTCTAATATTTCAATCAAAAATGCCTTAGAAAGACAAGACCATATCTAGTGAGATTATGACTATAGGGGTGCATACTGTTTTACGTGAAGACGGGACGGGGGAGTCCTGATGGATTCCCTCGTTACTGTCTTATGTGATTCTTGGTATGCTGGATTAGTAGTTGCCGCTTTAGTTATGCGGGCCTTCTGCTTTGCTTAATTTCTGTTAGTTTTTTCAGAACAAGAATTATTTTAGGCCACAACTGGCTGATATCTAACTAGCTGTTGGACACGGCTGTCATGGAGAACAGATGCCCTAAGACATCAATACTAAAGACAGCGCTCATACATGTTACGTAGCAAGGTCTCCGAAATGGATAAGAATCCGGACATCCCACCCCGCAACCACATAAAACATTACATGACATGGGTTACATTTCACGAAAGCATTATTAGACCATTGTTCTATCGTTATGGTGGTGGTAAGAGAGACGAATACCCACCATAAATGTCCTTCCCGCAAGGGCGTGGCAGATCTAAATATCATGCCCAGACATTTTAACGGAATTGGGCCGGGAGGGGTGTTACGTATCTCGTCCGTCACTGGCTCCTATGGAACTAACCGTTTTACCTATCGTTAGGTTTATATACAAGTTGCCCAGTTTTGAACTGCGGTGCAAGAGGATTGTTCAGTAAATAAAATAATAGTTTTCGCAGTGCTTTCCCACATTGGCTTGAAGTGATAACTACTAAGTATCCGAAGATACATTGGAAGGTATGTGATACTACACCCTGGCCATCATCGCTCAGAAACCCCAACAGTTTCCCAGAGCCGGATCAGCCCCTGGTGCGGACGGGGACATCCAAACAATTAAGAAGCCACAAGGCTGAGTGGAGCACGAAGAGAGACAAAATCTTACTTATGAGTCTTACCAGAGTTTGGGGCTAGATTATCGCACTGCCGGAAGAGAAGAAGAATATATTACACAGTATGTAATGAAGACAGTGTCTCTAATCATTTCGAACCTATCCTATTGAGCTGAATAGAAAAGATTTAGTCGCTAGCATGCCGAGCTAAAAAGAGTTATAGCACGGACAGCAACCTCAGTGAAAAATTGTTGCTGGCGGGAGAAAGTGCTGCATATATAAGTGTTGCTTAATAGTGTTATCTACGTGCACTGCAGTCCTATATTTTTTAAGAATAAACAAAACATATGAACGGATGGCCACTGGCCATATATATACATAACCTAACCAGAACAATCAATACGGTGTCAAATGATCAATATATATAAATATACACCTGTGCAAAAGTTAAGCACCACCCTATTTTTACGCACATGCGAGGGTGTATTCATGTGCTATGAAGAAAGCAATAGCATAAACATTTATGTACCCATCCATCTTAGTGCAAGAGGTAATAATGCAACTAGAGGAATGCTGATTATGATGGTGGGGAAACACTGTATGTTTTTGTTTGAACTTGAAACGAGGCCTGAATATGGTTACGTTGACACAACTGACAACTATTGCCCTACAGTTGACACGCGTGGCTAGATTGTCATTAATGGTGTCTGAAAACGAAGTTTAACATCTGTGCACGAGTTTGAGACTGTCATTATTAATACCGGGTATATCCACTTTGTGCCTGGATGACGGCCTGGACACGACGTCTCATGCTGGTCACCAACCGACTGATACGCCATTGTGGTATTCGTTGCCATTCAAGATGGAGTGCGTCTGTTAATTCCTGTAGGTTCTGCACAGGAGGATCCCTCCTTCTCACCATGTTTCCCAGAATGTCCCAGATATGCTCAATAGGGTTCATGTCAGGGCTCCTTGCTGGCCATGGTAGGGTTTCGATGGCATTCTGGCGGAGGTATTCATGCACAGCTCTAGCACGATGTGGTCGGGCGTTGTCATCCATGAATATAGGGTGGGTTCCAGGTGCATGATTTACAAAATGAGGGACCACAACTCTATCCAGTATGGAATCTTGATATCTTTGTCCATTTAGTGTTCCAGGTACAGTCAACAGATCCAGCTTACAATCAAATGAGATGCACCCCCATATCATAACGGAACCTCCACCAAATGGAACTTCTTCCATGATGTTACGTTGGTCGTACGCCGTGCGTCTGGACCTCCATACACGAGTTCGACCATCTGTGGCATGAAGCAGGAACCGACTTTCATCGGACCAGTGTACCCGTCTCCAGGATCTCATGTTCCAGTGACTTCTTTCGTTGCACCACCTCATACGCTCCTCTTTGTGGTGTGCAGTGAGGAGAGGACGTCTGACAGGTCTCCTAGCTTTCATGCCAGCAGCATACAGTCTCCTTTTGACGGTAGACATTGACACTCTATTGCGCGTTTCCCATTGCTGGCTGAGCACTCTGCTGTTGGTGAATGGAGATCTCCTAACAAGGCGTACTAGGGCTCGATCATCACGGGCAGTAGTCTTCTTCGGTCTTCCAGATCTAGGCCTGTCCTTCACCTCGTTAGTTTGCCCATGTTTTGCAATCAAACGACTGATTACAGTATGGTTAATGTTCAGCTGTCTGCCAATCTCTCTGCATGACATACCAGTGGTATGCAAGCCTATGATTTGCCATTTCACACGATCACTTAACCTTCGTCTTTCCATAGCGGTTCACAATCAAGAGCTAATTCTCTCTGTACAAATAAACCACAGTCATGAACACAAAAGTTCTAATCTTGTCGCCTAAATCTATATGTAATGTTCTACACCTCAAACTGGACTTTTACATAACTGAACACGTGTGCTGTTTCCCACCACGCATGGACATCAAGCGGCGTGAAGTCATGCATGCATGTGCATTTCGTACTTGGAACTATGTCAGCTAACGCGGGGACAAAAAGTATGGCAGCCTAGTTGTACCATCATGTTTCTACGTTCTATTGTTTTTGCTGGTGCTTAACTTTTGCACAGGTGTATATATATATATATATATATATATATATATATATATATATATATATATATATATATATATATATATATATATATATATATATATATCGGTACAGGTTAACGAACCTACTATAGTGCGGTATATATATATATATATATATATATATATATATATATATATATATATATATATATATATATATATATATATATATATATATATATATCAGTACAGGTTAACGAACCTACTATAGTGCGGTTAGCAACACGTTGAGGAAAATAATTATCAACAAATACAGAAATTATAACTAGCGGTCCTAAGACTGTTACAATTCCTTTTAGTCATCGGAGCCGTTTTTACGGATACGGTATAATTAACAAAACCTATATAGAGAAATAAGTAAACTGTGAAGTATAGTTACTTGAATACTTGGTAGTCATTCCTAAGTTAGACTACCATGTTACTGAAATTGATACGTCAATCCGTAATCGACGTGAGATGATGCGCTCTCCGGAAGCTGGAAAGTTCCCGCCAGTTGATTCCTGCAAGCTGTTTTCTGCAAACAAGACTTCTGCAAGAACACTCATGGGGGGAGGGGAACATCGCTCAGCACTGTATGCCTAATAGAATGTCTAACGAGCAGTCAGCAAAAGATACGATAGCACTATGTGGTGAAGAAAGTTCCCGTAAACCGATGGCATGGATGGAAGGTGTAAACAACCCGATCACAAGCGGGGGTTGTCAGAAGCAAACGAAGATACAAAACAAAGCTTCATGGTGCTGGTTACGTCAGCCAGCTCGGAAGATGCACTGGCCAGTATTTACTTGCTGCGGTCGAAAATCGAAAGAACCTACACGAGTAGTGCGGGTGGCGATTGAAATACCACTTTTAGGCGTGGCCGCCAGATCCAGTGAGTCACCCATCAAAGAACATCCTGCCTCTACATCTGTAGACTCACATATTCAGGCCGTAAAGGCCTCACCGCAAGTTTGCGTTCCGAATGTGGATGTTAGTATTCGTGA
>CM067369.1:207228122-207279122 GCA_034401795.1 Chaetoderma sp. LZ-2023a | reverse complement strand
TAGGCGTAAAAGCCTAGGATTGATTGTGACAGATGCATCCACAGATAGTCCCATATGAATCGTCAGTGTGTCAGTATATCAGACATGTGAAAACTGGTCGGCCAATCCTTGACTTTTAGTCTTGGTGCGGTGGTCCAGTGGAAAGATGCCTGGTTGCTGATGCTATGCGGAGTTGCAGGATGACGGTTCGATCCACCGACCGGGAGATGGTGATCAACAAATTAAACTAACGGGTGCAGCACTGTCGGCTAAGTTAGCACATGGAAATTGAAGCCGCACGTTGCCAGTGCGTCAATAAAATAAAAATACATATACTGCCTGAGCCGTGCTGGAGTCAGAGTACAATAGGCGTAAAAGCCTAGGATTGATTGTGACAGATGCATCCACAGATAGTCCCATATGAATCGTCAGTGTGTCAGTATATCAGACATGTGAAAACTGGTCGGCCAATCCTTGACTTTTAGTCTTGGTGCGGTGGTCCAGTGGAAAGATGCCTGGTTGCTGATGCTATGCGGAGTTGCAGGATGACGGTTCGATCCCCCGACCGGGAGATGGTGATCAACAAATTAAACTAACGGGTGCAGCACTGTCGGCTAAGTTAGCACATGGAAATTGAAGCCGCACGTTGCCAGTGCGTCAATAAAATAAAAATACATATACTGCCAGAGCCGTGCTGGAGTCAGAGTACAATAGGCGTAAAAGCCTAGGATTGATTGTGACAGATGCATCCACAGATAGTCCCATATGAATCGTCAGTGTGTCAGTATATCAGACATGTGAAAACTGGTCGGCCAATCCTTGACTTTTAGTCTTGGTGCGGTGGTCCAGTGGAAAGATGCCTGGTTGCTAATGCTATGCGGAGTTGCAGGATGACGGTTCGATCCCCCGACCGGGAGATGGTGATCAACAAATTAAACTAACGGGTGCAGCACTGTCGGCTAAGTTAGCACATGGAAATTGAAGCCGCACGTTGCCAGTGCGTCAATAAAATAAAAATACATATACTGCCAGAGCCGTGCTGGAGTCAGAGTACAATAGGCGTAAAAGCCTAGGATTGATTGTGACAGATGCATCCACAGATAGTCCCATATGAATCGTCAGTGTGTCAGTATATCAGACATGTGAAAACTGGTCGGCCAATCCTTGACTTTTAGTCTTGGTGCGGTGGTCCAGTGGAAAGATGCCTGGTTGCTGATGCTATGCGGAGTTGCAGGATGACGGTTCGATCCCCCGACCGGGAGATGGTGATCAACAAATTAAACTAATGGGTGCAGCACTGTCGGCTAAGTTAGCACATGGAAATTGAAGCCGCACGTTACCAGTGCGTCAATAAAATAAAAATACATATACTGCCAGAGCCGTGCTGGAGTCAGCGTACAATAGGCGTAAAAGCCTAGGATTGATTGTGACAGATGCATCCACAGATAGTCCCATATGAATCGTCAGTGTGTCAGTATATCAGACATGTGAAAACTGGTCAGCCAATCCTTGACTTTTAGTCTTGGTGCGGAGGTCCAGTGGAAAGATGCCTGGTTGCTGATGCTATGCAGAGTTGCAGGATGACGGTTCGATCCCCCGACCGGGAGATGGTGATCAACAAATTAAACTAACGGGTGCAGCACTGTCGGCTAAGTTAGCACATGGAAATTGAAGCCGCACGTTGCCAGTGCGTCAATAAAATAAAAATACATATACTGCCAGAGCCGTGCTGGAGTCAGAGTACAATAGGCGTAAAAGCCTAGGATTGATTGTGACAGATGCATCCACAGATAGTCCCATATGAATCGTCAGTGTGTCAGTATATCAGACATGTGAAAACTGGTCGGCCAATCCTTGACTTTTAGTCTTGGTGCGGTGGTCCAGTGGAAAGATGCCTGGTTGCTGATGCTATGCGGAGTTGCAGGATGACGGTTCGATCCCCCGACCGGGAGATGGCGATCAACAAATTAAACTAACGGGTGCAGCACTGTCGGCTAAGTTAGCACATGGAAATTGAAGCCGCACGGTGCCAGTGCATCAATAAAATAAAAATACATATACTGCCAGAGCCGTGCTGGAGTCAGAGTACAATAGGCGTAAAAGCCTAGGATTGATTGTGACAGATGCATCCACAGATAGTCCCATATGAATCGTCAGTGTGTCAGTATATCAGACATGTGAAAACTGGTCAGCCAATCCTTGACTTTTAGTCTTGGTGCGGAGGTCCAGTGGAAAGATGCCTGGTTGCTGATGCTATGCGGAGTTGCAGGATGACGGTTCGATCCCCCGACCGGGAGATGGTGATCAACAAATTAAACTAACGGGTGCAGCACTGTCGGCTAAGTTAGCACATGGAAATTGAAGCCGCACGTTGCCAGTGCGTCAATAAAATAAAAATACATATACTGCCAGAGCCGTGCTGGAGTCAGAGTACAATAGGCGTAAAAGCCTAGGATTGATTGTGACAGATGCATCCACAGATAGTCCCATATGAATCGTCAGTGTGTCAGTATATCAGACATGTGAAAACTGGTCGGCCAATCCTTGACTTTTAGTCTTGGTGCGGTGGTCCAGTGGAAAGATGCCTGGTTGCTGATGCTATGCGGAGTTGCAGGATGACGGTTCGATCCCCCGACCGGGAGATGGTGATCAACAAATTAAACTAACGGGTGCAGCACTGTCGGCTAAGTTAGCACATGGAAATTGAAGCCGCACGGTGCCAGTGCATCAATAAAATAAAAATACATATACTGCCAGAGCCGTGCTGGAGTCAGAGTACAATAGGCGTAAAAGCCTAGGATTGATTGTGACAGATGCATCCACAGATAGTCCCATATGAATCGTCAGTGTGTCAGTATATCAGACATGTGAAAACTGGTCGGCCAATCCTTGACTTTTAGTCTTGGTGCGGTGGTCCAGTGGAAAGATGCCTGGTTGCTGATGCTATGCGGAGTTGCAGGATGACGGTTCGATCCACCGACCGGGAGATGGTGATCAACAAATTAAACTAACGGGTGCAGCACTGTCGGCTAAGTTAGCACATGGAAATTGAAGCCGCACGTTGCCAGTGCGTCAATAAAATAAAAATACATATACTGCCTGAGCCGTGCTGGAGTCAGAGTACAATAGGCGTAAAAGCCTAGGATTGATTGTGACAGATGCATCCACAGATAGTCCCATATGAATCGTCAGTGTGTCAGTATATCAGACATGTGAAAACTGGTCGGCCAATCCTTGACTTTTAGTCTTGGTGCGGTGGTCCAGTGGAAAGATGCCTGGTTGCTGATGCTATGCGGAGTTGCAGGATGACGGTTCGATCCCCCGACCGGGAGATGGTGATCAACAAATTAAACTAACGGGTGCAGCACTGTCGGCTAAGTTAGCACATGGAAATTGAAGCCGCACGTTGCCAGTGCGTCAATAAAATAAAAATACATATACTGCCAGAGCCGTGCTGGAGTCAGAGTACAATAGGCGTAAAAGCCTAGGATTGATTGTGACAGATGCATCCACAGATAGTCCCATATGAATCGTCAGTGTGTCAGTATATCAGACATGTGAAAACTGGTCGGCCAATCCTTGACTTTTAGTCTTGGTGCGGTGGTCCAGTGGAAAGATGCCTGGTTGCTAATGCTATGCGGAGTTGCAGGATGACGGTTCGATCCCCCGACCGGGAGATGGTGATCAACAAATTAAACTAACGGGTGCAGCACTGTCGGCTAAGTTAGCACATGGAAATTGAAGCCGCACGTTGCCAGTGCGTCAATAAAATAAAAATACATATACTGCCAGAGCCGTGCTGGAGTCAGAGTACAATAGGCGTAAAAGCCTAGGATTGATTGTGACAGATGCATCCACAGATAGTCCCATATGAATCGTCAGTGTGTCAGTATATCAGACATGTGAAAACTGGTCGGCCAATCCTTGACTTTTAGTCTTGGTGCGGTGGTCCAGTGGAAAGATGCCTGGTTGCTGATGCTATGCGGAGTTGCAGGATGACGGTTCGATCCCCCGACCGGGAGATGGTGATCAACAAATTAAACTAACGGGTGCAGCACTGTCGGCTAAGTTAGCACATGGAAATTGAAGCCGCACGTTGCCAGTGCGTCAATAAAATAAAAATACATATACTGCCAGAGCCGTGCTGGAGTCAGAGTACAATAGGCGTAAAAGCCTAGGATTGATTGTGACAGATGCATCCACAGATAGTCCCATATGAATCGTCACTGTGTCAGTATATCAGACATGTGAAAACTGGTCGGCCAATCCTTGACTTTTAGTCTTGGTGCGGTGGTCCAGTGGAAAGATGCCTGGTTGCTAATGCTATGCGGAGTTGCAGGATGACGGTTCAATCCCCAGACCGGGAGATGGTGATCAACAAATTAAACTAACGGGTGCAGCACTGTCGGCTAAGTTAGCACATGGAAATTGAAGCCGCACGTTGCCAGTGCGTCAATAAAATAAAAATACATATACTGCCAGAGCCGTGCTGGAGTCAGAGTACAATAGGCGTAAAAGCCTAGGATTGATTGTGACAGATGCATCCACAGATAGTCCCATATGAATCGTCAGTGTGTCAGTATATCAGACATGTGAAAACTGGTCGGCCAATCCTTGACTTTTAGTCTTGGTGCGGTGGTCCAGTGGAAAGATGCCTGGTTGCTGATGCTATGCGGAGTTGCAGGATGACGGTTCGATCCCCCGACCGGGAGATGGTGATCAACAAATTAAACTAACGGGTGCAGCACTGTCGGCTAAGTTAGCACATGGAAATTGAAGCCGCACGTTACCAGTGCGTCAATAAAATAAAAATACATATACTGCCAGAGCCGTGCTGGAGTCAGAGTACAATAGGCGTAAAAGCCTAGGATTGATTGTGACAGATGCATCCACAGATAGTCCCATATGAATCGTCAGTGTGTCAGTATATCAGACATGTGAAAACTGGTCGGCCAATCCTTGACTTTTAGTCTTTGTGCGGTGGTCCAGTGGAAAGATGCCTGGTTGCTGATGCTATGCGGAGTTGCAGGATGACGGTTCGATCCCCCGACCGGGAGATGGTGATCAACAAATTAAACTAACGGGTGCAGCACTGTCGGCTAAGTTAGCACATGGAAATTGAAGCCGCACGTTGCCAGTGCGTCAATAAAATAAAAATACATATACTGCCAGAGCCGTGCTGGAGTCAGAGTACAATAGGCGTAAAAGCGTAGGATTGATTGTGACAGATGCATCCACAGATAGTCCCATATGAATCGTCAGTGTGTCAGTATATCAGACATGTGAAAACTGGTCGGCCAATCCTTGACTTTTAGTCTTGGTGCGGTGGTCCAGTGGAAAGATGCCTGGTTGCTGATGCTATGCGGAGTTGCAGGATGACGGTTCGATCCCCCGACCGGGAGATGGTGATCAACAAATTAAACTAACGGGTGCAGCACTGTCGGCTAAGTTAGCACATGGAAATTGAAGCCGCACGTTGCCAGTGCGTCAATAAAATAAAAATACATATACTGCCAGAGCCGTGCTGGAGTCAGAGTACAATAGGCATAAAAGCCTAGGATTGATTGTGACAGATGCATCCACAGATAGTCCCATATGAATCGTCACTGTGTCAGTATATCAGACATGTGAAAACTGGTCGGCCATCCTTGACTTTTAGTCTTGGTGCGGTGGTCCAGTGGAAAGATGCCTGGTTGCTAATGCTATGCGGAGTTGCAGGATGACGGTTCAATCCCCAGACCGGGAGATGGTGATCAACAAATTAAACTAACGGGTGCAGCACTGTCGGCTAAGTTAGCACATGGAAATTGAAGCCGCACGTTGCCAGTGCGTCAATAAAATAAAAATACATATACTGCCAGAGCCGTGCTGGATTCAGAGTACAATAGGCGTAAAAGCCTAGGATTGATTGTGACAGATGCATCCACAGATAGTCCCATATGAATCGTCAGTGTGTCAGTATATCAGACATGTGAAAACTGGTCGGCCAATCCTTGACTTTTAGTCTTGGTGCGGTGGTCCAGTGGAAAGATGCCTGGTTGCTGATGCTATGCGGAGTTGCAGGATGACGGTTCGATCCCCCGACCGGGAGATGGTGATCAACAAATTAAACTAACGGGTGCAGCACTGTCGGCTAAGTTAGCACATGGAAATTGAAGCCGCACGTTACCAGTGCGTCAATAAAATAAAAATACATATACTGCCAGAGCCGTGCTGGAGTCAGAGTACAATAGGCGTAAAAGCCTAGGATTGATTGTGACAGATGCATCCACAGATAGTCCCATATGAATCGTCAGTGTGTCAGTATATCAGACATGTGAAAACTGGTCGGCCAATCCTTGACTTTTAGTCTTGGTGCGGTGGTCCAGTGGAAAGATGCCTGGTTGCTGATGCTATGCGGAGTTGCAGGATGACGGTTCGATCCCCCGACCGGGAGATGGTGATCAACAAATTAAACTAACGGGTGCAGCACTGTCGGCTAAGTTAGCACATGGAAATTGAAGCCGCACGTTACCAGTGCGTCAATAAAATAAAAATACATATACTGCCAGAGCCGTGCTGGAGTCAGAGTACAATAGGCGTAAAAGCCTAGGATTGATTGTGACAGATGCATCCACAGATAGTCCCATATGAATCGTCAGTGTGTCAGTATATCAGACATGTGAAAACTGGTCGGCCAATCCTTGACTTTTAGTCTTGGTGCGGTGGTCCAGTGGAAAGGTGCCTGGTTGCTGATGCTATGCGGAGTTGCAGGATGACGGTTCGATCCCCCGACCGGGAGATGGTGATCAACAAATTAAACTAACGGGTGCAGCACTGTCGGCTAAGTTAGCACATGGAAATTGAAGCCGCACGTTGCCAGTGCGTCAATAAAATAAAAATACATATACTGCCAGAGCCGTGCTGGAGTCAGAGTACAATAGGCGTAAAAGCCTAGGATTGATTGTGACAGATGCATCCACAGATAGTCCCATATGAATCGTCAGTGTGTCAGTATATCAGACATGTGAAAACTGGTCGGCCAATCCTTGACTTTTAGTCTTGGTGCGATGGTCCAGTGGAAAGATGCCTGGTTGCTGATGCTATGCGGAGTTGCAGGATGACGGTTCGATCCCCCGACCGGGAGATGGTGATCATCAAATTAAACTAACGGGTGCAGCACTGTCGGCTAAGTTAGCACATGGAAATTGAAGCCGCACGTTGCCAGTGCGTCAATAAAATAAAAATACATATACTGCCAGAGCCGTGCTGGAGTCAGAGTACAATAGGCGTAAAAGCCTAGGATTGATTGTGACAGATGCATCCACAGATAGTCCCATATGAATCGTCAGTGTGTCAGTATATCAGACATGTGAAAACTGGTCGGCCAATCCATGACTTTTAGTCTTGGTGCGGTGGTCCAGTGGAAAGATGCCTGGTTGCTGATGCTATGCGGAGTTGCAGGATGACGGTTCGATCCCCCGACCGGGAGATGGTGATCAACAAATTAAACTAACGGGTGCAGCACTGTCGGCTAAGTTAGCACATGGAAATTGAAGCCGCACGTTGCCAGTGCGTCAATAAAATAAAAATACATATACTGCCAGAGCCGTGCTGGAGTCAGAGTACAATAGGCGTAAAAGCCTAGGATTGATTGTGACAGATGCATCCACAGATAGTCCCATATGAATCGTCAGTGTGTCAGTATATCAGACATGTGAAAACTGGTCGGCCAATCCTTGACTTTTAGTCTTGGTGCGGTGGTCCAGTGGAAAGATGCCTGGTTGCTGATGCTATGCGGAGTTGCAGGATGACGGTTCGATCCCCCGACCGGGAGATGGTGATCAACAAATTAAACTAACGGGTGCAGCACTGTCGGCTAAGTTAGCACATGGAAATTGAAGCCGCACGTTGCCAGTGCGTCAATAAAATAAAAATACATATACTGCCAGAGCCGTGCTGGAGTCAGAGTACAATAGGCATAAAAGCCTAGGATTGATTGTGACAGATGCATCCACAGATAGTCCCATATGAATCGTCAGTGTGTCAGTATATCAGACATGTGAAAACTGGTCGGCCAATCCTTGACTTTTAGTCTTGGTGCGGTGGTCCAGTGGAAAGATGCCTGGTTGCTGATGCTATGCGGAGTTGCAGGATGACGGTTCGATCCCCCGACCGGGAGATGGTGATCAACAAATTAAACTAACGGGTGCAGCACTGTCGGCTAAGTTAGCACATGGAAATTGAAGCTGCACGTTGCCAGTGCGTCAATAAAATAAAAATACATATACTGCCAGAGCCGTGCTGGAGTCAGAGTACAATAGGCGTAAGAGCCTAGGATTGATTGTGACAGATGCATCCACAGATAGTCCCATATGAATCGTCAGTGTGTCAGTATATCAGACATGTGAAAACTGGTTGGCCAATCCTTGACTTTTAGTCTTGGTGCGGTGGTCCAGTGGAAAGATGCCTGGTTGCTGATGCTATGCGGAGTTGCAGGATGACGGTTCGATCCCCCGACCGGGAGATGGTGATCAACAAATTAAACTAACGGGTGCAGCACTGTCGGCTAAGTTAGCACATGGAAATTGAAGCCGCACGTTGCCAGTGCGTCAATAAAATAAAAATACATATACTGCCAGAGCCGTGCTGGAGTCAGAGTACAATAGGCGTAAAAGCCTAGGATTGATTGTGACAGATGCATCCACAGATAGTCCCATATGAATCGTCAGTGTGTCAGTATATCAGACATGTGAAAACTGGTCGGCCAATCCTTGACTTTTAGTCTTGGTGCGGTGGTCCAGTGGAAAGATACCTGGTTGCTGATGCTATGTGGAGTTGCGGGATGACGGTTCGATCCCCCGACCGGGAGATGGTGATCAACAAATTAAACTAACGGGTGCAGCACTGTCGGCTAAGTTAGCACATGGAAATTGAAGCCGCACGTTGCCAGTGCGTCAATAAAATAAAAATACATATACTGCCAGAGCCGTGCTGGAGTCAGAGTACAATAGGCGTAAAAGCCTAGGATTGATTGTGACAGATGCATCCACAGATAGTCCCATATGAATCGTCAGTGTGTCAGTATATCAGACATGTGAAAACTGGTCGGCCAATCCTTGACTTTTAGTCATGATGCGATGGTCCAGTGGAAAGATGCCTGGTGGCTGATGCTATGCGGAGTTGCAGGATGACGGTTCGATCCCCCGACCGGGAGATGGTGATCAACAAATTAAACTAACAGGTGCAGCACTGTCGGCTAAGTTAGCACATGGAAATTGAAGCCGCACGTTGCCAGTGCGTCAATAAAATAAAAATACATATACTGCCAGAGCCGTGCTGGAGTCAGAGTACAATAGGCGTAAAAGCCTAGGATTGATTGTGACAGATGCATCCACAGATAGTCCCATATGAATCGTCAGTGTGTCAGTATATCAGACATGTGAAAACTGGTCGGCCAATCCTTGACTTTTAGTCTTGGTGCGGTGGTCCAGTGGAAAGATGCCTGGTTGCTGATGCTATGCGGAGTTGCAGGATGACGGTTCGATCCCCCGACCGGGAGATGGTGATCAACAAATTAAACTAACGGGTGCAGCACTGTCGGCTAAGTTAGCACATGGAAATTGAAGCTGCACGTTGCCAGTGCGTCAATAAAATAAAAATACATATACTTCCAGAGCCGTGCTGGAGTCAGAGTACAATAGGCGTAAAAGCCTAGGATTGATTGTGACAGATGCATCCACAGATAGTCCCATATGAATCGTCAGTGTGTCAGTATATCAGACATGTGAAAACTGGTTGGCCAATCCTTGACTTTTAGTCTTGGTGCGGTGGTCCAGTGGAAAGATGCCTGGTTGCTGATGCTATGCGGAGTTGCAGGATGACGGTTCGATCCCCCGACCGGGAGATGGTGATCAACAAATTAAACTAACGGGTGCAGCACTGTCGGCTAAGTTAGCACATGGAAATTGAAGCCGCACGTTGCCAGTGCGTCAATAAAATAAAAATACATATACTGCCAGAGCCGTGCTGGAGTCAGAGTACAATAGGCGTAAAAGCCTAGGATTGATTGTGACAGATGCATCCACAGATAGTCCCATATGAATCGTCAGTGTGTCAGTATATCAGACATGTGAAAACTGGTCGGCCAATCCTTGACTTTTAGTCTTGGTGCGGTGGTCCAGTGGAAAGATACCTGGTTGCTGATGCTATGTGGAGTTGCGGGATGACGGTTCGATCCCCCGACCGGGAGATGGTGATCAACAAATTAAACTAACGGGTGCAGCACTGTCGGCTAAGTTAGCACATGGAAATTGAAGCCGCACGTTGCCAGTGCGTCAATAAAATAAAAATACATATACTGCCAGAGCCGTGCTGGAGTCAGAGTACAATAGGCGTAAAAGCCTAGGATTGATTGTGACAGATGCATCCACAGATAGTCCCATATGAATCGTCAGTGTGTCAGTATATCAGACATGTGAAAACTGGTCGGCCAATCCTTGACTTTTAGTCTTGGTGCGGTGGTCCAGTGGAAAGATGCCTGGTTGCTGATGCTATGCGGAGTTGCAGGATGACGGTTCGATCCCCCGACCGGGAGATGGTGATCAACAAATTAAACTAACGGGTGCAGCACTGTCGGCTAAGTTAGCACATGGAAATTGAAGCTGCACGTTGCCAGTGCGTCAATAAAATAAAAATACATATACTTCCAGAGCCGTGCTGGAGTCAGAGTACAATAGGCGTAAAAGCCTAGGATTGATTGTGACAGATGCATCCACAGATAGTCCCATATGAATCGTCAGTGTGTCAGTATATCAGACATGTGAAAACTGGTCGGCCAATCCTTGACTTTTAGTCTTGGTGCGGTGGTCCAGTGGAAAGATGCCTGGTTGCTGATGCTATGCGGAGTTGCAGGATGACGGTTCGATTCCCCCGACCGGGAGATGGTGATCAACAAATTAAACTAACGGGTGCAGCACTGTCAGCTAAGTTAGCACATGGAAATTGAAGCCGCACGTTGCCAGTGCGTCAATAAAATAAAAATACATGTACTGCCAGAGCCGTGCTGGAGTCAGAGTACAATAGGCGTAAAAGCCTAGGATTGATTGTGACAGATGCATCCACAGATAGTCCCATATGAATCGTCAGTGTGTCAGTATATCAGACATGTGAAAACTGGTCGGCCAATCCTTGACTTTTAGTCTTGGTGCGGTGGTCCAGTGGAAAGATGCCTGGTTGCTGATGCTATGCGGAGTTGCAGGATGACGGTTCGATCCCCCGACCGGGAGATGATGATCAACAAATTAAACTAACGGGTGCAGCACTGTCGGCTAAGTTAGCACATGGAAATTGAAGCCGCACGTTGCCAGTGCGTCAATAAAATAAAAATACATATACTGCCAGAGCCGTGCTGGAGTCAGAGTACAATAGGCGTAAAAGCCTAGGATTGATTGTGACAGATGCATCCACAGATAGTCCCATATGAATCGTCAGTGTGTCAGTATATCAGACATGTGAAAACTGGTCGGCCAATCCTTGACTTTTAGTCTTGGTGCGGTGGTCCAGTGGAAAGATGCCTGGTTGCTGATGCTATGCGGAGTTGCAGGATGACGGTTCGATCCCCCGACCGGGAGATGGTGATCAACAAATTAAACTAACGGGTGCAGCACTGTCGGCTAAGTTAGCACATGGAAATTGAAGCCGCACGTTGCCAGTGCGTCAATAAAATAAAAATACATATACTGCCAGAGCCGTGCTGGAGTCAGAGTACAATAGGCGTAAAAGCCTAGGATTGATTGTGACAGATGCATCCACAGATAGTCCCATATGAATCGTCAGTGTGTCAGTATATCAGACATGTGAAAACTGGTCGGCCAATCCTTGACTTTTAGTCTTGGTGCGGTGGTCCAGTGGAAAGATGCCTGGTTGCTGATGCTATGCGGAGTTGCAGGATGACGGTTCGATCCCCCGACCGGGAGATGGTGATCAACAAATTAAACTAACGGGTGCAGCACTGTCGGCTAAGTTAGCACATGGAAATTGAAGCCGCACGTTGCCAGGGCGTCAATAAAATAAAAATACATGTAACATAGACAGCAACAGCTCCCAGTCAAATTGGATTTAAAATATTGAACAGAATGTTCTATATGTCAACCATAATTTGTCGTATTTGGTCGGCAAGGGTTCAAGGGTTAAAGGGTTAACACAAATTCAAAGACAAACCTGGTCATACTAGTGTTAGCCCTTTAACACTCAACCTGAGTAAAACGGATTCTGCAGTGGTCTTGGGAAAGACTATTTTTGAAAATTTACCACTGGAATGACTTGCCATACAACTGAGCCAGTCATTCCAGTGGTAAAATTTAAAATATAATCTCAGTCTGCACATGTTTTTTATTCTATAAGAAAGTCAATATTTTCTCAAACAAATTTGACTGCTAAAGGGTGAAATAATCAAATAAAATATAAATAAGGAGTGGATTTATAATTGGCCAGATGAGTGATCTGTCATGTCTGTGCCTCATTTCTGAATCCCAATATTTTCATTTCAATGCAGCCATACATGTCAAACTCGGTTGAAAATTCTAAACATAATTTGACTGGAATAATGCGCCAGATGGTTGTTGGGCTTATACATGGCAGTCTTATACATTGCAGTTTGCAGTATACCCATTAAATAGGCATGTATCCATTGACACAAATATATTCAAATTAGTTTTGGAAAATTTTGGAGAGGTGTAAACCCGTTTGGTCACAGTCCGTTCAAAGTTAGTTTTGGAGAGTCAAACCCCAACCCTCAAACAGACAGTTAACTAGTTCAACCCTATTTAGCATTCTATGGAGTTTGTTTACAAAATTTAACAGATTATAAATTTGCAGCCAAAGAGATTTTTTAATAGCTCTTTCACTGTATATCCAGTTTGCATATAAATGGAAATAGTATTTAGTTGACAATCTCACAGAGATAAGTTCAACTAAGCAGATCTCCTATCGCCACTCAGCACATGATAAATGACTGGTTCCTGTTCCACCAGACGTTTAACAATGCCATATTTAACTCCCCAGAGTGTAGGACAATCATGTGGATAAAAGAATCATGGATTGTTTTGTAAAAGATGTTATATTCGAGAAATTACTCCTAACAGAAAATAACATTTAAATCCATGTGGCTGTACTGGCTAAATGGTACAAAAACACAAATCACAAGCTCTGACAGCAAATGTTAGAAAATAATATAAGATTCATAGCCTCAAGTTCCGTTCATGGCCATATTCGTAAATCACACTTAGAGGACATTCAGATATTGCTTGACTATTAGCCCTTTCATCCGACAAATCCTTTTATGCTATAAAACTTACTCTATTGAATATGTTGGCAGTCATTTGACTGGAAAAGGCAGCAACAGCTCCTCATCAAATTAATTTTAGAATGTTCAACAGATTTCCCGAATGGTTTTCCTAAAATTAGATATGGGAATTCATCGGTGAAAGAGAATTAGCTGATGTATGGTTCACAAACCACAATAATCCCATGCAAGCGAACTGAACCATGGTTCGTCTTCCCTTGGATTGCAATTTTCTGAACCAACGAATGTTCATTACAGCCCTACTGAATTGTGTTCTCTTGGTCTGCAATGGACATTTTCTATGCGAAAATTAAAACTTTTACAAACAGGCTTTAGTCTGAAAGGTTCAATATAACTCCTTCAGATGTACCCATTTTGAACAAATTTTTTATTAATTTCAAGGAAGTTCTATTAACATTTTAGCACTCAAACCTGCCAATTTTTGATAATTTGCCACTGGAATGACTGGCTCGATAACCGAGCCAGCCATTCCAGTGGACATTTTCAAAAATTGTCTTCTTTTGGTCTGCAAATGGACATTTAAATTTCCTTGAAGAAATCTATCCTACTATGGCCTGCTCGCAGTATAAAGATGGTAACCTGTCGTGTCCTTGTCAAGTTCTTGATGTGGTCTGACTCCCGGGTTGTTTTGCCTTACTAATCTGCTTCATTTCTTCAAAGTCAATGCGATTTTCATACTGTTCTTTATTTGTGGCCTCTTTTGCAAGCTGGTCAGCTTGTTCATTTCCCAAAAGTCAACACTGAGCTTGTATTCACTGTAAATACACTGTGTTATACTTGTTTTTTGTCTCAAGAGCGCTTGCTAGCCAGATGACTTTTCCATTCCTGGTCTCTATAGCTTGTAACACAGACACGGAATCTGTAAGAAAAACAATGTTTAATTGCATCAGAGCTCTGTCGTCTAAGATATTAGCCACGTGGATAGGAGCCTGAATTTCTGCTGTGTAATTAGTACAGTGTTTTTTTCCTGTGGGCACTGAGAGCTCCTGAGTACATCCGTCTGGAAATTGTATGTATATTTCTGCTCCTCCGTTTCTTACAGCACCATACGTTGACCCATCAGTAGGTACTCATGCCCATTGCTCTTCAGGATATTGGTCATTTGGCAAAGTTAAGGACAGTGTCCTATTGACAGAATCATCATGTTCATCATTGCTGCTTATGCCAAGAATTGAAATCGTGATTGCTACCCAACTCATGTCAGGAATCTCCCATGGATGGTTGTTTGATGGTTGTTTGATGGTTCCCATATCATATTGACAATTTGTTGAAAACTTGGCTCTCTTCTGCTTGCAAGCTTCCGTGAGTGGGGTAAAATTGCTCACCTTAAGTCTGCACTTTGTGAGTTGCTTTGTGATGGCATTCATTGTGTATTTAGCTAAGACCGTATATTTTTCTAGCTGGATTTCTATTTTTAAATCTCTTCTCGGTTTTAGAGGTTCTATGGATGTAATTTCTTCAATTGCAGTAATGGGTGTTGTCTTCATACCTATAGTGATTATCCGTAGAGCCTGGTTTTGAATTTTATCATGGGATTGCTAGTAACTTTTAGCTGCAGTGGCCCATGATGAGGATCCATACGCAATGATAGGTCTGACTGATCCAGTATATACCTTCTCGAGGATGTCCATGTTTGTGCCCAATTAGTTCCTGCTAGCTTCCGCATGACCATCATTCTCTGCCCGACTTTTCCAATTTGTGCTTTCAATGGCATCCGTTCTACTCTGAGGTAGGTCGCTTGATCTTTCACTTGTAATCTATAACTTCCCAGCCTCAAATCAATCCTTGTTTTAGGCTTTGTGGATAGGGCTCAAAGAGTTGCTGTTGTTTTCTCTTTATTTATTGTTAAACAGTTCTTATTTGCCCACGATGAGAGATGATTAATGGCAAGCTGTATCCTATATGCGGCAGTCGTTGTATATTCCTCAGCGCACCAACTGACTAGATCATCTGCATAGACAACAGCCTTGATTCCTTTTGGGATCTCTTTAATAAGGTCAGTTATGAAGACTACGAACAGAGTTGTTGAAAGTACCCCCCCCCCCTGAGGTTCTCCATGTTTCAGCAGGATCTTTTTGCTGTAGTTTACTCTAGCTTTTCTATTTTGAATGCGCATAGATATACAGCCAAACATATATCCTGATATGTTGTTCTCTCCGAGTTTCATAAGGCGTCCTTCCTTCCAAAGCTTGTCAAGCGATTTTTGCATATTGACACACACAGCTAGTGTATTATGCTTGCATTGAAAGCCTTCTTTCAGGATGAATACCTGGAATACCTGGATATGGTGTGGCTCGTGTTAGACTTCATTTCAGGCGATAGAGATGCCAACTGGCCCATGCACCTCAAAGCCTTTATTTCGAGTTTGTCTTATGACAGAGTATTTGATCACTTAAATTATTTTAAGGGCGCGGGGCACTGTGTACGTCAAGGACATGAAGATGCTTCCACAAGTCACTTCAATCGTTCAAAGATAATTTGCTTAGAATGGAGCACGTGCAGTAGCAAGGTCATCCTCAGAATCCTCCTTTAACTCTGTTTCTCCAGATATGACAAGGATGGATCATTGGTGTGTCTGGAAGTGGCGAGATCGGAGACAGATGGGCACTCACAACTCATATGATGTCTATATAGGTCATGAGTGGAATTACCATGACTTCATATTTTCGTAAAGACCTTGGGATACATAAAATGCAAAGTGGTGAAGCTGATGTGCAGAATATCATTACGGTTATCAAAATGAGAATGGACAATCCTTTTGATTTTAGATTCTACGACGGAGAGAAAATGGCACTAATAAATATAGCTACTGGAGCATCTCGAGTTATTGTTACCAATTCATTATTTACTGCTAAAGTACAAGGGCAAAAGTCCATGCAAGAGTTTATGGAAAAGAAGATTATAGATGGAAAAGATGATTTCCGGAGCTTTTTGACACAAACATTTGAAACGGAAAGTAGACAGTCAAAACACTGAACATTGAAAGGCAAGTATACAGACGACTGTTGAGATAGACAAAGATGCACGAAATTGATCTAAATGTAGTGCGGTCATATGAACTTTCACAAGCTAACTTAAACCAAAGTGTGTCACTAAGAGAGTTAGATATGGACAGGTTGGCACAACCCCTAGTTCCAATTGATAATTATGACCAAACAGCTTACGTAGTTGACCTCTTGGCAGTAATTCAGATGGTAACAAAAGGCAGGATGACAACATTCGCTGAACTGATTGACAAACTCAGACCGACAATTCCTGTTAAATTCCTTTTCGATAATCATGTCCATGTTGTTCCAGATAGATATGATGCAGTTGATTCCATCAAACCAGGTGAAAGAGCAAGGGGAACTGAAATTAGGGCAATAGCAATGCAAATTCAAAGCACAGTAACTAAGTTACCAGTCAGTCTGAAAAGGTACCTATCAAGGGCCATGAACAAATCAGATTTACTAACATTTCTTTTTACTGACAGTCGTGAGGAACTTCCTAGACAACTCAAAGAAGGTCAAATACTAATTCTAGTGTCGCAAGATGGATTAGCAGTACAGATCGCAAACTCGGTCAATAAGACCAATCGGCTGCCTCTCCAATCATATCATGAAGAAGCTAACCACAGAATATCTGTTCAAAGAGAATACTGGGGAGTTCGAGAGAATCGTCATCTCTCCAAACATTGAAGCAGCAGTGTTATGCTGGTATCACTTTAAAGCATTACATACCCAAGAGCTCTCATTCCATACTGGTACAGGGAAAATGTAAGGTGTGTACCTGTGCATGAATCTGTTATAGGCATATGATCTGTGTGTGAGTTATTACCTGCGATGCACATATTGACCAGGTGTGATTCCACAAGCTGCCTACATGGTATTGGAAAGAAGAAGGCATTGCTTGCATTATCGAAACATGAAGACCAAATAAAAGCTAGAAAGTAATCTTGACAATGACTGTTCAATTATTGATGATGCCACTATTAGTGCTTCGATGAAAGCTACGTCAAATTTGAACCTGCTACGAAACAAACTTGACACCAGTAAGGGTTTGGATATCAGTATGCTTCCACCAACAGAAGACAACGCTCATCTCCATAGCGTAGCGGACGGCATGGACAGCTCAATTGGTTGTTGATTAGCGGGCGCAGTTTGTGAATAACTAAGGTGGGTTTCCCCCCATTTGTACCACGATCGCCTCCATCCATTATATTCTGACTGCCTGGTCTTGCACTAGTTCTTCTTGTCTTAGCGCCTGTTCTACCATTTTTGTATGTAAATCAAGCACGAAACTGTCCTCGCACGCTACAGGAGATAGCTCACGGCTGGGTGTGAGCAAAAGATTGCTAATTGTTGGCAATCTTGCCTCCAAATCGACTATTCCCGGTGTTGACACAGCGGCCCTGTGTATGTCCACTTGATTAGTTTATGTCTGCTGTACCCTATGGACAAGATTCCCATGCGAGAGTATGAAGACTATGCATGAGTTCTAACCACATGTTGGCGCAAGGAGACATTAAATCTGCGCCTCAAGATGCACATTCTTACTGTGAGTACCAAAGCGCAAGACGCTGAGAGCAAAAATATATGCGTCACTCTCAGACTCGTCTGCACTTTCCATGCCAGTGAGAGATGAAGTGACGCCCGTGAACTTTACGGTCCCGGCACCATCATCTGTGCCCTCGACAGGATCTTCTATGTCCCTATCCGTGAATGTTGTTAGTGTTATGCGTGTGCCAAGTGTAAATGCAGGCTGAGTTTCCTCATTGGGTGACACCATTGGAACAATGGGTGTCAATGACATGTTCGCGTTGGCCATCCCTGCAACATAGTGTAGTGTGCATGGGTGGTATATGTGTGCACAAGGTGTGCAGCGCAGCTATAGCTGTGGCGCCCGTGGCGTATGTAGATAGTGATGATGCTTGTTTGACTTGTGTATTGTTGTGGTGTAAATGTATATAAAATGGCTATGTCCTAAGAATTTAGAATTGCTAGCAATGTGGATCAACGCCTTAGCGCAGTATGCATATTCCTGTATGTGATAGTATGACTGAATTTTTGGGCGAAATGACTTCTTATCAATTATTTGCTGCTAGAATTTCTAAGTGCTAAGCATAACTTTCAAAACCGCTTTGCAGAATTGCGTCTAATTTGACTATGTCCTGCAAGCGTGTGTTCTAGCGCTTGTAGACGTAATTTGTGATAATTTTCGTATGTTCGGCAATGCACAGATGCGCTTTGCAGGATAACTTTGCATAACAGTATTGACAGGCGTTATTCTTGAACCGTAGGACTGAGAATAAAGCAAAATAGTCTGAAATTGTCTAAGCAACTTGTGCAACTAAACTTATAGAAATCAAGAACTAAATGGAGGTTTTTATATTTGCACTACTGCTAAGATGAGGACGGATTTTATCAGAGTGAAATTAATATGAAAATTTCAAACATAACAATTAATATGGTATGGCCTGTCCTTTGGTAAATTGGTCTTTCGGGCTCAGAGCTCAGTTGCCTCCCATCCAACATGCCCACCCTCCTATAATACAAGAATATCTGAGTGTCAAATGTTGAAAATAAAAAAGATTTTAAAAGATTGAGGGAAAGAGGGATTGAGTGACCACCATATGGGAGGATTGAGAGACATATATGTTCTTTAGATTTCAAAGGGGAATGGCAATAATGATACATGCATACACATACTTATTTACCCATAAAAAATCACCCATGGATAAATGTGCACACACTCTCGGGCCTGGATATACTCATGCAGAATGCAGTAACTCCCTTAATTATACACGCATGCACACATACACGGGTACACGTATGCACGCATGCATGCACACATGGACACGTGCACGCACATGAGCGTGCACGCACGCAGACATGCACGCATGCGTGACAGGTGTGGGTTATGAAAACTGACACTGAAAACTGTACAGCTACACAAATATAAACGATGTCATATACATGGCATAGGGATATTTGTGTTTGCTGATTAATATTCTATGCTAAGTGTTTGCTACAATGATTGTAATTGCAGTGATTATGTGGATATTACATATGTTGCATAATATTGATTTGTGTAAACAACAAGCCTACGTGAAGAATATCATGAATTAAACGCTAACCTCTAGATATCCTTCAGACCTGAACCTTAGCGTCTTGCCATCACACCTGTCTGGGTTTGAAAATAGGCACGCAAACTATCGCGACCATAATATGCTTCCTGGGTTGCGCGAGCTTTTCGTGCCATTAATCGTGACTCTATCCATCTTTGTCCATACCGTAATGATTCAGTTTCCGCACTTTGTAAGTAGTTATGCAGTATACCTGCAGCTGCTTCAATGGGGTCTACATTCTCAGGGGACATGGTGATCCGATTTGAAAGATACGCCAACGATCGCCAAATGCGTTTTCAACTACTCCATGTTTTAGCAAACATTTAGGATAAACGATAATTGAATATTTGCTTTTACTTCATTGGTGACACCCCGGATACGGTTCAAGCAAATATTGTTTATGTGGGAATGATGCAACACCAACTTTGAACAGTTTCCTTCCTGGGATAACCCTAGTTTTAGATAACTAATGTCCCCTTCTTGCTCTTCAATCCGACCAAGAGCAATAAGAGATATTTCTTAGTACACTGTCTATATGTGTCAATAAGACTTGAATATTTGAAGAATCTACCAATTCATATCCTTTTTCAGAGGCTTGTCTGTAATTGGAGGTAATTGTGTTAGTTTCAATATCATTCACTAAGGTTTCAGAATAGCTAACCAGTTATACATCAGAGACGTGTTCTCTGGAAAGCGGTCTTAATTAGCTACTAATTCTAAAAACCATGAACTTGTCCAGGGTAATACACTCTGCCACTCAGACCCGATTGCTTTTCAAACTTATATTCAGACTCAGGCTCGCAACCCCGTTTCTTCTAAAACAAACAGACCATCGGATACCTGTGGCAGTTTTTATATTATGTCATTGATAGCAAACTATCATACATATTTTGGTCTAGCATATCTAAATACATAACATTTTAGTCAGGAACGCAGCGCGTATATAGCACGATTATGAACACTGTGTGATAGAAAGCTCGGGCAAAGTAAGATTAAATAGGCGTGAGAAAGTTTCACTTGCAGGTAGGTGATATATATATATATATATATATATATATATATATATATATATATATATATATATATATATATATATATATATATATATATATATATATATATATATATATATATATATATGAATGAAAGAAGACATTCAATGCCAACTCATTTGACGTTCATGATACCTGCATAATTCCTTATATCATTTATTGCGAACATTCTATACTCACGTATTCAACTTTATCTATGTTAACTACTGAAGCAGAGGTGTGACTCGATCATCTTAAGAATAAATCACCTACATCCTCTCGTTGCTCTCACATGAATTTCATAATTTCAATACATCCTACTATGTGTTTACAAACAGACAGTCCGTGGATGCTAATAAAGGCATTCATTTCAAGCTATGCCCAACTCGTTATAGCTACGCTCCAATCCACTTTTTGTTCATGTTGGAATCAATGATATACTTCAATCATGAATTCCGAAAATACAAATTTTAACGTAATTATACACGTAAGCAGTCACATATTTTGAAACTAATTTGCCTGGGGCAACAACAGCTCACAGTGTTTTGTAAGCGGCATTGTCAAATTATTTGTCTCTCTGTCTTTTAAAAGCTTTATGAGTTGGAGTTGTGACCACGGTGTCCGAAGGCTTGTCCAGTGGTTTGTTCACCCAAATTTTGAAAAACCGTTTTCTGATGTCACTGTTGAATCGCTGCTTGTGTAGTTCGAAGCTACTGTCACGGGTTTGGTGACATTTGTCGGATGGCGCTTAGCATCAACTGTGTATATGCCTTGTGTGTATTTGTAAGCCTCGATTTGTCACCGTGGAATCTATAAATTAAATTTGGCAGCTTTAGGAATTTCAGACCGTCTTCATACTCCATGCCCCTTAGCCCGGAGATGGTCTTTGTTGCTCTACGTCGAACATCTTCGGGGATGTTTATAGCGCGCTTGTAAAGAGGTTAACATCTGACGTTTCCATATTCCTAGTGGAGTCGTACGTAGAGTAGACTGAATGTGCTTCGATCGAGAAATTCAAGCGACATGCGGATCATACTGACTAATTTATTCCTTTTATTGGCTGCTGTTTCAGCATGTTGGTTGAACTGTAATGCACTGCCAACATAGGCACCATAATCTGTCTTGTGTATAGGTTTCTCTAGGGTTACAGCCTCAAAGTTTTCTGGCATGGTGTTTTGGTATCTGGGATTTGTTCTACACACATGCGTAGCTTTACATGTTGTAGCATTGAACTTCAGGAGCCAGTAGTTGGCCCATTCTATCAGAAGGTTCAGATCACCATGGAATTCATCATCATCTTCCAATGGTAAGATCTGTGAAAACGGTGTTGTCTGCAAACATCTTGATCATGTTGTGTACTTTGTCAGGCATACCATTATATACAAAAATGAAACCCTGCCTAGTGGCATCCCATTGAGTTTAGGAGCCCAGTCTTTGTATGAGCCATTGATCAATACTCATCCTTGTTCATGATTGCAAAGAAATGCACTTAAGTTTAGAACTTCGCCATGAATGCCATGCTTAATGCATACTCCCTAGTCTTTGATGTGGAACAGTATCACATGATTTGGCGAAGTCCGAGTAGATAACGCCAAGTGATCCCCCGTTGCCGGGTCCTTTAGTGCTGTATTCTAATGTTTCAAAGAGGTGTGTTGTGCAACAGCGTCTATTGATAAATGCATGTTAACAATCTGATATGGTACTTGGTATATGAGTCATGATTTTTTGTCTGACGAACCACTCTATTGTTTTGCATACGACTGAACTTGGGTTCACTGGCCTGTAACTACTGGCCGATGATTTCTTGCCTTTCTTGAAGTACAGTGTCATATGTCCGTCTTTCCAATCCTAAAGGATAACTCCTTCTTTGAGTGGCATGTTAAACAAGATCGTCAAGGGGCTGGCATTAAATTGGCTGGTTTCCTTTAGAACTCGAGGGTGTAACTGATGTGGACCTTATGATTTTGACACAGAAATGTTTTCGGGCCTCTTTCTGATTTCACATTATCCAATAATAATGTTATTTGGTCGAGTATATTAGAATATGAGACATGCTTTAGTTTGGGTATCTGGCTTGTGGATTCCCATGTAAATACACACGTGAAGTCATCTGCATTCTCTGCATCAGTCTTGGTTGTTATATTGTTGTCTGGTTTTAGATCAGCACCATGTGCATTGGTCCTCATCTGGGATTTAACATAGCTCTATGAGGCTTTAGGGGCTGTTTTGAATGTCAATGTTATTTTCGAAATATCGCTTTGTTTTAGTCGAATACCTTGAATACCTTGAATACCTCGCTGTAGGTTTTAAAGACAGGTCTTAGTAATACCTTCTCATTATGCTCAATCGATTGATTTATTTTGTTGACGTAGTTACTGTTTAACAATGAATTTGTTATCCTTGCCACTCCAATGTTTATCCAAATTTACTTTGAATTCTAGTACTGTCTTGGAGGTGATCACAAAATGTGGTAAGGCATTCCATAAGCCCATCTTTGTTAGGTCGCTCTTTATAGACGTTTAGGCTACGCCCTCTGGTTACCATTTGAAAAACTGTGTACTGTCTATATCTTCGATCTTCTTTAAGATCTTAAATGTTTCGATTGCATCACCTCTCATTCGTCTATAAATCAGTGATGGAACCTACAGCTTTTTCAATCGTTTGCTATGCTTGAGATGTCTCAGCTCTGGGATCAATTTCGTTGCTCGTCTCTGTACATTCTCTATTATCATGATATCTTTCTTGAATTTTGGATCCCACACTGTGTTAGCGTACTCTAGAAGTGGTCTCACCATGGGATTGTACAGTATCACAAACATTTCCTTCTCTAAGTAGTCGAATGTGCTTCACATTACACCTACAGCTGTGTTGGCTTTATTCCCACAATTAATTATTTGAACAATGGCTGTCTCTCAAATGTTACCCCCAGGTATTTTTCCTCATTGTCCGTGGTGACTACCCTTTCTTGTTCATTTTCCGACATGGTATATGTGTAGTTAGCAGTGCCATTTCAAATGTGCATTGTTTTACATTTGCCTACATTGAACCTTAACAACCAGGTATCGGACCAGTCAAATAATTTCTTGAGATTCTGTTGGAACTTACCCCTATCCTCAGTATCCAGCATCTTACTAAATAATGTTGTGTTGTCTGCAAACATCCGGATACAACCATCAACTACATCTGGAAGATCGTTTATAAAAATAAAGAATAAAATGGGTCCAAGCACACTTCCTTGTGGGATTCCACTCATTACACTAGACCAAGGAGACAATTTATAGTTTACTTTCACAAGTTGCTTGCGGTCTCTTAAGAAGTTTGATATCCATAAAAATATCTGTCCTTTTATACCATAAGTGTTAAGTTTATTACAAAGTCTTTCATGTGGTACGGTGCCGAATTCTCTACTAAAGTCTAGGTATACTACATCTATTGCATCTCCATAGTCTAAGATTTTCGTCCACATTTCGATAGTTTCCAATAATTGTAGCATACATGAGCTTCCCTTACGAAATCCATATTGTGTGTCTGAAAATATCTGGTTATCCATGTATTTCATTAGTCTCTCTCGAACAATAGATTCCAATAACGCTGGTTCTAGAGTAGACTTCTTCAAACTTGCTGGGAGCTTGCCCATGGGTTGCGAAAAGCCAACACCTACAGATTTCAGTAAAATTCATTTTTAAAATAGGCATGTTTGACGCATTTTTCTATAGCTCTGGTTCCATTGGAGTAATCTTCTGCAAACCTGGGAGGATGTTTGTCTGTGTGTTCCCAAAGTTGTGTGACAAATATCAACTACATTGGTGTTGGACCAATTCTTCCCTGTTCTGTGTGTTCGATGAGCACGCTGGTCAGCTCATAAGGCAAGACTATATGGCCATAGGGGCCATGGTATGTCTTTTAAAGGTGCATATTTACAGCAAAATGTGTGAAAATAAAATTGTTCAAATTTTATACTTTTAGAGGCTTAAATTATGTGCCTATAAAACGAAATAAATCTTAAGAGATGATGATTTCATTCCATATACATTAATATATGTTTTTTAAATTGTGAAAATGCATTATAGTCACCAGTCTCTAAATAATATGCGTAACTAAAAAATAAATAAAAGCATCATATATTAAGATTTGTTTCGTTTCATTACATCTAGGCACACACTTTAAGACTCTAAAAGTAGACACTTTTAACAATTATTGTTAGACATACTGCTGTGAATATGTACCTTTATCAGGGTTTTACGGTTACCATATAGCGATATATGTATAACTATGACCCATTGCTGTGCCCATTTCTAGCTAAGCTCCTCCCACTTTTTACATATGTCGGAATCAATCTATATGCTGTCAATCCTGCTCAGAATCCTAATCCCAAGGTAACTATGCAGGTAAGCTGTTGAATATTTTGAAAATAATTTGACCTGTGGATGTTGGCAGCATCAAGTCCCAGGCAAGTTAGGTTTCAAAATATTCACAGGAAAATGTATTAAGATTGTGGGATCATAATCTTATCAGAGTATCGCAAGTGTCCCTCAAAGAACAATCTCATGAAGGGTTGGGTGGGGGTGTGTGTGTGTGTGTGGATAATTTGCTCATCAGTTTTTTTTTTAATGCTAGTGCACACATATTTGCACTCATGACATCGCGTGAAGCAACATCTGTTAATAATGGCTCGTTGGTACCAGGAATAATTGATTGATCTTCAGAACTCAACACCACTCAGATAATGCTACATTTCAAATTTAGGACCACTTCGTTCAAATAGGATATGACGATCACGATATGCATCTGATTTATTAAGTGAAACATCCTTATGAATGCCACCAGCATTTTGACCCTAGTAAAATATATGCAACCTGCATTTAGAACAAATATTCACATTTAAACCACCGGCATTGGATTCAATATTAATCTGTAATAAACTAGGAATAAAATGCATCTTTATTGCATATTTTGAAACAGATTGGTGATGTTAATTTATGTAATGCAACTACATCAGTGTACTTCATTTATTATCAAAATCATTTAGATGCATTGATTGCTTGTAAGTGACTTCTCATTAGGCAATAAAGTTAAATATTCAGAAACTAATTTTAGTTAACAATAATGTCAGAACAATTTTGCTTTACTCTTTTAGAATGTTATCTGGATTACAATGGTGACTGTAGGACCAACTGCAGCGAACATTGTATAACAGTAGATGGCGGACAAAGACAATGCAACTTTATATCTGGTGATTGTACAAACACAACTGGATGTCAGACAGGTTACATTGGATCTAAATGTGATCAAGGTAATATACATTAAAACAATGCGTTTTACCACCTCCCCTTAAAGGCAGGAGGGTAGTGTGTTGCGGTCTGCCTGTGTGTGTGTGTGTATGTATGTGCGCATGCGTGCATGATGCATGGGTTCATGCTTGCGCACCTGCCCACGCGCCCGCCCGCTGACCTGTCTGTTCGTCCATCTGTCTGTCTGTCCAGGAAATTAATAATCCAGTTTGGCTGAAATATTAACACAAGGAATGATCTTGCCGTGCGAGAAGATTTCCTGACTTTGTCCTTGATCCGGATAAAATATCCCGAATCCAGGTCAGATCTATCTGTGGGTCTATGGATATCTCGGAAACTACTGGTCGGATTTGACTCAAATTTTAGCACGGTAAAGGATGTACCTATATGCTAGGATTCCACAAAGTTGTGCATGGTTCGAAGAAATTCGGAATATTCGAAAGAATTATACAACGGGACAAAAACGGGAGGACTCACGTTCCAGATATGGGTGTATGCATAGGAACCGACAATGCATATAAGGTATGTGTTTCCATTTATTTATTTGTTTTGCTAAATTCTTACTATAATAATCTATTTCGTGACTTAATAATTTTCTAATAATTCTGTTTACATAGCACGCATTGTCAAATTTATCTGCCTTGGGTTCAGTTTATTTAATGTGGTTTGGGAGTCATTATTTAAGGATATAATGCTTTTAGACGAGTGTTGAGTCAATTAAATAATTATGGTGCGTTGTTTAATTATCCACCAGAAGACAATGTACTTACTCTACACCTTCGGTAAACTAACATGGGTTACCGGCTTGGAAAATGTCCTGGTTTAATGGTCAATCAAGATATTTTCTAAATCACGACTTCTATTATCTAAATAGAGAAAAATTGGAAAATCTTGAAAATTTGATGACTGTGACTTAGAATTATAAAATCAAAGACTAATTCAAAATCCTTTCGCACTGCCTATATAATAATTCTAACAGTTTCTCACAAACAATATTTAATAAAAACCTAATGATATATTATATGTTGTATTGAATTTCTTAGAAACACACAGGCATGATCTGATAGAGTGGACCTTTCCGGTTTTAGCTATGCCCCGCCCATCTATAGCTAATCTCCACCCATACGTCCTTCGTGTTGGGATCGATCGATCTCTGAACATCCTGACTATCGATTTCCAAAGAACTACACAGGCAGCAACAGCGCCCAGTCAAATTAGTTTCAAAATATTCAACAGCATGTTTATTAAATTGCAAAGAATTACAAAGACCTACAATTCATAGAACGTGTCGGAGTATTTGAGATCTGATGATGGTCTATATGGAACCTTTTTGTGACGTAATGATTGTGGCGTCACCATACACGCGCTGAGCTGATTATGACGGCATATGAGGTCGGATGGTGGATGGCTACGCTGGAAAGGTGAACTCTGTTAACGTTCTTCTATTTAATCTCGCGATTACAGGTTACTCCAGGATATCCTCCAATTATCATGTTAACGAAGTGTCAATTATCTAGACAATGATTCAAACACATTTATGTAGCAGAAACAGGGCCACACGTAAGCAAAGGAAGCAAAATCCGCCAATCAAATTACTTTCAACATACCCTTTAATTATTTAATTATTAGATTTATCTTTAAATCGTAATTCTGTGAATTCTACGTTCGAAGTATATAAAACGATTTCCATACACGTACAAAGAGGGAAACGCTTAAATGGATTATGCCTGATAGAGGTATACATTTAATATCCGGAACCATGTTATATATAGAGAATCTGGAACGAGGTCACTTTTCATATCACTATTATGGACTGAGTTGAAAATTATCAATTTGCACGAGCAAATGTTTTAATTGGTCGATTTAAATGGGTTGCGCACCCAACAGCCAATGAAAATACTCCGTTGAATATGGCGCGTGCGCATATATATATATATATGTATATATATATATATATATATATATATAAATATATATATATATATATATATATATATATATATATATATATATATATATATATATATATATATATATATATATATATACATATATATATATATACACACGACTGCTTTGCAGTACTTCCGACATTTCTGCATGCTGCGTCATGGGGAAAATAGCTTTCCAGTCCTTCTGGAAGCTATGGATTCGTAGCTCAAAGATGCCCTTGATAAAGAGGCCCTTGATAAAGAGACTACGTTTATACAATGCATCCTGTGTATCCTTGATGCTCTATAACTGTAACAACTGGGCAGCTCCAAACGCAGCTCTAGACAAACTCTATGCCTGCCACAGCAAACACCTACGCACCATCACTGGACACAGTGTCGGATTTAATGATAAGCTAACTAAGCTACAGCTTAGGGCCTCAGTCATTGAGAGGCCTAACAAATCAAGAAGCAATATATATATATATATAGGCCCTCAAGATATGTGAATCAGCGCCATTCAGCGGGGCCTCATTAAAAATTAAACAAGCAAATACTACTACTACTACTACTACTACTACTACTACTACTACTACTACTACTACTACTACTACTATTACTACTACTACTACTACTACTACTACTACTACTACTAATAATAATAATAATTGTTTTTCATCTGTACACAGAAAATGAGGGGCCTACAAAATCAAAAAATATATATGCCTCAAAATATGTCAATAAGCGGGCCTCATAAAAAATAAATGAAGCAAAGAAAAGGGATATTATAATAATTTGTTTAAAATGTTTTGCATCTGTTCATATTACACAGAAGATGAGGGGCCTAAAATCAAGAAGCAAAAAAATATAGGGTCTCAAAATATGTGATTAAGTGTGGTCTCGTTAAAAAATAAACACGCAATTAAGCAAAGAAAAAAGATATAATAATAATAATAATAATAATAATAATAATAATATTAATAATAATAATAATAATAATAATAATAACAATAATAACTAGATCTGTTCCATGAACAGATATACGGCTTCCATGAATACATGCACTCGAACTAGACATTCTTTTCTTGTACTTCATGTACAATCTAGTTATCTGGTGAAATTCCGTTTTACTTCTTTAGATAATATTTCTTGTCTTTCTGATCAATCGCCTAGGTGGTTTTGGAGAAGATCTATATACACAAAACTGGTCACAAAATCAGCTAGATGATTGGTCATTCAGCAGTAAACAGGTTAATGAAAGGATTTCTTTGGACACAAAATCTGATAACATGGAACCAGTTTGACTGTTCTATACCTGGTGCTACGGGAGAAGTAACTAGCAGGACAAGAGGTATTAGAAGATAGCAATATCCCGCATTTTTAAGTTACCCAAGGAACCGGCTGCGGCAGGACCCGGTCTGCGCAGGACTACCTATTCTGTGAAGAAACAATATCCAAGCCATGTACATATATAGAATTAGATTGCCCATTTGACTCCTGCTCACTGCCCGCAGATTGACTCAAGAACAAAATAATGTGTTGTACTGTAGTCTACTAACCACAAGCTTCAAAATGATATGTGACATGACCACATTTGATAAAATTTATTTTCTGCCCACCATTTCTCCCACCCCTTCAGCTGATATCAAAATTCCAATGTGTCATGCACATCCCTGGCCATATGTTGAATCATACATTTCCATATGAAATGGTCTAGGAGGAGTTGTGTTACAATTGATTGGTGCCCACTTTTTACCCTGCCCCATACCGTCAGTTTGACCCAAGATCAAGATAATTCCTTGTACTGTAGTCTACTCATCATTGACTTCAAAATGATATGTGACATGACCACCTTTGGAAAGATTTTATTTTTTACTCCACATTTCCCATCACTGGGGTCATACCAAAATTCCACAAGACCTATCAGAAGATAGCAAATAGCTGACCTGTACTGTATATTAATTGTACATCACAGGATATGATGGACCACCGGATAGTCACATTTTGAAATTTGACAATCAACATGTGAATTCAAAACACCGTTGGTACTACCCATTGGGAAAGCATAGCTTGGAGACTGAACCATAAAGCGTATCTGCCCAGGAGTAACGTGAAGTCATTTAATGACAACAGGTAAATGGTCCAAACATAAGCAAAGTTCATAGTCTGAAAAAAGAAGAAACATTAAAAAAAACAATCAGCATAATACATATTTAGATGTCAAATGCTCTAGGTTTTGAATGACAATTGATTTGTGCCCACCTTTGACCCCGCACCATACCCTCAGTTTGACGCAAGATCAAAATAATTCCTTGTATTGTTGTCTACTCATCGTTGGCTTGAACATGATATGTGACATGACCACCTTTGGATAAATTAAATGTTTTACCCACAGTCCCCACACCCTGGGGTTCATGATAAAATTAAAAAAGTGTCATGCAAATCACTGGCCAGATGTGCAATCATCTCCAAAGTTTCAAGTTTCTATCTGAAGTGGTCTAGGAGAGTTGCATTACAATTGATTGGTGCCCACTTTTGAAATTTTGACCCCGCCTCCCACCCTCAGTTTGACCCAAGATCGAAATAATTGCTTGTACTGTAGACTACTTACCATTGGCTTGAAAATGATATGCAACATGACCTTTGGAAAAATTTAAATTTTGACACACATTTCCCACCCCCAGGGTCCTGCCCCTGGGGTCATGCCAAAATTCCCAAAGTGCCATGCAAATCCCTGTCCATATGTGCAATGATACCAAAAGTTTCAAGCTTCTATGTGAAATGATCTAGGAGGAGTTGTGTACCAATCGATTGGTGCCCACTTTTGATCCCCACTCCCATCAGTTAGACCCAGGATCGAAATAATTCCTTGTACTGTAGTCTACTTATCATTGGCTTCAAAATGAGATGTGACATGACCATGTTTGGATAAATTAAATTTTTGACCCACAGTCCCCACCCCCTGGGGTCATGACAAAATTTCAAAAGTGCCATGCACATTCCTCGCAATATGTGTAATCATACGGAAAGTTTAAAGGTCTCTGTGAAATGGTCTAGGACGAGTTGCTTTACAATCGATTGGTGCCCACTTGTGTCCCCGCCCCCTACCCTAAGTTGGACCCAAGATAAAAAATAATTCCTTGTGTTGTAGTCTATTCATCATTGGCTTGACAATGATATGTGACATGACCACCTTTGCACAAATTAAAATTTTTACCCACAGTCCCCACCCCCTTCGGCGTCATGACAAAATTTCAAAAGTGCCATGCCCATCCATGGCCATATGTGTAATCATACCAGAAGTTTCAAGTTTCTGCGTGAAATAGGCTAGGAGGAGTTGCGATGGTAGCTAGTTTAAATAGACTGTTAAGATTGCCTTTCTGTTGCAATTTTTAAATTTGTTCAAGAAAACTTTAATTTTCTCATGGAAAATATCCATTTCTAGACCAAGAGAAGACTATTTTGAAAATTTACCACTGGAGTGACTGGCTCGGTTATCGAGCTAATCATTCCAGTTGTAAATTTTCATAAATAGTCTTCTCTTAGTTTGCAAATGGACATTTCGCAAAACCATTTCAGATGCACTAAAGAAGGGGTAAAGGGTGAAATCTAAAGTTGTCACCAACTGATGTAGCTAATTGAGACAGGAACTACTTTTACTGTCACGCTTCTAGTATTGAAACACACCACGCATTTGTCAACTCAAGAAAACTGAATAGATAAGATTCTGAAACTGGTTGGAGGGCTTGGGTAGGGATATATGATGGCTGTGGCCACAGTTTCCAGTCAAATTTCTTTCAATACATTCATCAACTTACGCAATACTTCTAGTATTATCAGGAAAATAAGATTTTAGCACTTTAGGGTTCAAAGTGTTAAAAGCTAAATCACTAATCCGCTCTATTAAGAGAAGAGTATAATAGCGCATTTAAGCGTGCAAGATCACTCAAGCCTGTTTATAATGGGCACTGTATGGTCCATCAAAAAGTGGTTGTTAAAGACAGATAGTCAGTTAATACAACTTATTCGCTATACTATGCAGAGTTTTTGGACCAAAAGATGGTGGTTGCTTACGGCTTCTCGTCATACCACCACCCCTTTTAAAGAATAACCATCTTTTGGCGCCAGAGCACGTGTTCGTCTTTGGGTAATAAATATCTTCCTGGTTATAAGCCTGAATTTCCATCTGATGGAGCTTTATCATGAAAGCTATATAAAATCATCATTACTAGATTGACCTTTTTTCCGCTGATGCCTAAATATTTAAGATATTATTGTGTGCTCTGACATCTATGTTGTTGAATTTTTTGTAATGTGTTTGACTGAAAGTTGTTCCTCCCGCAGCAATGACCTTCAGTCAAATTATTTTTAAAGAAACAACTCAGTCTACCAAACCATGTTGCTAAATAAACTTGGACATTCGGCTGCAAGGAACAGGAGTGTGAAATCTAAAGTTGTCACCATAAATCTGCTCGACGGCGGAAACTGTAACA
Organism: Chaetoderma sp. LZ-2023a; assembly: GCA_034401795.1. Lineage (NCBI taxonomy): Eukaryota > Metazoa > Mollusca > Caudofoveata > Chaetodermatida > Chaetodermatidae > Chaetoderma > Chaetoderma sp. LZ-2023a. The sequence goes on along the minus strand of CM067369.1, from coordinate 207,246,946 downwards.
GATCTAACCTGTCTATTAAGGAACACCTCTGAAATTAGACCTTTGCTATATATGATGTAGTAATTTCGGAAGTTCATATCTCGGCCCTTTATTGACAGATCTTCTTCTTCTTTTCGTTCTCTGAGCATACCGCCAGTCCTAAGTGACTATTGACATGATCATAAGTGTTAAGTGCGTGGATCCATGGTTTATTAGTTTGCGCCGTGCGGCCTGGAACCTCCGTCTTCAGCACTCGAGGTTTCTGTCAGGGTTACCTCACCCTTACCTCCTTTAGTCGCCTCTTACGACACGCAGAGGATACGGAAGGTGTATTCTAAGCCCCACCTACAGGGCAAGTGGACAGATTATCTTCTAGTTTTCAAACACTCGTTCATCTATGCCCACGCTGATATGACAAAGGTCATAGCATTCCGGGATCCATGGCTCAAAAGAAGCCGATAGAAGAGGAATAGTAATTATAATAATAATAAAAGAGAATAATCAGAACAATTTCTAGAAGGATTCCAAGTAAAAGTTAGCATTCTGCAGTATAAAGGTTAATACCAATCTATTATTTTAGCAGTAGAAGGGTTAATAGGCAGGAACAACTTTCAGTCAAATTGTTTTGAAAAATAGTCAGCATGTATCCATAGCATCTACAATAAGTGCAAGTTTTATATTGGCATTCATAAGTTCATGGGTTAATCGGCTCCATGGTCAACTGCTGTTAATTGACAATTAAATCCCTATCACATTAATCTGTTTTCCTGTTCTCTGATGAAATTCTGTTTCTATAACTGCTTTAGATAATATTTCTTGTCTCTCGGATCAGTCACCTAGGTGGCTTAGGAGAATATCTATATACAGACACAAAACTGGTCACAAAAATCATTTAGATGATTGGGCATTCAGCAGTAAATAGGTAAATCAGGGATTGACCATACAGCCATAAACAGATCTAGAAGTGCATGACAATTTTTTATCTTTCCAATATGCTCAATGGAAACCGGAAATTGGTACAAAATCAATCAAGGGCTAACATTCTGCAGTACACAGGTAAATACAACAACTATAATATTTCACCAGTAGAAGGGTTAATAGGCAGGAACAACTTCCAGTCAGATTGTTAAAATATTCTGTGGGTATCCTTAGCATCTACAATAAGCGATAGGTTTATATTGGCATTCATAGGTTGATGGGTTAATTGGGCCCCATGGTCAACATGTATTAAATGACAATTAAATCCCTATCACATTAATATGTTTGCCTAGAGCATTTACAGTAGCAAATCCAGTTCATTACTCATAATAGCTATTGAGCCACCTTTAGTTAGCTTGAGTTGCATTCATGAGTGGCCATGATTGGAACTCTTAAATATATCATCCTCATGTGTTTCGAACGTAGGCCTATTAAAGATAACATTTTAATCACAATTTCTATCATTTATGTTATAGGTCACGGTCGTATTTTTCGCTAAAAAGTGAGGTAAACCTTAATTGTTTAGCTGAATTACTCTGGCCAGATTGATCGCCCTTGTTATCAAGATAGTTCTGATAGGTCTCCCATAACGTATCCAATGGTGTGCTGTGCATATAAATCATGGATGTTAGTTTGCTAATGTTATGATTTCCCTGTTTTGGGAAGATAATAGTAGCTTAATTAATTACATTAAAATGTTTCTAAAGGTGGTCTGTTACGACCTGTCATACCTGTGGTTTAAGATGCCACAGGTTTCACAATAACCACAAATAGAAATGTTTATAGAAGCATCACCAATAAGACTCAAGTGGTCCACCTTAGATAGGCATTCTAATGCAGTAGGCTAATTAAGTGCGTAGATGTATGGTCCTATACTGTAATAGCAATGGGTTTGAGAACCACCACTCAAGCGGTTCACTTACAGAGCTGGTCATAGAACGTAATTGAGTGCTAATCACTGAGAACCAACGTCATCATACATCAGCATCTCTGTTTTAACGAAAATGGTTACTGTCTCTAAGAGCAGTGTTTTTGAGAATCGCCATCAATAAAATTCATGTGGTGCACTTCCATAATATTCAATATTTTCCTATATTTTTTTTGTACAAGTATCACATTCAACTGCACTATGCAAGCGTATTAATAATTAAATAATTAATAGAAATAGCAACGCAAAACTCGAGTGTTTTAGTATTTCATAATCTATGAACATAGCGTGCTTGGAACCTGAAACTTGTATAAATTAGCGGAAATTAAGGAAAGGATCACTATGTTCCTGCATTAATAATGTTTCAACGGCCACTAGCAACAGCTTTCTGTTGCATGGGTGGAATCGTATTAATAATTCTGGAACTAGTAATAATTGTAACACATATCTCAGATGTCTTAGTATGTGTAAACCTCTGAATACGACCCTTGCAACAGAAACCTCTTGCTAATGGTCGTTGCAAAGTTATTAAGGCTGAAACATAGTGATTTATCCCAATATTCCCAGAATTTATGCAAGTTTCGTGTTCAAATGTCGCTATGTGTTATGTAACTGTATTAATTTTTCATCAACTAGCAGCAATAGCAACACGCAACAGATATCGTTTAGTATTTCATAGCTTTATAACATGACCGTTGCAACAAAAACAGACGTATTAGGGCTGGAACATAATGATATATTCTATATCATCACATAGTTGATCTATCTCCCCCGTCCCTTCAACTACCTGCCCCCTTCACCTCCCCCCCCCCTCTCCCCTCCACCTCCCTCCCACTCGTTTCAACTGTATATATGCATGGTGGTTATCAATAAAACTCAAGTGGTCTACCTTAGATAGGTAGTCCTATGCATTAGGCTAAATAATCGCTTAGATGGGTGGTCCTATACAGGAATAGCAATACGTTTTTAGAGTCACAACTCAAGTGGTCCCCTTAGATAGGTGATCATATGCAGGTCATATAAAGGTCAAGTGGCCGCTAATACTTAAAAACCACCATCAACATACATCAGCATCTATTTTTTAGTGAACGCCGTTACTGCCTTCAAAACAATGTTTTCATTGCCTAAACTTGCCCAATAAAGGTGTAAATGTCAGCATATAATATAGTACTTTTTCCACTACATTTGTAATAGCTATCCACATACAAAGCACGCGCGCACAGCAAGTGTGTGTTCAGGGGGTGGGGTGGGGGTCGGAGGAGGGGTTGTGACATCTGTGTGGACACAATGCAAATAATTTGTCCGCCATACAATGCATAATAAATAGCATTGTATTCACTCAAAGGCCAATTTCCTATTGTGTAATAAATCTATCTATCTAGCTAACTCTTTAACACTTAAGCTGGCCAAAACGGCTTCTGCGGTAGTCTTGGAAAATGTCCGTTTGCATACCAAGAGAAGACTAATTTTGAAACATTATCCTCTCTCTCTCTCTCTCTCTCTCCACCCTCTCTCCCCTCCGTCTCCCTCTCCTCCGCTTCTCCCTTCCCTCAATCCCTCCCTCGCTCCGGCCATCCTCTCCCGCCCGCCCTCAATGCCACCCCCTCTCTGTATTATAGTATAATGTGATCCTGTTGTATGATGGACACCAGATGGAATGATACCGAGTGCAAAATGCATGCAGCAACATCAGCTAATACGTTAATATATGTGTATGATCTCGCAACGTTAAAATGCCTTGCGTATTTAAAATGACATGATATTTGCCCCACCCTTTAAACAGCACAGATTGGACCTCTAAAATAATGCCGGTGTTTTGGGGTAAGTTTTTGCAACATAATTCAGCAACGGAATGATCATAGGTACATAATTAATTACTATCATTGACTATATAAATTCCAATCTACGGCGCAATTGGGACAAAATCGTACCATCGGCTTTGAGTTCTCTCACTAATATAGATTGTCCAAGCATGGCGGAATATCAGCCTCAGCGCTTATGCTACAACCCGGCCAAATTGGGCATGGCGCTGAATAGACATAGAACAAGGACAATTATTTAAAACTTAATTTAGGCCACACCTCTTGCACGGGACGTGACCTAGCTCTCAAACAAGGAAAAGTTGGCGATATCGCCCTATCTATAAAACTAATAAAGCTAAACCTGGTTTAATCATCCTTATTGAATTCCGGCCAATGCGACTGAATTGATAGCAACAATTTAGCAACTCATTCCAGCAACATAATTGTCCAAACAAACTCCATAATGGCTATTTTACTTTGACGCAAAATAGAGTGGCTTCATTACATGTGACAAAATAGCATTACATACGGTGGTGGGTGGTGAGTGAATGGGCGGCGAAGCAACAACTCGTTATATACGCTGAGAGAAATGTAAACAAACTCGGACAATCATCATATTAAATATTTCAGTTCCCTACAGATAAATACTCATGACTGAAAGTTACTGCTACCCAAATAGCAACAGGTTTCAACAAACAATACGATAATTGTCAAGCAGGCTACAAGATTTCTCACAAAAATCCAGTCTTGTTTCACTACATACAAGCAGTTGTGGCATAATTTCACTAGTTTCTTCAGCCCTGCTAGAAGGAAACGGGTTAATTTTGCATTTGGACGTTTATTGATATCACTTCTCCGACTATCTATTTAACCCTGCTCAATGCTCAATTCATCACCAGTTCCTGGAAAAATGCCCTAGCTGGTTACTTAAAAACAATTTGACTGAACGTAATTGTTTCCTTAGGTAGCAACAACATTCAGTCAACGTTCCTTCAAAACATTAAGTTGGTTCTCCAGCACAACTATCTTCAGAAATAAAAGCGCTTTTAAATCGATCATTGGATAAATAATTGTGTTGAGATCAGTGAGAAACTGAAATGTTAGCCTTTTCTATGCAGGGTAATTATCACCCCACCCACTGATGGGACCAGTTAGCGAGCGTTGTTGTTTATTTATTACAGTCATAAAAACATAGAGGTATTCATTGCCAGCAATGCCCTCCGATTTCTAGCTATGCTAGACAGGGTTATAATGTCCATCAATTGTACAAATTGTAAGCCCTATGTCCTTATCATTTAACCCTTTAATGACTAAATGTTGTCAAAAAAACTAAACATTTTCTTGTTGAATGTCTTATTGCAGGCCCAAAAAATTGTATTTTGAAATTTTGCCACTGGACTGACTGGCTCGCTTACCGAGCCAGTCATTCCAGTGGTAAATTTTCAGAAAAAGTTTTCACTTGGCCTACTAATCGACACTCCTCAAGACCCCTGCAGAGGCCAGTTTGACTGGCTTCATCATAAGAGGGTTAAGGCCCTATGTTTTTAACATTATGTTGAATATTTTGAAACTATTTCACCAGGCGTTGTTGCAGCAGCAACATACAGTCAAATTAGTTTCAAAATTTTTTTGAAAGTTTAAAGGTCTCTGTGAAATGGTCTAGGACGAGTTGCGTTACAATCGATTGGTGCCCACTTTTGTCCCCGCCCCCTACCCTAAGTTGGACCCAAGATAAAAATAATTCCTTGTATTGTAGTCTATTTATCATTGGCTTGACAACGATATGTGACATGACCACCTTTGCATAAATTACATTTTTTACCCACAGTCCCCACCCCCTTGGCGTCATGACAAAATTTCAAAAGTGCCATGCACATCCATGGACATATGTGTAATCATACCAGAAGTTTCAAGTTTCTGCGTGAAATGGGCTAGGAGGAGTTGCGATGGTAGCTCTTTTAAATAGACTGTTAAGATTGCCTTTCTGTTGCAATTTTTTAATTTGTTCAAGAAACTCATGGAAAATATTTATTTCTTGACCATGAGAAGACTATTTTGAAAATTTACCACTGGAGTGACTGGCTCGGTTATCGAGCTAATAATTCCAGTTGTAAATTTTCATAAATAGTCTTCTCTTAGTTTGCAAATGGACATTTCGCAAGACCATTTAAGATGCGCTGAAGAAGGGGTAAAGGGTGAAATCTAAAGTTGTCACCAACTGATTTAGCTAATTGAGACAGGAACTACTTTTACTGTCACGCTTCTAGTATTGAAACACACCACGCATTTGTCAACTCAAGAAAACTGAATGGATAAGATTCTGAAACTGGTTGGCGGGCTTGGGTAGGGATATATGACGGCTGTGGCCACAGTTTCCAGTAAAATTTCTTTCAATACATTCATCAACTTAAGCAATACTACTAGTATTATCAGGAAAATAAGATTTAGCACTTTAGGGTTCAAAGTGTTAAAAGCTAAATCACTAATCCGCTCTATTAAGAGAAGAGTATAATAGCGCATTTAAGCGTGCAAGATCACTCAAGCCTGTTTATAATGGGCACTGTATGGTCCATCAAAAAGTGGTTGTTAAAGACAGATAGTCAGTTAATACAACTTATTCGCTATACTATGCAGAGGTTTTGGACCAAAAGATGGTGGTTGCTTACGGCTTCTCGTCATACCACCACCCCTTTTAAAGAATAACCATCTTTTGGCGCCAGAGCACGTGTTCGTCTTTGGGTAATAAATATCTTTCTGGCTACAAGCCTGAATTTCCATCTGATGGAGCTTTATCATGAAAGCTATATAAAATCATTATTACTAGATTGACCTTTTTCCGCTGATGCCTAAATATTTAAGATATTATTGTGTGCTCTGACATCTATGTTGTTGAATTTTTTGTAATGTGTTTGACTGAAAGTTGTTCCTCCCGCAGCAATGACCTTCAGCCAAATTATTTTTAAAGAAACAACTCAGTCTACCAAACCATGTTGCTAAATAAACTTGGACATTCGGCTACAAGGAACAGGAGTGTGAAATCTAAAGTTGTCACCATAAGTCTGCTCGACAGTGGAAACTGTAACAGATCTAACCTGTCTATTAAGGAACACCTCTGAAATTAGACCTTTGCTATATCTGATGTAGTAATTTCGGAAGTTCATATCTCGGCCGTTTATGGACAGATTATCTTCTAGTTTTCAAACACTCGGTCATCTATGCCCACGCTGATATGACAAAGGTCATAGCATTCCGGGATCCATGGCTCAAAAGAAGCCGATAGAAGAGGAATAGTAATAATAATAATAATGATAAAAGAGAATATTCAGAACAATTTTTAGAAGGATTCCAAGTAAAAGTTAGCATTCTGCAGTATAAAGGTTAATACCAATCTATTATTTTACTAGTTGAAGGGTTAATAGGCAGGAACAACTTTCAGTCAAATTGTTTTGAAAAATAGTCAGCATGTATCCTTAGCATCTACAATAAGTGCAAGTTTTATATTGGCATTACTAAGTGCATGGGCTAATCAGCCAGGTTGTCAATTGGTATTAAATGGCAATTAAATCCCTATTATATTAATATGTTTACCTAGAGCACTTACAGTAGCAAATGCCATTTGTTACCCCCATGGTAACCAGATATAAAATGACAATAAAATGTCACATTAATCAATTTTATTAGAGCCTCTAGCAAACTGTCTTCTCCTACATAATAAAGAGGAAAATTAAAATCTAAATATTTCTGCACTTTACATCTAGATCTCATTCATTTTCACACACACTCTGCAGACGGTCAACTAGCATATGTATAGCAATTTTTCCGATCAAAATCCATCAAATAAAAAAGTTCAAAATGGCCGCGAACTTGATTGGTCCACGGTTCCGAGACTGTTTGAGCAATCAAGTTTTTGCGAACAAATTTCACTTGCCGCCATTGACTTATTAAATTCCCCAAGTTTTAGCCAGATCGCTTCAGAAGTTCCAGAGGAGAAGATTATTTTGTCATTTATGACGTCATCAAGATGACCGCCAAATCCCTTAGTGCATCATGTTCTCTTTGATTAATTTCGATCCTAGTTGGCATCCAGACCATAGCTGCCGAGTCTTGTATTGGTTGACCTGCTGGTTTCGGAGTTTTGGTTCAATCTACTTGCTGGAAATGGCTGGCGGCGGAATAATAATAATAATAATAATAATAATAATAACTAGATCTGTTCCATGAACAGATATACGGCTTCCAAGAATACCTGCACTTGAACTAGACATTCTTTTCTAGTACTTCATGTACAATCTAGTTATCTGGTGAAACTCTGTTTTTCTGGAACTTCTTTAAATAATATTTCTTGCCTTTCTGATCAATCGCCTAGGTGGTTTTGGAGAAGATCTATATTCACAAAACTGGTCACAAAATCAGCTAGATGATTGGTCATTCAGCAGTAAACAGGTTAATCAGGGATTTCTTTGGACACTAAATCTGGTAACATGGAACCAGTTTGACTGTTCTATACCTGGTGCTTCGGGAGAAGTAACTAGCAGGACAAGAGGTATTAGAAGATAGCAATATCTTGCATTTTTAAGGTACCCAAGGAACCGGCTGCTGCAGGACCGGGTCTGCGCAGGACTAACTATTTTGTGAAGAAACAATATCCAAGCCATGTACATATATAGAATTAGATTGCCCATTTGACTCCTGCTCACTGCCCGCAGATTGACTCAAGAACAAAATAATGTGTTGTACTGTAGTCTACTAACTACAAGCTTCAAAATGATATGTGACATGACCACATTTGATAAAATTTATTTTCTGCCCACCATTTCCCCCACCCCTTCGGCTGATATCAAAATTCCAATGTGTCATGCACATCTCTGGCCATATATTGAATCATAAATTTCTATGTGAAATGGTCTAGGAGGAGTTGTGTTACAATTGAATGGTGCCCACTTTTGACCCTGCCCCATACCCTCGTTTGACCCAAGATCAAAATAATTCCATGTACTGTAGTCTACTCATCATTGGCTTCAAAATGATATGTGACATGACCACCTTTGGATAAATTAAATTTTTTACCCACAGTCCCCACACCCTGGGGTTCATGATATAATTTAAAAAGTGTCATGCAAATCACTGGCCAGATGTGCAATCATCTCCAAAGTTTCTAGTTTCTATCTGAAGAGGTCTAGGAGGAGTTGCTTTACAATTGATTGGTGCCCACTTTTGAAATTTTGACCCCGCCTCCCACCCTCAGTTTGACCCAAGATCAAAATAATTCCTTGTACTGTAGACTACTTACCATTGGCTTGAAAATTATATGCAACATGACCTTTGGGGTCATGCCAAAATTCCAAGTGTCATGCAAATCCCTGTCCATATGTGCAATGATACCAAAAGTTTCAAGCTTCTATCTGAAATGGTCTAGGAGGAGTTGTGTAGCAATCGATTGGTGCCCACTTTTGATCCCCACTACCCTCAGTTAGACCCAAGATCGAAATAATTCTTGGACTGTAGTCTACTCATCATTGGCTTCAAAATGATATGTGACATGACCATGTTTGGATAAATTAGATTTTTGACTCACAGTCCCCACCCCCTGCGGTCATGACAAAATTTCAAAAGTGCCATGCACATTCCTTGCAATATGTGTAATCATACCGAAGGTTTAAAGGTCTCTGTGAAATGGTCTAGGACGAGTTGCTTTACAATCGATTGGTGCCCACTTGTGTCCCCGCCCCCTACACTAAGTTGGACCCAAGATAAAAATAATTCCTTGTATTGTAGTCTATTCATCATTGGCTTGACAATGATATGTGACATGGCCACCTTTGCATAAATTAAATTTTTTACCCACAGTCCCCACCCCTTGGCGTCATGACACACTTTCAAAAGTGCCATGCACATCCATGGCCATATGTGTAATCATACCAGAAGTATCAGGTTTCTGCTTGAAATGGGCTAGGAGGAGTTGCGATGGTAGCTCTTTTAAATAGACTGTTAAGATTGCCTTTCTGTTCCAATTTTTAAATTTGTTCAAGAAAATTTAAATTTTCTCATGGGAAATATCCATTTCTAGACCAAGAGAAGACTATTTTGAAAATTTACCACTGGAGTGACTGGCTCAGTTATCGAGCTAATCATTCCAGTTGTAAATTTCATAAATAGTCTTCTCTTAGTTTGCAAATGGACATTTCGCAAGACCATTTCAGATGCACTGAAGAAGGGGTAAAGGGTGAAATCTAAAGTTGTCACCAACTGATGTAGCTAATTGAGACAGGAACCACTTTTACTGTCACGCTTCTAGTATTGAAACACACCACGCCACGCATTTGTCAATCCAAGAAAACTGAATAGATAAGATTCTGAAACTGGTTGGAGGGCTTGGGTAGGGATATATGACGGCTGTGGCCACAGTTCCCAGTCAAATTTCTTTCAATACATTCATCAACTTACGCAATACTTCTAATATTCTCAGGAAAATTAGATTTTAGCACTTTAGGGTTCAAAGTGTTAAAAGCTAAATCACTAATCCGCTCTATTAAGAGAAGAGTATAATAGAGCATTTAAGTGTGCAAGATCACTCAAGCCTGTTTTTAATGGGCACTGTATGGTCCATTAAAAAGTGGTTGTTAAAGACAGATAGTCAGTTAATACAACTTATTTGCTATACTATGCAGAGTTTTTGGACCAAAAGATGGTGGTTGCTTACGCTTCTCGTCATACCACCACCCCTTTTAAAGAATGACCATCTTTTGGCGCCAGAGCACGTGTTCGTCTTTGGGTAATAAATATCTTCCTGGTTATAAGCCTGAATATCCATCTGATGGAGCTTTATCATGAAAGCTATATAAAATCATTATTACTAGATTGACCTCTTTTCCGCTGATGCCTAAATATTTAAGATATTATTGTGTGCTCTGACATCTATGTTGTTGAATTTTTTGTAATGTGTTTGACTGAAAGTTGTTCCTTCCGCAGCAATGCCCTTCAGTCAAATTATTTTTAAAGAAACAACTCAGTCTACCAAACCATGTTGCTAAATAAACTTGGACATTCGGCTACAAGGAACAGGAGTGTGAAATCTAAAGTTGTCACCATAAGTCTGCTCGACGGCGGAAACTGTAATAGATCTAACCTGTCTATTAAGGAACACCTCTGAAATCAGACCTTTGCTATATATGATGTAGTAATTTCGGAAGTTCATATCTCGGCCGTTTATGGACAGATTATCTTCTAGTTTTCAAACACTCGTTCATCTATGCCCACGCTGATATGACAAAGGTCATAGGATTCCGGGGTCCATGGCTGGTTTAAGATGCAACATGTTTCACAATAACCACAAATAGCAATGTTTTTTAGAAGCATCACCAATAAGACTCAAGTGGTCAACCTGAGATAGGTAGTCTAATGCCTTAGGCTAATTAAGTGCGTAGATGTAGGGTCCTATACTGTAATAGCAATGGGTTTGGGAACCACCACTCAAGCGGTTCACTTACAGAGGTGGTCATAGAACGTATTTGAGCTAAGAACCACCGTCATCATACATCAGCATCTTTGTCTTAGCGAAAATTGTTACTGTCTCTAAGAGCCCTGTATTTGAGAATAGCCATCAATAAAATTCAAGTGGTCCACTTCCATAATATTCAATATTTTCCTGTATTTTTTTACAATTATCACATTCAACACGCAATGCAAGTGTATTAATAATTAATTAATTAATAGAAGTAGCAAAGCAAAACTCGAGTTTCTTAGTATTTCATAATCTATGAACACCAGCCATGCAACAGAAAGCTGTTGCTAGTGGCCGTTGAAACGTTATTAATGCTGGAACATAGCGATCTTTTCCTTAATTTCCGCTAATTTTTACAAGTTGCATGTGCCAAGCACGCTATGTAATCGTATTAATAATTAATGAACTAGTAACAATTGTAACACATATCTCAGCTGTCTTAGTATGTGTACACCTCTGAATACGACCCTTGCAACACAAACCTCTTGCTACTAGTCCTTGCAAAGTTATTAAGGCTGAAACAGAGTGATTTATCCAAATATTACCAGAATTTATGTAAGTTTCGCGTTCAAATGCTGCTTTCAAATGCTGCTATGCGTTATGTAATTGTAGTAATTTGTCATCAACTAGCAGGAATAGCAACACGCAACTGATATCGTTTTGTATTTCATAGCGTTAGAACATGACTGTTGCAACAAAAACATGTTGCGGTTAGCAATTGTGGACGTATTAGGACTGGAACAATATGATATATTCTATATCATCACATAGTTGATGCAACGCTATCTCCCTCGTCCCTTCAACTACCCCCCCCCCGCCCCACACCCTTCCCCCCCTCTCTCTCTCTCTCCTCCCTCTCCCACTCCCTCTGACTCGTTTCAACCGTATATATGCGAGGCGGTTATCAATAAAACTCAAGTGGTCTACCTTAGATAAGTATTCCTATGCATTAGGCTAAATAATCGCTTAGATGGGTGGGCCTATGCAGGAATAGCAATGTGTTCTTAGAATCACAACTCAAGTGGTCCACTTAGATATGGGGTCATATGCAATAATTGCGCCGCTAATAGTTAAGAACCAATCACCAATAGCTGGGTTTTTTAAACAACCCGTAATAAAGGTCAAGTGGTCCTATAGGGCAATTGACCGCTAATGCTTAAAAACCACCATCAACAAACATCGGCATCTATGTTCTAGTGAACGCTGTTGCTGCCTTCAATAACAATGTTTTCATTGACTAAACTTGGTCAATAAAGGAGTAAATGTCAGCATATATTATAGTACTTTTTCCACCACATTTGTAATAGTTATCCACATACAAATCATGCGCACACTGCAAGTGTGTGTTTAGGGGGTGGGGGTGTCGAAGGAGGGGGTTGCGACATCTGTGTGGACACAATGCAAATAATGTGTCCGCCATGCAATGCATAATAAATAGCATTGTATTCACTCAAAGGTCAATTGCCTATTGTGTAATAACTCTATCTATCTAGCTAACTCTTTAACGCTTACGCTGCCCAAAACAGCTTCTGTGGTAGTCTTGGAAAATGTCCGTATGCATATCGAAAGAATACTATTTTTGAAACATTATCCTCTCTGTCTCTCCACCCTCACTCCCCTCCGTCTCCTGCTCATACCCTTCTCCCTTCCCTCAATCCCTCCCTCGCTCCTGCCATCCTCTCCCGCCTTCCCTCAATGCCGTCCTCTCTCTCTCTGTATTATATTATAATGTGATCCTATTGTATGATGACACAAGATGGAATGGTACCGAGTGCAAAATGCATGCACCAACATCAGCTAATACATTGATATATGTGTATGATCTTGCAACGTCAAAATAAACAGCCTTGCGTATTTAAAATGTCATGACATTTGATTGCAGATTTCAAAAATACCCAATTTGTCCCACCCTTTAAACAGCGTGGCCAATGCTTCTGAATTCCCGGTTGCTAAGATGCTGCTGCTGCTGCTGTGCCCGAGAGCAACACCATTCCGCAACATCATCATCAAAAAGAAACATTGGAACACTATAATTTAAAGAACAGCCACAAAATGTGTAGGGGACAATCGAAATTGGTGGGTTAATTTTATGTGCACCTTACGTTAGCCAGAATTGCGGTACAGGCGCACACTTCTTTATTAACGGCAGTGTACAAGTAGGTTGCAATACAGACCCTTTCATGATCAAGAGCCAAAAACAACCCAAATTGACTAGCTTCAATAATGAACAAACTACCAAATTGGACCTCTAAAAATAATGCCGGTGTTTTGTTTTTGCAACATAATTCAGCAACGGAATGATCATAAGTACATAATTAAATACTATCATTGACTATATAAATTCCAATCTACGGCGCAATTTGGACAAAATCATACCATCGGCTTTGAGATCTCTCACTAATACAGATTGTCCAAGCGTGGAGGAATATCAGCCTCGGCGCTTAGGCTACAACCCGGCCAAATTGGGCATGGCGCTGAATAGACATAGAACACGGGCAATTATTTAAAACTTAATTTAGGCTACACCTCTTGCACGGGGCGTGACCTAGCTCTCAAACAATGAAAAGTTGGAGATATCGCCCTATCTATAAAACTAATAAAGCTAAACCTGGTTTAATCATCCTTATTGAATTCCGACCAATGCGACTGAATTGATAGCAACAATTTAGCAACTCATTCCAGCAACATAATTGTCAAAACAAACTCCATAATGGCTATTTTACTTTCACGCAAAATAGAGTGGCTTCATTACATGTGACAAAATAGCATTACATACGGGGGTGGGTGGTGAGTGAATGGGCGGCGAAGCAACAACTCGTTATATACGCTGAGAGAAATTTAAACAAACTCGGACAATCATCATATTAAATATTTCAGTTCCCTACAGAAAAATACTCATGACTGAAAGTTGCTGCTACCCTAAATAGCAACAGGTTTCAACAAACAATACGATAATTGTCAAGCAGACTACAAGATTTCTCACAAAAATCCAGTCTTGTTTCACTACATACAAGCAGTTGTGGCATAATTTCACTAGTTTCTTCAGCCCTGCTAGAAGGAAACGGGTTAATTTTGCATTTGGAGGTTTATTGATATCACTTCTCCGACTATCTATTTAACCCTGCTCAATGCTCAATTCATCACCAGTTTCTGGAAAAATGCCCTAGCTGGTTACTTAAAAACAATTTGACTGAACGTAACTGTTTCCTTAGGTAGAAACAACATTCAGTCAATGTTCTTTCAAAACATTAAGTTGGTTCTCCGCACAACTATCTTCAGAAATAAAAGCGCTTTTAAATCGATCATTGGATAAATAATTGTGTTGAGATCAGTGCGAAATTGAAATGCTAGCCTTTTCTATGCAGGGTAATTATCACCCCCACCCGCTGATGGGACCAGTTAGCAAGCGATGTTGTTTATTTATTACAGTAATAAAAACATAGAGGTATTCATTGCCAGCAATGCCCTCCGATTTCTAGCTATGCTAGACAGGGTTATAATGTCCATCAATTGTACAAATTGTAAGCCCTATGTCCTTAACATTTAACCCTTTAATGACTAAATCTTGTCCAAAAAACTAAACATTTTCTTGTTGAATGTCTTATTGCAGGCCAAAAAAATTGGATTTTGAAATTTTGCCACTGGAATGACTGGCTCGCTTACCGAGACAGTCATTCCAGTGGTAAATTTTCAGAAATAATTTTCACTTGGCCTACTAATCGACATTCCTCAAGACCCCTGCAGAGGCCAGTTTGGCTGGCTTCATCATAAGAGGGTTTAATTCCCTATGTTTTTAACATTATGTTGAATATTTTGAAACTATTTCACCAGGTGTTGTTGCAGCAGCAACACACAGTTAAATTAGTTTCAAACTTACACAATACTTCTAGTATTATCAGGAAAATAAGATTTTAGCACTTTAGGGTTCAAAGTGTTAAAAGCTAAATCACTAATCCGCTCTATTAAGAGAAGCTTATAATAGCGCATTTAAGCTGCAAGATCACTCAAGCCTGTTTATAATGGGCACTGTATGGTCCATCAAAAAGTGGTTGTTAAAGACAGATAGTCAGTTAATACAACTTATTCGCTATACTATGCAGCGTTCTTGGACCAAAAGATGGTGGTTGCTTACGCTTCTCGTCATACCACCACCCCTTTTAAAGAATGACCATCTTTTGGCGCCAGAGCACGTGTTCGTCTTTGGGTAATAAATATCTTTCTGTCTACAAGCCTGAATTTCCATCTGATGGAGCTTTATCATGAAAGCTATATAAAATCATCATTACTAGATTGACCTTTTTCCGCTGATGCCTAAATATTTAAGATATTATTGTGTGCTCTGACATCTATGTTGTTGAATTTTTTGTAATGTGTTTGACTGAAAGTTGTTCCTCCTGCAGCAATGACCTTCAGTCAAATTATTTTTAAAGAAACAACTCAGTCTACCAAACAATGTTGCTAAATAAACTTGGACATTCGCCTACAAGGAACAGGAGTGTGAAATCTAAAGTTGTCACCATAAGTCTGCTCGACAGCGGAAACTGTAACAGATCTAACCTGTCTATTAAGGAACACCTCTGAAATTAGACCGTTGCTATATATGATGTAGTAATTTCGGAAGTTCATATCTCGGCCGTTTATGGACAGATTATCTTCTAGTTTTCAAACACTCGTTCATCTATGCCCACGCTGATATGACAAAGGTCATAGCATTCCGGGATCCATGGCTGGTTTAAAATGCAACATGTTTCACAATAACCACAAATAGCAATGTTTTTTAGAAGCATCACCAATAAGATTCAAGTGGTCCACCTTAGATAGGTAGTCTAATGCATTAGGCTAATTAAGTGCGTAGATGTAGGGTCCTATACTGTAATAGCAATGGGTTTGAGAACCACCACTCAAGCGGTTCACGTACAAAGGTGGTCATAGAACGTATTTGAGCTAAGAACCACCGTCATCATAGATCAGCATCTCTGTCTTAGCGAAAATTGTTACTGTCTCTAAGAGCCCTGTATTTGAGAATTGCCATCAATAAAATTCAAGTGGTCCACTTCCATAATATTCAATATTTTCCTGTATTTTTTTTACAATTATCACATTCAACACGCTATGCAAGCGTATTAATAATTAATTAATTAATAGAAGTAGCAAAGCAAAACTCGAGTTTCTTAGTATTTCATAATCTATGAACACCAGCCATGCAACAGAAAGCTGTTGCTAGTGGCCGTTGAAACGTTATTAATGCTGGAACATAGCGATCTTTTCCTTAATTTCCGCTAATTTATACAAGTTGCATGTGCCAAGCACGCTATGTAATCGTATTAATAATTAATGAACTAGTAACAATTGTAACACATATCTCAGCTGTCTTAGTATGTGTACACCTCTGAATACGACCCTTGCAACACAAACCTCTTGCTACTAGTCCTTGCAAAGTTATTAAGGCTGAAACAGGGTGATTTATCCAAATATTACCAGAATTTATGTAAGTTTCGCGTTCAAATGCTGCTTTCAAATGCTGCTATGCGTTATGTAATTGTAGTAATTTTTCATCAACTAGCAACACGCAACTGATATCGTTTAGTATTTCATAGTGTTAGAACAAGACTGTTGCAACAAAGACATGTTGCGGTTAGCAATTGTAGACGTATTAGGGCTGGAACAATATGATATATTCTATATCATCACATAGTTGATGCAACGCTATCTCCCTCGTCCCTTCAACTACCCCCCCCCCCCCCACCCCAAACCCCCCCCCCCCTCTCTCTCTCTCTCTCTCTCTCTCTCTCTCTCTCCTCCCTCTCCCTCTGACTCGTTTCAACCGTATATATGCGTGGCGGTTATCAATAAAACTCAAGTGGTCTACCTTAGATAGGTATTCCTATGCATTAGGCTAAATAATCGCTTAGATGGGTGGTCCTATGCGGGAATAGCAATGTGTTCTTAGAATCACAACTCAAGTGGTCCACTTAGATATGGGGTCATATGCAATAATTGCGCCGCTAATAGTTAAGAACCAATCACCAATAGCTGGGTTTTTTAAACAACCCGTAATAAAGGTCAAGTTGTCCTATACGGCAATTGACCGCTAATGCTTAAAAACCACCATCAACAAGCATCGGCATCTATGTTCTAGTGAACGCTGTTGCTGCCTTCAATAACAATGTTTTCATTGACTAAACTTGGTCAATAAAGGAGTAAATGTCAGCAAATATTATAGTACTTTTTCCACCACATTTGTAATAGTTATCCACATACAAATCATGCGCGCACTGCAAGTGTGTGTTTAGGGGGTGGGGGTGTCGGAGGAGGGGGTTGCGACATCTGTGTGGACACAATGTAAATAATTTGTCCGCCATGCAATGCATAATAAATAGCATTGTATTCACTCAAAGGTCAATTGCCTATTGTGTAATAACTCTATCTAACTCTTTAACGCTTACGCTGCCCAAAACGGCTTCTGTGGTAGTCTTGGAAAATGTCCGTATGCATATCGAAAGAATACTATTTTTGAAACATTATCCTCTCTGTCTCTCCACCCTCACTCTCCTCCGTCTCCTGCTCCTACCCTTCTCCCTTCCCTCAATCCCTCCCTCGCTCCTGCCATCCTCTCCCGCCTTCCCTCAATGCCGTCCTCTCTCTGTATTATGTTATAATGTGATCCTATTGTATGATGACCCAAGATGGAATGGTACCGAGTGCAAAATGCATGCACCAACATCAGCTAATACATTGATATATGTGTATGATCTTGCAACGTCAAAATGAACAGCCTTGCGTATTTAAAATGTCATGACATTTGATTGCAGATTTCAAAAATACCCAATTTGTCCCACCCTTTAAACAGCGTGGCCAATGCTTCTGAATTCCCGGTTGCTAAGATGCTGCTGCTGTGCCCGAGAGCAACAACATTCCGCAACATCATCATCAAAAAGAAACATTGGAACACTATAATTTAAAGAACAGCCACAAAATGTGTAGGGGACAATCGAAATTGGTGGGTTAATTTTATGTGCACCTTACGTTAGCCAGAATTGCGGTACAGGCGCACACTTCTTTATTAACGGCAGTGTACATGTAGGTTGCAATACAGACCCTTTCATGATCAAGAGCCAAAAACAACCCAAATTGACTAGCTTCAATAATGAACAAACTACCAAATTGGACCTCTAAAAATAATGCCGGTGTTTTGTTTTTGCAACATAATTCAGCAACGGAATGATCATAGGTACATAATTAAATACTATCATTGACTATATAAATTCCAATCTACGGCGCAATTTGGACAAAATCATACCATCGGCTTTGAGTTCTCTCACTAATACAGATTGTCCAAGCGTGGAGGAATATCAGCCTCAGCGCTTAGGCTACAACCCGGCCAAATTGGGCATGGCGCTGAATAGACATAGAACACGGGCAATTATTTAAAACTTAATTTAGGCTACACCTCTTGCACGGGGCGTGACCTAGCTCTCAAACAATGAAAAGTTGGAGATATCGCCCTATCTATAAAACTAATAAAGCTAAACCTGGTTTAATCATCCTTATTGAATTCCGACCAATGCGACTGAATTGATAGCAACAATTTAGCAACTCATTCCAGCAACATAATTGTCAAAACAAACTCCATAAT
>CM067369.1:207190965-207227622 GCA_034401795.1 Chaetoderma sp. LZ-2023a | reverse complement strand
ACAAGAGAGTGGCCCTTTTTGCTATCTCTCTTTCTCCGCACCGGCGTTGTAGGCCGTTTCCTGTGGCGGAGGCCCACTCGATACACTTTCGTTTCGCAACAAATAATGTTTGTGTTAGGGGGTTAATTTAGTTTATATTAAACTTGCTAAGTAGCCGTGTTAGGACCCTCCTTTGCGGGGATGCCTCGTGGACTATGATCTATGAGGTACCTCTGGCGAGGACCATGATGGCGAGTCATCGACTTGACACTATGTACTTGACTTCTCTCTTGCAGCAGTAAACGAATATCACTGTTTGTCTGTTACGTTTGTTTATTGTATATATTTAATTATATCGTAGCTCTAGATTGAGCTAGTGGACCGTCACACCGGTGACACAAATAGCGAGGATGAGACCATGAGGTTTAACTTCCGCGGCGATGGTCGCACGGCCCCACTGGAACGTAAACATTCCACCGGCTCTAGAAGTCAATCTTTGTACAACCCAGTGGCGCGCAACACCGGATCCGCAACTCCGAGATCCGCGACTAACCAGCAGCCTCGGCCCAACATACCGTGTACTTGGGGTGCCGCAGAGCGAGAGTATCCGGCGGACCAGCGCGCACGCCCGAAGGCTACAATTTGTATTCGTCAGCGAAACGCCATGCTGATAGTTTATCCGTTCTATTAAATTTATTTTATTTTATACTGATAAGAATATCTATTCTACTTGTAGGCCCAAACATTGATTGATATTAGCACTAACACAAACGTCATATTTGCTTTTAGCACCAGGTGCTAACACGGTGTTAGCATGAAATCTGGTGTTAACAACCACACTTAGCCACGGTCAAGTCTCTGTTTTATTTCGGTGTTAGTGTTGCAGTAGCACTAACACTAACACTAACAAGAACATGATAAACTATGGTTATTGTGTCGATACTGGACTAAAAGAGTGTCAATTTAACCTAGGACCACATACCGGTAAGGTAGGCTGCGATATCAGGCAAGCTCTGGTCTCCTCCATTATATGTCTACATTATATACAAGTTACTGTTACCTTTTCTGTTGTAGACACGAACATATTGTATGTTGTACTCTTGTCCCAGGTCAACATACCACCAGCTGTTTGGTCCCTCTTCTGTATGTGTGCAATGGTTTTCATAGAAGACAGTCGATTGGTTGCCATCTACTGCACGATCTGCAGTGTAGTAAACAGATGATCCTCCACTGTGCTCTATGTATGTGCTGCTTTGATTGGCATGTTTCTCTAATGCTATATTTTCTGCAAAAACACAAATTTAAAAAAAAGGAAATCGGTATCACTAGTTAGGGTGTGTGTGTGTGTGGAGTTTGGGTAGACACATTCTTACATTGGACCTGTAAAATCACGTTGCTTCGACTGTGCGTGGCCTAACTGACCGTATATGGTGAGGCCCAAGCGGGCGTGTTCCAGTGGGCGTCCTTGTACAAACACAATCACCCAAATCCGCCACTTTTGGCCAGTCCATATATGGGTAAATAGCCCGGGCCCACTCGATCCACGTGACTTGGGAGTACCAATGATAAAATGTGTGTATTGTTCTCTTTTTGCGAGATTGATTGATAAGGCGTGACAGATGGTAAGTAGCCTAGTGGTAAAACAATAACATCTTCAAAAAGTCATTTCTAATCATCGTTTTAATAGCTACCCCTCTCGTATACTATTTTTAGTACGATATTAGAAAAATATTAAAATACTGATTTTCGTTGTTTCCTCTTGTCTTGCGAGTGGAATAAATTTAGTGATATATCCATAAAGGACTTCCGTTGGTAGACTTAGACATTGTTACTAGTAGTACTAAGCAACACAAGTGACACTACCACCATTAGAGAAGGTGTCAATCAAGTATTTTAACAGCCAAAGGCCAAATTGACTGCCTACACAATACACACAGGATTATTGAATATTGGCACAAATGGCACATTCAGTATCACTGATCTCAATCAATTATTTTGGCAGTGAAAATCAATAGACACATACATGTACTGTCTGAGGCAACAGATGTGGAATTATTGGGTCAAGTGGTCGTGCGACTTTAGCCATCGCTGCTTGTAACATTCAAATTGGCAGTCAATTATTGAATGTTGGCGCAAGTGGTAGTGGCACTTCGACCATCACTGCCCTCGATCAATTATTAATGTAGCCTACCAGTCAAAAGTGATTGACACTGGCTGAAGGAATCGACATTCCAGTATTGAATATTGGCTGAAGTGATAGCTGCACTTTCGGTATCAGTCCTCTTAATCAGATATTTTAACACCCTATCAGAGACAGGTTAATGATGATTAATTGGTAATACCCATTTGCACCCAAACTTGTATTATACATAACAAAGTCATAACTACTAGTACGGAGACACTTTTACTTTACTTCGTTATTTGTTAGAATGACGCGAGTCTTATATTTATATGTGTGTCAGCTGTAAGTCAACGTTTTTGCCATCTGTCAGTCAATATTGATTACAAGGAATAGCGGTGGACACGCAATGTGATGGGCTGAAGTGAGATACGAGCATACATTATACTGATATATTACTAATACTGATTACTGCCCCAAGTGGTAAACGTTCTTTTAGCTATCTGTTGTTTCAATGGACCGTTCCACTCTATAGATCCATCACGGGACGTCATAATCAACCACGTCACATATAGAATCATCCCAGAATCAATAGCGTCATTATGACGGCATGAATGACGTAAATAGGTACGTCAAGAACGCATAGTTGAAGACGGACTATGCGGTGGTGTACGAATTCTATGTCTTTACAATTTAATACATATTCTATTGACCATTTTGAAATTAATTTGACTGGACGCTGTTGCTGCAATATTCTATTGATTATTTTGAAACTAATTTAACTGGCAGCAACAGCGCTCAGTCAAATTAGTTGCAAAATATTCAACAACTTAACTGTATAGTCGTCAGGAAATTGATAGCCAGGGCATTCCGTGATCCGAACACGGCGAAGTGTTGGTGGAGCTTAACTAAGGATGATCGGTGCATAGCTAACACTGGAAAGGTCCATTACTGTAACGAGTCAAAGGTGGCATACACGCAAATTATCAGACTGAACCAATACGCAATCAATTATAGAAGATTGGCGCAAAGTGAGTGTCACATTTGTCATTTATCCTTCCAAGTATAGATTATTGGAACAGGGAAATGTGACAGACACTCATTCATGTTGATTAATTAGTAATATGACTATATATCAGGTTTACCCCACAAACTTGTATACATTTTGCGAAATATGTGAAAAATACGTTATGATTCAGATTTTAATAACAGTCCAACAGTTGCCAGTACCGCAAGTCTGTTACCATGGTCGGATTCATCCCATAGAGAACAATATAATAATAAATTTACATCTTCGTATTAGTACGGATTAATGAATTAGTAACACAAGTCCATAAAGCATATAGAGGGGTAGCTTACACAAATTTCTAAAGATATTAGTCGGGTCGTTAAAGGTTTAAACCGGAGAAAAATGGTATAAAGACGAGTTTGGAGTCGTTGGAAGCGAGTAAAATAACATATTTGAAATCCACTAAAATCCCTGCTGGGGATAAATATTTATAGCGGTTTAAATTTGGCTTCTAATTTAGTACTACGCTTCTAGGTTTCCTGTAGGGGTGTTTACTCAACATAGTACAAAAATATAAATAATATAACTTCTATGATGATTTTCGGTACACACACAGCAACAGTAGCACCGGAACCACCATTGAACAGCAGCACCACTACTATCAGCAGCAACAGCAATGATAACAAGAACAACCATAGTGACACCCTTAATGATAAATTTCATCCAATGAGATGAGACAACTGCACCATCAGTTAATAAAAGGCCATTTATGAAAGCACTTTGAGTATATAAGTATTCACACAGTTATTGAGAAAAAGGCTGTCAAAAGTCAAAGAGCAAATATGACTGAGTAAGTTCCTAGAATATATTTTCCTCATCCAGTCTAGCAAATTCATCGAAATCAAGTTTCATGGTTTTACCTCTGCAATCTCCACATGCTGTCTTAACGATCGGCTATGTGATGGTTGCCATTGCATTATGCACCCATGCACACTTGTGCATGCTGTAAATCCAGTGCACTCTGGGGGATTCGGTTATACCTCTACCTCCTGTCAGTCCACCACGACTTTTTAGTGATCTCATCATAACCTAAATCAGTCCACAGTCCTGCCCAAAACCAATTGTTCTGCGAATGGTATGATGGCCATCTTGAATGACGTGTTGGTACAACCATGGACGTTCTGTTGGCAATTCAAGCATTTGCTGTAAATATGGTTTAGCGCTTTTAGCATAATTAATGTGACCTGTTGCTGCAAATAGGTTTAACATTCTGCTAACTGCCACGAGATCCATGCGTCAATTACCAGTTCGCTCAGCATGAATGGACAATTTTGTTGATTCCACATAATCCACTTATTGTAGCCAAAAGCTTTGAGAACATTCTGCTAGATTTTTTTTATATATTACCAAACAGTTCTCCAGGTTAACTGGATCCTTAGATTCGGCAATATCTGCAATTGATATAGATTGCTCATATATTCCATCATATAAGGCATGTATCTTCTCCAATTCTGATTCATTTCAGTTACCCTTTATATCTATGGCAAAGTCTTCGTCTATGTTCTCATCGTCACATATAGAATCTGCACTATCAAAAGCAAATGTTTCATGCACAGTAGACTCTTCTCTTTCCAAATGTATACATGGTTTCATTTGTCTGATTAGGAACATTGCCAGTATCGTATGTTTCACGTGTTGTCTCTTTCTGCATATTACTGTTTAACCATTCAGTTTGGTTAGTGCCATCTGGCAAAACAACTCTGATCAATTTATTTACCAAAAGGTGCCCACGCATAAGCTCTTGCAACAGCCTTCCTTGAAAGTATGTGCTTCACTGCATTTACACCATAGACCGTCACCAATACATCTAATCCAGAGCGACTCATCATTAAACCGATGCTGCCTAAAAAGCTCATCATCATGTGAAACCCACCTAGTATGCACACTATGTTCATTGCCTTTGCTTTGATTATTTGTACTGCCTTTAGCCACAATGGTCGATCGAATGTCATACTTGGGATTACGAAATTAAATTTTTGCTGACTGGCCTTGGATGTAGAGCAATATTGAATACATACAGGTTTCGTCTGATGGATTAAGATCTATAATAGGTCAAAGTAGTACGTCAGACTTAAAGTGCCAGAAAGGGTATTTTCCATAAAACCTGACCAGTTTGGCCTGCGCCTAGCTGCACTGCTGAAAATCTAACCAGAATGCCACAATAAGTTTGAATATATATCAGGTGGCAAAGTGTAAGGCGACTGCAGTTGAAGAATGCGTTTATACACTATTAATAATAACGCTGGCCTAGTAGACCTATGAATGGCACAATGGGTACACCTTTATTCTTCATTAACTAACTAACAATGCTTCGTTTTAGCCTTTCTGTTGCACGTGATTGATGAATCACTTGTCTGTCAGTGCTTGGTGTGGAAGTAGCTATAATTCCCATGCCATGGAAGGTACACTGTCCGCCCAAGGTAGCTAAATTGTGGTCGACGTTGTTGGCAATCCACTGGATAAATGTGACGGTAAAATATAATTCAAGCAAAGTATCGAGGTTTTCACTTTAGATGACAGCCTGTTTATATCTAGTCACTCCGTCATAACTGACTGAGAATCATAACATGCATTTGTGAACCACTTTGATCTAGATGCATGATCCATCTCAACACCTAAACCACATTCACCCATCGTGGTCTCGCTACCTGACCGATACAATGGTCAATGTTGTTCTTCTTCAATTCGGATGAGATTACGGTTTTCAGAAATAGGATAGGCCAGTGTGGAAGCCATTGTTGTCCTCTCTCAATGCTTTCAATGCCCTCATTAGATTGGACCCTGTCAGTCTGATACTCCATTTCCCTAATCTCTGCTCTAATAAGTTTTGCAGCAGCCGTAATTACGCGTGTAACTTCTTCCCCTATGTTTTTCTTTTTGCCAGAGTACCATTTACCAATAATGATGTAGTTTGTTATGTTTCTAAAACACACATGTTCACGACCTACTACATCTGCAAAGAAAATAAATTCTTTATATCGTTTCAATAACTTTTGCGTCAAACTCTTAATAGTGTATGCTGCCGATTGTCCAGCGAGCTATGTCATCTTGGCATGCATTTCTGCA
Source organism: Chaetoderma sp. LZ-2023a (assembly GCA_034401795.1). Taxonomy (NCBI): domain Eukaryota; kingdom Metazoa; phylum Mollusca; class Caudofoveata; order Chaetodermatida; family Chaetodermatidae; genus Chaetoderma; species Chaetoderma sp. LZ-2023a. The sequence continues at coordinate 207,221,389 of CM067369.1, read as the reverse complement.
AGGGTGCATAATTCAGCATCAGCTTCATTTTCAAGCCATTGCCATATCATTCCACATCAAATTAGCATTGCCTGAGCTTCTGGACGACGTTGTAACGGTTTATCACTACTAGTTATGTTAATGGTTTTCTTAAGGGAACACCTTGAGTAGCAACTGTCATGCAAAACAGCTTTTGCGAGCACCAGTTCGATGCAACCATGCAGTAGATGTTGCACATCTAAAGCCCATGAGTCTTTTCTCATGTTACAACTCTGCAAAAGCGTGTCACGAAATGGAATCGTTGTCACTGTGTAGATGTATTCGCTTTGAGGATGTCGGACATCTGCAGCATTACCACATTAGAGAGAGAGAGAGAGAGAGAGAGAGAGAGAGAGAGAGAGAGAGAGAGAGAGAGAGAGAGAGAGAGAGAGAGAGAGAGAGAGAGAGGTGCGGAGAGGAGGAGGGAGAGAGGGAGAGATGGGGAGATAGGGATGAATGAAGGGAGGGAGGGGAGTGATGGGGAGAGAGAAAAAGAGAGAGAGAGAGAGAGCGGACATTAGAGAGAGGGTGTGGGGGGAACGGGGGCGAGAGGGATGGAGGGAGGGAGGTGAGGGGAGGGAGAGTGAGAGAAAGAGGGAAAGAGGAAATGAGAGAGACAGACAGTGTGTGTATCATGTATGTGAAAGTATGCTTTGCGTTTCTGACCCATGATACCTATTACGCTAAGATCACGTGAATTAATAGTCGTTCATGATTGCCTAATCAGGAAACGACTCTTTACAACCGCCAAGTCTCAACTGAGCAATCATGCTGACGCATGAGGCATGCCGGTTGACTTGCTAGAATATTGTGCACGCCATCCTCGCGATTACAGTTAGGTCTACCAAATCTTGCTAGCGGCGCCATACGACTCATTCGTCCAAGTGAAGTAGCAAACGATAACGAGAGAAGAAAGGATAACAACAACAACAAGTTGGTCCTTTTCCTTTCTTATGCCATCATTTGGTGTGACGACCGTTGCTATCATATGATCGTGAGATCATACATAGCAATCGCTTTTCCGTACAAAAATGTTAGCTTATGCCACCCGCAACATATTTGGACTCCAAATCCGCTACAATATAGGTAGATAGATTGTTATTCAGTCTTGCACGCTTTCTTGTCGATTTAATGAAATAAATTACTTCATGTCAATTATAAAAGCGTAGGTGATATTTGTAATCGAGATTTACACTTATAGAAAATTATAACATTTAGAGTTGAGATAATTTTATTTGTTATTATGATTAGGTCATAATAAATGTAGATTTCATTATTTATGGTATGCATAGAATCTCTATTGATTATTTTAGCAATTATGTAGGAGTTACAAATCAACAGGTAGTATTGTATCCGCGTGATCCAGACGGATCACGATTCTTTGTGTGCGTGTGTTAAGATCGTCCCCTCGTCGAGCATTCGGTGGTTGGCCTTCGCGAGAGTTAGTCGCACCGTAGCGAAATTGTTATGTAGGCAGCCATCGTTTCACGTGTATATATTTCTATGCCGGCCATATATACCGGCATGGCTGTGAGAATGAAGTTGCAAATGTCAAGTTTATTTAACAAAGTGAGCTTATCAGCCATATAAGCAGTTATCATATACAGATTCATAAATAGATATGGGCGCCATCTCAGTTTTTGGGCCCATCAACAGTTAAGAAACCTACAGAACATTTGGAATTCACGTTTCTCTAGATAATACAACGTTTGGCTTGTTGTCACAATATGAACTTTCATATAAGAATCGCTCCATGACTTTGGGTCATCATAATCGTCGACCGCATATCTCCTGGTAATATCATCCATAGCCAAGTCACCAGCTCCTGGTAATATCATCCGTAGCCAGGTCTCCAGCTCCTGGTAATATCATCTATAGCCAGGTCTCCAGCTCGTGGTAATATCATCCGTAGCCAGGTCTTCAGCTCCTGGTAATATCATCCATAGCCAGATCTCCAGCTCCTGATAATATCATCCGTAGCCAAGTATCCAGCTCCTGATAATATCGTCCGTAGCCAGGTCTCCAGCTCCTGGTAATATCATCCATAGCCAGGTCTCCCGCTCCTGGTACTATCATCCGTAGCCAGGTCTCCAGCTCCTGGTAATCGTTGCTCGTAGTCAGATCTCCAGCTCCTGGTCACCGTTAACTGTCGCCAGATAATCAGCTCCTGCTTAACGTGGTTGTGGGCCAGATCGCTAGCTTCTGGTCGTTCGTAGATCAATCACGACGTTAGCTTCTGGCGGCTCATGGCCAGTCACATTCAACCCTTTAGATCCACTTACATCGCAAGATAGATTTCGGTCGTTTATATTTCTTTTCTTTCCGTCATCTTCAATACGATATCAGAATCCGTATTGTGATCATTCGTCAGCAGGACCCTTTCGTCTTCAAGCCACAAAGAATGAAGGTAATTTCAATTTCCCTTTCTCAGAGATCTAACAGTACTCACCATTCTATTACTTCTGATACAGCTAGCCTGGATAGCTGGGCCCTAGGACTATAGACTTAGTAAGTTTTACCGACTCCTGGAACCGGGTACCCGGTTGCCAACTGCCGAGTACCCGTTTGCCATGAAGCTCATATTGTTTGCATAGCCACCAAACAAGAGATACCCATGGCTTGCCTCCGTGGGGCTGGGAGGATGGGTCAGTAATAGAATGGTGAGTATTGTTAGATCTCGGAGAAAGGGAAATTGAAATTTCCTTCATTCTCCTTCGATCAATACTTACCATTCTATTACTTCTGATATACACCAGATTTAGACAGTAACCTGGTGGGAAGGGGCAAGCCATCAATTGCTACTTTTGCCCCTTGGAGAAAGAGCTAGACTTAAACTTGATTAATGGAGACCTAAAAGGACCATCAAGTTACGGGAATGGAATCACATTCGCATCACTGCCCCTCCCCTTTTTTATCTCCTAAGAAAAGGGAGAGAACTCACGAACATGCATCTCGCCTGAAACACAAATATGCCAAGAGGGTTAACTGCTTTTTGCATATATTAGCCTGGGAATGAGCATGAACATATACGATGAATGAACATGATATATAGACATAATACAAAAAACTCTCAATCTTGAATTACCTCATGATATTTGGATTTCAGACGTGGAGCCTCCAACCATTCACTTGTCCGGCCATCAGTGACACAATCTGGTTGACATCCTCTCAGTCGACCATGTCTGCTTCTTAATTCTTTCTTACAAATGCCAAAAAGGGAGACGATCAGTGTGGTCATATAGCTCTCGTTTCAAAACAGGTAAAGCAAGTGGATTGGCGGAGTCTGACACATCCCTCATATAGTAATCCGTGAAAGAGGACTCACAGTGCCATTGTGCAACAGCCATGATGTCCTCTAATGGAACACCATTGTAAAGGGCAGTCGAGGCGGCCATTCCTCTAACATCGTGTGCCCTTGTGCATTGCACCTGGTGCTCAGTCGCAATCTCATGGGTAGTCTGAATGCATTCGACTACCCAACGAGAGATAGAATCCATGGATGCGGCGCCATATGGCTTCTTATGGCAGATCCACAGATGTCTATCATTCGACCGTAACGAGTCTGTCCGTTTTTTGTACTTCGTCAAAACACGGACTGAGCACAAGACACTGGCATCATGATCAAACCCAGTTAGTTTCGGTATAATGATCGGTTTCCCGGAATATCTCAAAGATTGATTCTTTGACATAAACTCTGCTCTTGGCAGTAGACGCAGACCTTCTCCGGAGACAATAAATCGGTCCCTCTCTACTGAAAGTGCATGGATCTCACTGCGCCTTCTTAGAAAGACAGCCTTTAGAGTCAAATGCTTTAGATTAGCCGAACGCAACGGTTCGAAAGGGTGCTTGGCCAGTACATTAAGCACTAAAGATAGACTCCAGGCTGGAATGACTACCGGTTGTCTCGGTCAGAGATTGCACATTCCCTTCACCATCACATTAAACTGGGCCACCTCTGGACTATCCCTGTTGGCTAAACAAGGGATAACTGATGCTAAAGCTGACTTGTATCCAGCAATTGTGACAGGAGCTAGTCCTGAAAAGAACAGCTCACAGAGAAAGTCTGCTATTTGCTGAATAGTGGATTGAACGGTATCAATACCCTTTCCTTCACACCAGTCTGCAAATCTGTTAATCTTGTTGTTATATGACTTGAAGGTTGACCTCCTCGCAGCTACGATGAAATTCGCAGCTTGTCGAGAAAAGCCTTCCGACGTGGAACGTTGTTTGATAACATCCACGCAGTCAATTTGAACATTTCGGGACGCTCCCTTGGCCTGTGAGATTATGTTTGGAATCTCGGGTAACTGCACTGGATTGTCCACCAGCAGATCTGGAAGATCCATGAACCACGCCCTGCTGTGCCAAAATGGCGCTATTAGCAGGACCAGGCACGGTTCATCCCTGATCTTCACCAATATCTTCGGTAGAAGAATGGTGGGTTGGTACGCGTAAGCGTGCATCCCTCTCCATCGTATCGCCAGAGCGTCTGTATCGAAGGCATTTGGATCTGGAATCGGCGAGACATAAGTCATGATTTGAGAATTTTTATTTGTGGCGAACACGTCCACGTTGGGTTTGCCCCAATGCTCGAAGATCCTGTGAAGAACTGGAGGGTTGAGAGACAAAGCATCCGACAGAATGTTCAATCGCCCAGGAATGTGAGCTGCTTTCAAAACAACCGAGTAATTCCTGCACCATTGAATCAAGTGCCACTCTTTGATACATAGTGTGGGTGACTTGGTCTCACCTTAGCGATTTATGTATGATACCACTATCGAGTTGTCCGACCGTATCAATATCGCCTTGCCCATGACTTTTGGAAGAAACTTTTCCAATGCCAGTTCCACAGCCATCATTTCCATCAGATTGATATGCAGCTGGCTCTCTTGGAGAGTCCATCTACCCGAGACCTGGTGTTTTCCCAGACAGGCCCACCCCCACCCACACCCCATCCCTCCAGCGATGCATCCATGTACACGGACAGCTGGGGATGGGGTAGGTGCAGCCAAACCCCTACTCGGAGATTCTGACGCTTTTTTCACCATACAAGATGCGACATTATAGGCTCCAAAACTGGCACCAGTTTTGACAAGGGTTCTGTTCTCTGTTTCCACAGAGACATCAGATACAACTGGATAGGTCTTCGCATCAGAGCAGCGTACGGGATTACCTGCTCCATGGAGACCATCATGCCCAGCATCTGAAGAAACCGCTTCACCTGAATGTGGTTTCCCACTTGAAAACTCTTGAGGATGGCTAACAGAGACACCACACTGGGCCCTGACGGCTAAATCCTGCCCTCCTCGAGATCGAATCGCATCCCTAAATAAACGAACTGTTGAGTGGCTGTCAACTCGGATTTCTGCTTGTTGACTATCCAGCCTAGATCTGAAAGTAACTTCAGAGTCAGAGCTATATCCACCTCTGGCTGATGTGTCTGCTTTGATCAGCCAGTCATCTATGTAGGTGTGAAGCGCCATGTTCTCTTTTCTGAGAAACGCTGTCACCGCAAGGACCACTCTGGTGAAAACCTGTGGAGCTGTCGACAGGCCAAATGGGAGGACTACAAACCCCCACACTTGATTCCGAAACGCAAATCTCAGAAACCTGTGACAACTCCTGTTCATTGGAATGTGGAAATATGCATCTTCCAGATCGATCGATACACACCACATTCCCTTCCTCAATCCTGCCATTACCGACCTCGGAGTTTCCATCTGAAACCGAGGCGTATGGATAAATCAACTTAATGGCCTTAGATTGAGCATGAGTCTTCATCCCCCTGTGCTCTTGGGGACAAGGAACATGTTTGAATAGAAGCCTGGATTGTTCCAGTTTGCTAGCTTTATTGCTCCCTTCAGAAGCAAACCTGACACTTCGTTTTGAATGGCTTCTAACTTGTCTGGTTCCCTTGGTACGGGTGTCCAGACAGGTGGCAAAGACAGATTCTGTGGTGGAAAATCCCACCACTCCAGCATGTGCCCCTGGGATAACCATCCCAGAACAGACTGTCTGACGTCGCACCTCGCCAAGCCTCGATGAAACGCATAAGTCGTCCACCCACTATAGACGCATCGACGCCTAATGCAGGTATCTGGCTCACGATCCGTTCCCCCCCCCCCCCCTCTCTTGACGACAGAGAGTGAGAACCATTTTGGTCTTGGCTTGGCCAGTCTAACTGGCACCGCTGTTCATGTCACACAGGTGCGGTCCTGGCAGATACGAATGGAGCCCTCGTACCCTCAGGTACAACCCGCTCCGTTCGTTCTGCCCTTAGATGACTTACCCTTCCCCTTCCCCTTGCCCTTCCGGCCCCTCGGGCAGTCAGGAGCAACATTGGGGAGGGTAGGGGCCCCCACAACCTTCTTGGCCTTCTTCGCCGGAGGCGGCTGAAAAGACCCAGTAGAAGCAGAAGCGGCACTAGGCTTAGCTTTCACCTTGCTTTTGTGCTTCTTCTGCTTCTTAGAAGGTTGCCCGGTTAGCGGCTTGGCGACAGCCCCTAGTGCGTGTGTCTGACGCACTAGCTCTAGCTGCAGATTAACTGCCAACCGATTCTGCGCGTTGTTGACCGTGTCTTCTAAGATGGCCCATGCTTGGCCACCAAATATGCTCGGGCCAGTAAGGGGCATCCCAAGAAGATGCGCCCTAACGGCAGTAGCTGGACGCATATGGTCAAGGACTATCTGCCTCCTAGACTCCGTCACACGCACTTGCACCCTTGCCAATGTGTCCATAGACAGCACCAGGCCATCATTAACCCATGAAAGCACCACAGGTGGCACAGGGTTGCCTGCCCCCGCTTCAGCCTACACCGACTGAAGAAGGCGATAAGAGTGGTTGACAGCACTCATTGCTGCCCTCACCCCCACATCGCATAGGGACAGGACTTCGTCTTGGTGTAACTGAGACTTGTCCACAAACGCTGCGGCGGGGCCACCCGCTCCAGCACTCTGGACACCCATCACACAGCGATCATCCTCGGTGACCATTGGGACAACACCATACCTGTCGTATTCCCCCCGTGGAATATGACACCTCGCCCGCACCACCCTGGAGGCCGCAGGAAGTTGGCCCTTGGTCAGGAGTTGTTTGCTATAGATAGCATCCAATAACTCCATAAACCTTGGATCCAGTCCAATAGACTGGATCCGGGCTGCGGGCAAGATCCCCGTCCTAATCGATGCCACCGATGGACGGGGTGCATCCTCCTCGGCCGTGGTCGAAACCACAGACGGGTCTACCCTGGCTAGCCACGCCAGAGCCTATGAGCAATCTGTCTCCGAGGAGGACACCGTTGACGTGTTCATGGCACTACCAGCAATGGCCTCCCAGCTAGGAGCCATTGCTGATATGCCAGGAACACCGGTACCGTACGGTTCCGCCGCCACCCCATGAAAAACACCTGTCCATGGAGTAGGTCCGCATGGTTTTCCGTAATGGTTGAAGAACCGTGGTCAAACACGGGCGCCAACGACACCCCATGCCTGGCCGCCGGACCAGGCGAGATAGGTGAGTCCCACGCATGGCCAGCCACACCCGTCACCGTGTCGGTTGGCGGTAAACCAACCATCACGGGACCGGTGCCTAGTACCGATTGGCCTCAACTACGGGCGGAGCCGCTGCCCTGGCTTGCGCCAAGCCAGACAGATGGAGGACGGTTCCGTCCAGGACGGAATCGACCTCCATGCTCTCTACCCACGGCATCTCAGGCCGCAGCAATCTCTCCTCCTCGGCATCCTCATCTTCAGACCATGAAGAGTCGTCACTAGACGAGGAAACCGTGGAGCCGTCCTGGCGGACGGCTCCCATGCCTGATGGACCAGCCACCGCTACTGGGCCACCCGGAGGTGGCCGCAGAGAGACAGAGCCCACCAGGCCGGAGACCGACGGGACTGCCAGGGGATGAGATGGCTACCTCAGTGGTCAGTCCAGAACCATGTCCAAGGACAGGATCCGAATCAAACACGGGAAGAGACTGCCCTACAACTTTTGGCAGCAGGGACGACACCAGCGTGAGCAGGACGCTATGCAAGAAGCCTTGCATAGCAGGACCAAACCACGCCGGCGGTGCCATCTCCGCCACCTCCGGTTGCAGACGTGGAATGCCCCAAGGGCCGAAATGGACGTTCCACGATTTGCTTTCTGACCGCCTGACCCCGCGTCAGATCCTGCCAAGTCCTTCTGGGCAAGGAACTTAACCATCATGTCGGACGACCACATTGCACAAACGTTACACCTACTGTCAAGATTACATTTAGTACAACGGAAACAGACATGGTCCTTGAATAGAACCCTCGCGAATTTATGGCACTCGTCACATGATGGCGGGGCCGGCCTGGCCTATAAATAAGCACAAACCTACAATAAGGAAGCGGAACGAAACAGGAATGGAAGGCAGACAATTTATTTTCAAATATTTTGATCATAAATTAACTGTTAACCATCGCGCACCCCACCCAGCAACGTTACAGCAAAGATCGCACTGATTATGACGACAAGAACGAAGCGGGCAATCATACACCCATACACTGATCCTCAAGGATGTATAACTGAACCAGGAATCATATCGCATAGCATTCGGGGTATATTTACTAATCAATATAAATTATACTCCTAACGAAGGCCAAAACGATATGTGAAGAAACAACAAAATGTAAACAAACTGCTGTAGCACACGGTAAAACCGCAGACCACACATCCAAATCAAGAATTTTGAAACCACTGATCATTGCAAACAGATCGTGATAACACGCAAAGCTTGAAAATTCTAAAGTTTTTCTGGTACCAATTAAAGTACGCAGCAACCAGAATCAGATTCGCGAATTAATGAAACATTTTCTTCACATAAACATCCGAGAAACACGGGTGTTACGTCACCCGCTCGGATCTTACGGAGAACGACGTCAGCCGATTTTCGTGTTAAAACACCGGAAAGCCAACACCTTATTTCATATCTGCCGATCGCCTGTTGGGGTTTAAAGGAAGGCGATCAATCTGGCATATTTCGTTGTTAACACACATCCCAGATTCTTTGGGGGTCAGAAATTGGAACATGCGACACAAACGAAATTTTGAAGACCTAAGTCTTTTAACTATGGAATAACATGGAAATATATGACCTGGTTATCATCGGCTCCATCCATGGTAATGCAATATATTCCTTAGAGAGCGCACAAAGCTATCACAATTACACAGAAAAAGACTTAAATAAACTCAAGACTCCAACTGCACAAAAAAGCATGTGTCTCTTATTGCTATGCAAACAAGAATGAGCTTCATGGCAAATGGGAACTCGGCAGATGGGAGACGGGTACCCGGTTCCAGGAGTCGGTAAAGCTTACTAAGTCTATAGTCCTAGGGCCCAGCCATCCAGGCTAGCTGTATCAGAAGTAATAGAATGGTGAGTATTGATCGAAGGAGAGATGACTGTTTCCATCTGGTATTTATAACAGCTATACTACATTCAGGTACATTCACTATTGATTTATTATATATAAATTCTATATTGATTGTTGTTATAATTATTATCACATCAATTAGGTTGATATCTCAAATTTAGATTTTGAACCAAGAACCGTTAAGTCTAAGTTTTAATCGATATAAAATCATAGATGCTGGCATAAAGTCAAGAGATTATCCAATGGCCCATATCCATCCTAGGTCCTGAATGATTCAGTAGACGATAGTGATCTACATGGATCAGATCGATTAGGGATCATTTTCAACTTGGATAGGGGATGTACCCGGATCTCATTTTCCATTAATTTGGAGGATTTATGATTTCTGAAGTGAACTAAATCGTGTGTGATATATATTTTTTGAGGATTGATATAAGTGACATCGGACAGAAAAATTGATTTGATGTGATTGACATCAAAACTCAAAGAAAGAGTAGGGATTGGATCAGCCAGGATCAATCTAATATAGATTGATAATGGTCGTTTCGATCTAGATGTGACTTCAAAGTATATGGTTCTTGTTTCGTTCAAATTAGTTTACAAATATTCAACGTAAGATAATATCCGTTGAGGAATTCAGCAGTTGCCTTTGCCGTTGTTGTTGTTGTTGTTGGTGTTGTTGTTGTTGTTGCTGTTGTTGTTGTTGATGTTGTTGTTGTTGTTGCCTTTGCCGTGGTTGTTGTTATTGTTATTGTTATTGTTATTGTTATTGTTGTTGTTGTTGTTGTTGTTGTTGAAACCCTGGTGCAAAAGAATATTTTATATCCATATAATACATCAATTATAACAGTTATTTCAACCGTGCAGTACTGTTTTAATTGCATAACAAATCGCATAAAGCAAGCAAGAATGAATGAATATAAATTTTTCAAATCTGTCTTTGTTTACTTCCTCTTAATTACACCCATCTTTTGAATCAATAGGTTAAAGTTCAAATGCTAATGCAGATTACTCTTCCATACATCGAGCCAAGATAAGTGTTGGAATTTACCTCAAATCGGTTCTATAAGCTTTCCTTCTAGTAAAAGGGTTAACCATTCATAATGGAAATCATTTAGCTACCCCTAGACATCTATTCTATCATTTCCATTTTGGGTTAAGTTTTTTGGCAATAAAATGTCCGGTAATCATTTGATTAATGACGTCATGATCATTACTGATGTTTTGTCTTTTGGATAAAACGTATCGGTATTTCGCGTTGTATAGTAATCTAATCCACGCCAACCGTAGCTAACTCCCTTACATCTGCTTTAGGTTTCACATCAGATACTACTATATGGCTCTGAAATTATAGGAGTAGACAATTGTAATATACTGGAAAACTTGAAAATATTATTTTTGAGACATCAATTAAAGCTGAGGCCAAGTATACCAAAGAACATGCAATATGGCCAAACTGGTGAACTACGACTAATAATATATATAAAACAACGTATGATAAATTTCTGGTTAACACTTATTACATGTAAACAGTCTAAAATATCACGCCACATTTATCAATATACATACAACGACTATGGTTCCCGTTCCACCCGATATAAACAGATAATTAAAATTAAAGAAATATTTGACGAAAGCGTGATTGGATATATATGGGACAGACGAGCAGTAAATAACGTGAATGTAGTCAAACGGCAATTAAAACAAAACTTAATTGGCCAATATATGCAGAACTGGATGAGCCAATTAGGGGAATCATGGCAAGGGGAAAATTGCAATGCGTTTAAATAAAATTTTGAAATTGAACCATATATGCTTAAACTTGTGGATAGACATCGCGTTGCTTTTTCTAAGTTTAGGACTAGTAATCATTACTTACCGATCGAAAAAGGGCGATGGGAGAGGCGACCCAGAGAAGAACGGATATGTCCATTGTGTGATAAAAACAACATTGGCGACGAGTTCCATTACATTTTAGTTTGCACTTATTTCCAGAAAGAAAGAACTGAACACCTCCCCAGATATTATTGCAGCCGACCAAACTATTTTTAATTTGGCAAACTCATTTCAAACAAAAGCTCCGAACTCCTAATTAAACTTTGCGCTTTTATCCGTATTTTAACTCTCAATTTCAGGGCACATATCTCATAGCCCTTAACGCGCAGCCACCCTGCCATCCGACAAAACAGCAGAACTCGACAACGACGACTAACAACAATAACAATTAACACTAATGACAATGACAATTACCAACAACCACTAGGACAACAACAACAGAACAACAACAACAACAACAAGAACAACAACAACGTCGACGACGACGTTAACAACAACAACAACAACAACAACAACGACAACAACAACGGCAACGACAATAACAACAATGACAATTAACACCAATGACAATGACAATTACCAACAACAACAACAACAACAACAACTGCTACAACACCAACAACAACAACAACAACAACAACAACGACGACGACGACGACAAAACAACAACAACAACATCAACGGCAAAGGCAATAGCAACAGCAACAGAAATAACAACAACAACAACAACAACAGCGGCGGCAGCAGCAGCAGCAGCTGCAGCGGCAAACAAACAAAAATGCACCGTCAACAACATTAGCGTCTATTATCGCTCAAGGTGATGATAGCGATACGGTGCTTATATTTGAACACTGTTATGCATCTATGTATCTCTATGTATTTATTATATAGGTGACGTGTGCACGGTTACAAAAATCGTAAACGTGTACACGCCAAAGATTTATAAAATATACATATGTGAAATAAGTAAGATAGCTCCAAAGAAAATGTTAATGTTTTTTGACAAATTAATTCTCCGAATTCACCACCACGCTCTCCATCTGTCAATGATTTCCTCAATAACCTTTAACGCGTAAGCCTCTCAAAACACGACTCCTGCTCTTGAGAAATGTCCATTTGCAGACCAAGAGGAGACAGCTTTTGTCTTAGATTTTACCACTGGAATGACTAACCGAGCCAGTCATTGCTACTGTAAATTTTCAAAAACAATCATCCCTTGATCTACTCATGGGGATTTGTATGAGAAAATTCGAATTTCCTTGAATAACTGTTAGTGTTAATGTGTTTAACCAATTACCCGCACCCCCACGTGCGACATACCCGCACAGGTATGCCTTTAAATAACCAACACTCCTTGTCAGATCACATAGGTGTGAATTACTGGTGAGCGTTCAAGCGTGGTCTTATCAACACAGATTATCACTTTCAATGCCGTGACGTGTGGCACTTATCACAACGGGCTGATCACCGCCAGCGTTTGGTCAACTCATTAAAGTTCTCGTGTCCCATTAAATATAGACCCTTTTGCACGAGTTGTGAGATGCCAGCTGGTGTCTGTTGAATTTACCCAGCATGCTATGCTATCCAGCATGCAACGCTACCCAGCATGCAGTTTCTTGACTCCATAATCGTTGTAACTATTGGACGCCATATTCGTTTAGTCTATTGTCTGTATAGGCCAGGATTTCTCAAACAAAACCAACCTGCCAACACGTGCAAATAGTTATTTCTCCTCCAGCTCTTGGAAGCGTAAGCATACACCTAGGGTGTACTATTCACTGCAGTACATTGATGGCTTACATTTCAATACTGTTCAACGAAACTATGTAAATTTTCAGAAGAAATTTAGAGAAAGCGGTTATATATATATTTTGACAATCATGTGCATGAAAGTTATTGCTATCAATGACAGCAACACCATTCAGAAATATTATTGCCAAAATAAGTATTAGATAATGCGATTACTACCTGGTACAGATTTGACACTAATTTGAAACAAACAGTCACTATGTTCTAAAATAATCATCATAATTTTAGTCGACACTCGCTATTGATTTGAATAGCAATTTGACTAAGTTTTTGGTTTCTAAGGCACCAACAACATTGTCGAATTATTATCTACACACATGCAATCAATGCATTACTATTTAGGTAAAGTGAGCGTAGGCCTATATATACACACTTTCTCGCCAAGAATGAATGCTTAGCAAACGGCGTGCACGTTTCGTTGACACATTTGTGCATTTGTTTGAAATGCATTGGTCAAACAGAAACGTACACACGGGTAGCTAGGCGAAATATTTCCTTCGTGCAGGCAAAGCGTATTTTGGCCATATACTCACTCTACTTAGATAGTAATACAGAGCGCCGTATGAGTCTATGGACAACAATTTGATAACGTTGTTGGTGCCTTAGTCAGCAACAACTTAGTAAAACTGCTCTTCAAATCCGTAGAAAGTGTTGACTGAATTTTATGATGATTATTTTAGAATACAAAGACTGAAAACTGTTGCAGCAACACTTTTCAATAAAATTTGTATCAAATACATAGCAGGTAGTAATTGCACTACATACTAATTATTTTGACAACAATTTGACTGAATGTTGGTGCTGTCATTGATAGCAACAACTTTCACGCAAATTACTGTCAATATATATAAAAGCTTTCTCCTATTTTCTCCTGACACACTTTCTCTGAACAGTATTGAAATATATATTTCTATGATTGTATATGATAATATCTGGAGATTTGCTGCAGGTGGATGGGCGGACGGGTGGGTGGGAGGGCTAAAGAAAGGAACGAAGAGTTGTCTTACGCTAGTTCGTATTTTCGGCGTCTCACTGAGAGACCTATGTGGCGCTGTCATTTTCCCCGTAGTTGACCAGTTGACCGTGAACAACACAGACACTTGTATCTTCACACTTTCAGCGGTACCCTTTGTTTCCTGTCATACTGTCTACGCTGCCTAATATTTGGTGTCTCTCAGATCTATCCGTTGAAATAAAGCATACATTGCTAGCTTAGCGCGTTAAAACGCTGTTTTGTCCGATTTAGCGCTTCAGATATTATATAGTTATATATCGTCTTTTCCGAAAACATGTAGGCTCTGAACTCTGAAATCAAAATTTCAGAATAAAATGCTAGAAAACCGTTGAATATTTTTAAAATAATGTGACAGAAATTTGACAGGAAACAGCTCCCGCTTGCGGCAGCAACAGCTTCCCGTCAAAATAGTTTGAAATAGTCAGCATAATATTTCTTACTTCATATAAATGTGCATGACATTATTTTTAATAGATTAGACACATTTTAACCCACACATTTTAGCATTTAAAGAACTTCATATACTTTTATACAATGTAAAAAATAGTACATTGATTATTTTGAAACTAATTTGACGGGAAGCTGTTGCTGACTTAGTTTGTTGAGCATTTTGACAGAGAATTGACTGAAATCCAACGATGCTTAAGAAAACGACGACTTGCAGTCAAAATCGTATTTAAATATACATTTTTTTTTAATTTGTATGTATAACCACTCAATCACCGGCAATAGATTGATCAGATTGGAAGGGAGTGTACATACAATTAAAATCCCCATTCTAATTAACCCATAAAGCTAGGCAGAACTAACAATTATTGTATTCAATTTCAATTTAGTTTATTCGTTAACTTCTTCTGAAATACACGAAGAACATATACACATGAAAAACATACACCCAATGGTGGTTACATGAATATACATACACGGTTGGTATCTAATTACGATGTTGGTGCTGGCGGTGTTGATGATGATGATGATGATGATGATGATGATGATGATGATGATGATGATGATGATGTGCTGTAGAATACCTTGGATATAATTGTAATTTAATGTGAATTTAGTACAATATTTTCGGATTTTCCAGATTTTCCAAATGCTTATATATACACATTGTTTTAAAGTAAAATAAAAACAAATTACCATCCATCCATCCAGTAAAAAGTTCTGCCAAGTGGCTACATGATGGTGATGACGATGATTATGACGGTGCTGAGGGTGATGATGGTGGCAATGTACTGTCGAATATTTTGGATGTAATTAATCTTAAACCTGCTTACATATATATTGTTTTCAAAAAATATATATAAAAATAACCACTCATCCATTAAAAGGTTCTGCCAAGTGGCCAATTAAATGCTATTCGTTGTTGAAACCAGTTTACAACAATCCAATAGAATATAAAAGCACATCAAATAACGAACAGCCAGCCAGAAATGGCAGACAAATCTCAATTTCCAGAAAACCACACATGCAAGCTGTAAGCTGTTCCAATAGAATATATAAAAATCCAACATATAACGAACTACCAGCTACAAATGGCAGAACAATTTACAATCTACGTTACACATTAAGAGTATCAACAGAATAGAGTGGTTCATTTCAAGTCAAGCCCCGCCCACTTTTGAGACGCATTTGTATCGATTTTAAGTCTTTGAGCCATGAATTCTCATAGTTCAAATTGCAAAGTGACCGTTGAGGCAAGTTGTTGAATATTTTGGAACGGACCCGACTGGGTGTCGTTGCTGCCTGTGATGGCAACAGTTCCCTGTCAAACCAGACACAAAACAGCCAACAGAATTGCTATCAAGTTGTAGATTCACCAAAGATCTATAATTCGTGCATGAAATACCAGACTGCCTGATGTATGGTGGAGTATTTATGTCATTTTGTTTATGATATCATCAAACATATGACGTAATTGATTATGGTTTCATTCATTCATCTTTATTCCAATACCATATTTATTATGCGCATGTATTTATTAACCAATGAAATGGCTTAATTTCTACCCCGTGACTGTCCAAGAGAATGTGTTATTGGACTCTAGAAGTGTTATTGGACTCTAAATAGTGTTATTGGACTCTGTCTTCAAACTGTAGCGCTAGTCTGTACTTATCTACCTATATATTGAATATATAGATGTATAATAAATACGTCATTTAATATCTCCCAGCACAACACGGATCCTCACCGCACTCATCCACTTTGTCTTCAAAAATCCGTATTGAACTCGACACCTTCGGCATCTCGTCCAATACTGATTTCTAAACACATCACAGACTCGTTCAATAAAAATCCATAGTGCTCGCGGGAATGGCAAATAGCCTAATAAGATACACATTGTAGATATGGGATTGTCTTGTGGGAAGTCATGACCCCGCTAGATGTCTTATATTTGCGAGTAAGTCCTGAGAGAAATTTATGATTTGAAAATACCAGGTGAGCTAATGGACCGGTTGACGTTATACTTAATATTTAACTTATTATTATTTACATCAGCAGTGCTGATGATATACAGTTTCTGGGAAATGGATGGTGTGTGAATATAGCACGATCAGGATTGTTGGATAAAGTTTTATCATCAAAATTGAAACAGTCGAATTGATTAGAATAAGTCCCACGGTTCTGAATTGATGTGTATCGGGAAATAGTTTAGATGAAAGTTGTTGCTGTTTAGTCGGCACACACTTTTATAATATTCAGCAGTTGTTTGGATCGATAGTTTAGAAAATAGTCAGTGGAGAAGAATCACTGGAATCGGACGTGACAAAGGGACTTAGTTGATGACGATAGGAATTCCGGTTCTCATACGAGAATAGAATAACACCAGCTGGCAATGAGATCATACAGCTCATGTGCCTATTAACTCTAGCATCCTACAGGCTTATTCACGATAGGCAAGGGACAGGACATGGACATTGTAGCGTCCTGTAGGAATTAATAACATAATCGAAATTTGTATATCAACTATATGTCACTCATACAATGGCATGCAACAACAACACATTCCGTAATGTTGTTAGTTAGCTGACAGATCGCATCAAATCAGAACCAGCTACCACCACTTCATCTATGTGAGACATCATCTCCATAGAAGAATAGCACAGAGTTTGATTGGTCAGAATGACGTCACGATCAATGAGCGTCGATCAAACTCTGTAGCAGAGAATTAAACAGAATAGGTTTTCAAGTTGGAATCGAAATATAAGGATCGTTGATTGGTCAGGACGACCAACATTTATTAGGTAGGAACTTCTAGGAAGGAATAAGCAGAAGTTGATTGGTGGACTGATTGTCCGGGCCAATCAAGCTGTGCTTATAACATACCTAGAAGAATCATCAGAACAGATTCGGATAGAATCTAAATATTTAGATATGTATAGAACTTCAGATTTGGAGATTCTAAATAGTTTATAAGATGCAATTTCAGTTAGAGAAATTAATCAATCCAACATCGTGGTTCACGTAGCACACCGTTGGTGCTACGTTCGTGGTTAGTTGTAAAGTAGAATAGATTAGCCGTAACTTGATGTGTACCAGCAGGGTACTTGTTGTCTTTGAGCGATTTATGCTCCAATTACTAATATCTTTTATCAGTGTTGTATAGTTCATTATAGCTTCAAATAAATTTAGCCTCTTACAAAAGTAAGACACAAGTTTGAGTAGTATATTATAAATCGAAATCATCTTTAGCTTAGGACTCCCGAGTTGGAAGATATCCAATCCGAACCAGTCGATCTTCATAAGTCAGATAGGCCCGACAGTCTCAAATAAATATCGTCATAATCATCTTCACGACGAGGCGAGCCGACTGTCAGTATCCTTCTTCATCATCGGTAAGAGGTTGTCGCAGCAACCTATAACATCATAAATCTTACCGGTGGCGGAGTGGAATCGTCACGTAAACAATTCACCAAGTCACACCCGGAGATCCAAAATCTTCAACATGATATAAATATAGCGTGGTGGCTACAAAACAGTACTATGCAAGTTATACTCATTTGTATACTGTTGCTTGCTTGCTTTCTCGCTCGCTCGCTTGCTTGCTTACTTGCTTGACGTCGTCGTCGTCGTCGTCGTCGTCGTCGTCGTCGTCGTCGTCGTCGTCGTCGTCGTCGTCGTCGTTTTCGATGTTGATCTAGACATAATACCAAAGACTAAAACAGAGATAGTATACAGAAATGGAGATCGTCATAACGATTATGTGAAGCGCTGCATAATGATATTAAGGAATTTACAGCGTGAAGCCGTTTTATTATGATTTTGATTATTGAATAGTTGTTTCATTTTATTTGTATAGGATCGTGCTCTGTAATATTTTTACAGATGCACTTACCTCTCTGCAGAAATTGCAGAACATTCGAATAGATAATGGAATTAATCGCCTAATGAATTTGAGCTGCAGATGGAACACAATGGTTCGTTTCTCGGGGTGGCATTATTATTATATCTACCCTTTTCCAATGGCAATTCAGCTATAGCGCGTCAGCACGCGAGTCTCGTAAAGTACGTATTTACATTACACAGTTATATGATGATGATAATGATGATGATGATGATGATGATGATGATGATGATGATCACTGATGATAATTGTTGATGTTGATTGATAGTGATTAATAGCGCACACGCTATGTTACAACATTAGGCCTATATGATGATGATGACGATGATTAATGATGATTGATGATAATAATCGATGATGATAATTGATGATGTTGATTGATGATGATTAATAACGAACATGTTATGTTCCAACATTAGGCCTACATGATGTTGGTGTTGATGGTGCATTCCCAACAATGAACTATACCAGCTCTGCCCAGTGTACCGTAAAGACATACACAGCATTTTCACACTTTTCCAGCTCGGGCAGATTTTTTGTGTCGCGAGTGCTAGCTATGCAGTGGCAACCAGTTATTAGGCTTACTAAGAATACTATCTGGGCAAGGAGGATAAACGTCTAACCGTTTTCAACCTTGACATCCCAATATATCATATTGGGGCAACATGTGAAATATTTTAAATTAAATTCTACTATAAGTTATTGCTTTCAATGTACTCGACAACGTTAAATCAAATTAAAATCAAAATATTCAGCAGCTAAATTCCAATATTTGCGGATTAAAAGGGTTAGTTCCTTTCTTTTCCTTTCAATCATGCCTACTAAGAAGTATCCGTGTTCTAACACGGGAAGACATTTTCTATATTGGCTAACTTATATTACGCGATCACAGGACAAATGTTCAGACAATAAGAGTAACCCTTTTCACACCCTCCCCGCCTCTTAATGATAGTAGGTAGTAGGCCCATCGTGTAGGTATACAGTAGAATATGTCTAAATTACACCAATTTTAGAGGCTCACACGGTTGTCGTTCTGTAAGATAGGTAGTCATAAGACTACGCATCTTTAAATATCCGCGATCTTGTGGCCATTAAAACATTCATTGCAAAAAGTAATCTTTATTCAGCTACATACTGTCTTTAATTGAGGCCCTGTGATATTCCATAATGTACCAGTTATGGACAGGAAAAGTCCCTTCGTTCGTTCGGTCGTTCGGTCGTTCGTTCGTTCGTTCATTTGTTGATTTCTGTATTTATTTCTACCACTCCAACAAACACGTTCATCAACATGCAATGCAAACACTGATGGGTCGGAGTGCCGTAATGTCCAGGAATCAATAAAGACTACTTGTCGGCATGGTAAAGAAATCACCGCAGCGTGACGGACTTTCGCACGTGCCTGTTTTCCACAAATATTGTTGATTTGAATATGAATCCCAACATTCATATGCAAAAGGAAGCAACAAGGAATTATTACAAAATTATTAATTTTAGAGCATTTGTTAAAGGCTATAAATACATATGCAAAGTAGACAGATGCTCACATTTTCCTAGAATATTTGTGGATTTCCCATATATTCCCATGGAAGGAATACCATCTACATATAAAATAAAAAGGAAGTAACGTTTTCCCTATCAGCTGATAGCTAAAAAATTTCCTATATATATGATTGTGTGATATTATATGATATATGCGATTTTAGCACCAATATTAAAGGGAGTCGTGGCAGAACAACAACGCTCCTACTAGCGCTATTTCTCTTATTATTAATTTAGACGTGCCTCGGGAACCGTTCCAACCGTAGTTTCCCCACTCAGACACGAAAGCTGTAAAGGTGGAACATACACCGTCTGAAATGTATGTATTTGATGAATTTACAACACACATTCTGGTGAATTTTGAAACTAATTTAACTGGAAGCTGTTACATATTCAACAACCTACCTGCATAATTACCTTGAAATTGACGTGGTGGGAATACAAGGGTTAGAGTGATAAAATCGATTCAAACGTGTGTACAAAGTGTATGGCACTTAGCTAGAATTGGGAATGACATAACTAGAAATCGATCTTTCCATTGGTTTCATATCCATTAACACACCCATCCCGCTGCAATATGTTGAAAGTAGGAGACTCCGTTATTATATATATATATATATATGTGTGTGTGTGTGTGTGTGTGTGTGTGTGTGTGTGTGTGTATGTGTGTGTGTGTGTGTGTGTGAGTGAGTGAGTGAGTGAGTGAGTGAGTGAGTGCGTGCGTGCGTGCGTGCGTGCGTGCGTGCGTGCGTGCGTGCGTGCGTGCGTGCGTGCGTGCGTGCGTGCGTGCGTGCGTGCGTGCGTGTGTGTGTGTAATGCACACTTCCGTATTGAAGCCTACCATCATATAATAATAATAATAATAATAATAATAATAATAATAATAATAATAATAATATCTTTATTTATAGAGGGTACAGTAAACTCGATCAGTACAAATAACTGTTCTTCCCCGAGGCCCTCAACTATTTACAGTTTGAATATTTACAATCAGATATATAAACTATCTATACAAGAGTATGATGATTTATTCGGATAATCTCGGATAATTTCATATAAGTAACAGAGTATAATATTGTCCTTTAACGTGTACGAGTTTAATATTATGCAAATTTCCTCTTCAAATCGATTCTACATGATGTTTAGATATGTTGTGTCATTACAAGCAATAATATCACGCGTAATATTATTTGCTGATGTTACTGCCGTCTGTGACGGAGAGATTTGCAATACTATAAATTTAACTCAGAATGTGAAAATAAATAATAACCATTCTGAATATTCCAAAACGATAGATGTGAGGTTGAACAAAGAATAACTTACGTCTTTGACAGTTGTTGCCATCGTAGCCACGGGCGCAAGACTGACTATTAATACAGGCACCAGTATTTCTGTCACAGTCATCAGATCCAGATCCACAGTGACACTGGTATCTACAATTTGCTCCAAAATAACCAGTTGTAGTACATTGACCTGGTTAGCAACAATAAGACAAATAATTCTACTACTACTACTACTACTACTACTACTACTACTACTACTACTACTACTACTACTACTACTACTACTACTACTACTACTACTACTACAACTACTACTACTACTACTACTACTACTACTACTACTACTACTACAACTACTACTACTACTACTACTACTACTACTACTACTACTACTACTACTACTACTACTACTACTACTACTACTACTACTACAACTACTACTACTACTACTACTACTACTACTACTACTACTACTACTACTACTACTACTACTACCACCACCACCACCACCACCACCACCACCACTAGGCGATAGGTGCCGCAGAATTGCCTGGATTCGAAACTCGTTCAGGTCGACAATTGAAAAATGTAAAAATTACATTCCATTGATGACTGTGCAATATCCTAGTGCCAGTGCGTCGTCAATGAAAGGGTTCCGAGAACCAATGCTTGACAATAATAAAAACTACATACATCCGAGTTCCCAGAGATATGGTAAGTGTGGAATGTACACTATCAGTTCCAGCCAATTCGTGTGGTTGTGAGTCGGGTAGTTGAAAGCTGGTCCAGTGAAAGAGGATATTTGTCCTCTGGATGGTGGGCCAGTGGGTAGACTACTCGGCTCCCAACGCTTGGCGATAGGTGCCGCAGAATTGGCTGGGATCGAACCTCGCACAGATCGAAAATTTAAAAATGTAAAAATTGCATTCCAATGATGACTATGCAATATCCTAGTGCCAATGCGTCGTCAATGACATGGTTCCTAGATCTAATGCTTGACAATAATACCTACTACTGCTGCTGCTGCTGCTGCTGCTGCTGCTGCTGCTGTTGCTGCTGCTGCTGCTGCTGCTACTGCCACTACTACTACTACTACTACTACTACTACTACTACTACTACTACTACTGCCGCCAACACCACCAACACCGCTGCCACTACTACCACGACCACTACCACTACTACAACTACTACTGCTAATACAAATAAAACATATTCGGTGAATGTCGCCGACAACTAATATTCTCTGCACGATCACTTAGCAAGCGAACGTTAGACGATCTTTCAGGTAGACGGGGGGATACACATTCGAAGACCCATGCATACTTATATTAGGGTCTGTGTTAATGAATATGATGCAAACGTACCTGAACCATCATGGACAGAAAGCATCAGAGGAATCCAGAAGAGAAGGCAAAGCGAGCGGACATTTACAACCATCTTATTGAAGTTTACTTCCTTCATCCAAAGTATGTACAGCGCTATCTACTGTTTTGCTCAGTACTCCTCATTAAAATACACACGATGAAGTAGCCACGCTCTATATAGATGTATTTATATAGTCGGCTGTGCTCCTGTCAATCTATGTGCATATGTTATCAGTCAGAACAAGGAAGTGTAATTTGTTTGTACTCTTTCCTTGATTCCGGATGTTAAATCTGTCACGTGGGACACTGATATAGATAATCTTACTGTACAACTGTTCCACTAATTTGTTATTTGTTTTACTCACTTGTTTAATCAGTCGTATCTATGACATCTACGTTCATCGCATTTCTTTATAAACTGATCAATACTACAGAGCAATGTCATAAAGCGTGTTTTTTAACACTTTTTTCACGAAAATTTAAATTTTTTCTTAGAAACTGTCAATTTGCAGACCAAGATAAGACTATTTTTGAAAATGTACCACTGGAATGACTGGCTCGATTATCGAGCCAGTCATTCCAGTGGTAAATTTTCAAAGATAGTCTTTTCTTGGTCTGCAAATGAACATTTCTCAAGAGCACTGCAGAAGCCGTTTTGGCCGACTTGAGGGTTAAAGAGTTAAACGTCTGTAGGCGTCCCCATATAATCGTGATGCGGTACAACGGAAACATGTATAACTTATTATTCGTGCAAAATTACACGTGTTTCTTGGGGTAGGTAAAATGTGGTGAATTTTTAACACTTGGAGATCATAATCGACAAATTCTTTTTAATATAAGGTACATTTTGTGGAATATTTTGAAACTTTTGGACTGGGAGTTGTTGCTGCTTATGACCTTTTATGAAATTGAGCTACTGGCTTTGCAATTGTTAATAGATGGATCTCCGTCCTGCCACACAAGTATCCCACGCCATAGTCAAAGACATAATATGTTAGATGACGTCACAATCAAAAAGATGAATAGCTCAGTCAGAATATAGAAAAGAACATCACGAAGTGTATGTATTTGATACATTTACTTATAAGCATTGATGCGTATCCAAGCACGGATTATAGTCTATCGTGTGTTGTTTGCGTGTTTCGATATCGCCGATACTCTCTACCGTCCCACATATCCATTGACTCGCTGGTGTCTTGGCCAATTAAAGGTACATATTCACACCAAATGCCTGAAAATAAAAGTGTTAAAATTGACACTTTTAGAGGCTTAAGTCATGTGCCTACATCTAACAAAACGAAATAAATCTTAACATATGATGACTTCATTAGGCATAAATTAAAACAATATTTTTAGTTTTGAACTTGAACTGGGAACGTGTGTCTTTAACTCATTTCCATAGCTTAAAAATTTATATTAATTTGGAATGAAATTATTAAATATTAGGATTTATTTCGTTTCATTACATTCATGCACAATATTTAAGCCTCTAAAAGTATGCCGTTTTAACAGTTTTATTTTCGAGCATTCTGGTGTGAATGAGCACCTTTAAAGGGTGTGTTTGTAGTTTTGTCGTTGTAAATGGGCGCAATCCTAATATGCTGGGCTGTTAGGTAGCTAGGTGTACATAGCGTATACTTACACTATGCACGTATAATAACTTCATACGGAAGACAGCACTAGTTCAAATCGTGCTGATTAGTTTGCCAGTAATTTGACTACGGTACACGTTTAATAAAAAATTGCAATTAAATTATTTGGAGAAAACATCATTCCTTGCCCATCCCGATTAGAACCAGTTTTCTGAGACATTAGGTTAATATGATTTAAATGGTTCGCTAAATAGAAAACAAAACTAAACATTTGTGAAATATAAATTACGTCTATGTGCATTGTGTTTTATCTCGTATTTTAGAGAAGTCTTATGTCATCTATTGAAATAACGTATCTTACTATCGCAAATATTTATATATTCACTACAATCGGATTAACCGAGACTACATTTCATTCTGTTTTTAGGTTTATGCTGATTCGACCTAACCCTCACATGCCGGAAACAACAAATTCTTTATCCAATAAGGAATATACTGTTGAATATTTTGAAACGACTTTAACTGGGAACAGTTTATGCGTATGGCAACAAATGTACAAGTAAAATTAGTTTAAAAATATCCAACAGTTTTCATGCAAGGTTATCTCGTGATAGAAGTATTGGAATTTCAAGTGATAAACGGTTAAAACAATATAATATAACAGCTTATCTTGATCGGGATATGTTTCTAACATATACAGCCTTATTCTGGCAAATTGTTTCCAAACTACAAAGCGAGTTCTATTTCTTTCTATAATCAAATTAAATTAATGAGAATTCAAGATCTATTTAATGTTATATCGGCCGGGAACTGAAGCCCACCATGCAACCCCACATGATCATTTTTCATGGGTACCAAAATGTTGGTTATGGTCGGCTATTCTAGAAAGATCATGTTCCTAATACATAAACTATTTGGACTATACCTAATTTGCATAAATACAAAATGGCCGGCGTTAATCCAGCCACATTCTTATTTTGCCGATATCTCCACTTCCAATTGGAATTGTTCTACAATTTAAAGTTTATCCTCGGTCTATGTCTATTAATCACGAGGAAACCCACCGAGTTACAACTATTAAAGTAGAACAAATGTCTATTTTCATAAATCCAAAATACATCCGATTTTCACGTTTTATACATTATTTACCTTGGACTCAAAATGCGTTTTCACCTGACAAGTTATGCTGTCAAAATACAATGCGCTACGCAAATGCGCAATTATGGATTTCTTATCGCTCATTCTTATCAGAGGTGATACATTTCAGATTATGTCTCGCAATGATGGTATCATCCCATATTGCTCCCTCTCATCCTCATCACTGCCATCTAGCGCTTCCTAAAGAAGCTCAAATATGTGCTGTGGTAGACTCCCTCTATTTAGAGAGGCTAGAGTTTCCATCTATATGTCGAGCCATTGCTGTGTGTTGGTGCAGGAATGTTTGGTTCTGCAATGTTTTTCCATATCGCAACTTCGAATGTGTTCCTTTAAGCATATTAACATTTTGATTAGCGTGGTAGGTAGCTCATTTACACACTTCGATTTTATCACGATATCTCTCTATTTCTAGATGTCTTCTACGCTGACATTGCTATTTAAGGCACAAGTGAACTCCCATGGACAGTTATAAGATCATCTGGAAGATCCCCTGAGTTTTCTGCTCTGATAAGTACCGGAACATAGCTTTGTATCGTCTTTACAGTATTGATGAGCTTTATATTCCTTTTGCCGTAACACATTTTATGTCAACGTAAGATTGTGTAGAACAAGTCGAGCAAAAATGTCTCTGCAGTGACCTTGCAGACCAACGGAAGACTTTTTTGACAAGTTATCACTGGAATGACATGCTCAATAAAAGAACCAGCCATTCTTGTGGAGAATTTCATAGTCAAAGTAAACCGGATGCTGAATGGATCCCTCCTCGGATGGACCCACGCAACATACGGATTACAAAACCAAAACCAAATTGCTAGAATTAGAATCTTTCGGAATTTTCGAGGGGACTATGGAGGGATGTAACCCGGATGACTGATTGAGTTCGTCCTCGGACGGACACAGTCACCATACGGGCTACCTAACCAATCAAAATCAAACAAGTGCGCGCTGGTGCCTGCTCGGATGATGGCCAGAAGACCAAATGGGTCCCAGGACCCGAAAGACCCCACACCCCAACCTCCCCACTCCCCCCAAAGGGGCCGGGAGGTCTATGACCTAAAGCCCCCCCCCCTGGATGCATCAGGTCATAAGATCGTACGCACCTCCCCCAACCCAACACCTACCCCATCCCTTACCCACCCCTGTTAGGTCCAGGTTAGGCCATCCCCATTACACACGCCCAAGCATGAGGAGCAACAAAAAAAAAAAGCCATGGAAAAGAACAGCAACATGAGACAAAATCGAGAGACAACGATCAACACACACACACACACACAGAGAGAGACACAAGCTAATGCACAAACCGACGTCACAAGAATTCACAAGAATTCAACAGAAACCATAAAGGCCAGGCGTGAGTCTAGACCCTAGCATTGGGAACTAGCATATAAACGCCTCAAATATTACAACACACACAGTGGAGAATTTTCAAAACTAGCCTTTTCTTGGCCTGTAAATAAACACTAACTAAGAAAAATGTAGCCAGTGAAAAAATTCAATTGCAGGACAACAGAAACAAGAAATTCACCAACGTGTGTTACATTGGCCTGTAAATGGACATTCACTAAACAAAAAGTCAATTTTCTTTTTTTTAAACCTTGATCATTAAACGTTAATTGATAGTAGAAATTTAGCGCTTTGATCAGCTATTCACAGAAAAAGGGTTAAAACCACTTGCTAAATAAAAAAATGGATTAGCCGTTTTACCCGCCACATGCGGACATCATCACATCAATCTCGTGCTCCGCTCGACGTGAAAATATAAATTAGCGTCGTTAGCGATGCCGTCTTTTTAAATATAGGTATGCACACTTAAGGACGCCCGCCTTAGCCACGAAGTTTGCGGGTGGCGTCCTTTGCACTTCGCAGTGTGAAGATTTAAAATAGCGCGGCGATCGAAGACGCCTGATTCTCTGTCAAAAATGATTTCTCCACCCCCTCCACCCTCCCTCCACTCCCATCCCCGCTTGCTCACTATGATATGATATGATTATGTATTCACAATAGGCCACCGGCCTTTGAGTGTACAACATATTATGCATGCGTGCAGGATACCCTATAGCACAAAAAATGTAAAAAAAGGGCATATTTACAACAATATTTCATAGAGAAATTTCGTCCCACGCTTCTATGTTTCAATTCCTTAACCAGTTATCAATAATCTCCAAGACAGCAAGAGAGGAACGATGAGTGAGACCAGTGACAAGTTCGCGAACGGGTCGTAACCTACACGCGGCACAACCACGTTGGAGAATATGACGTCAAAATTTATTATGACATCATAATGACTCCGTGGCAGTTATGCTAGGCGCAGGCTACGACCCCTCCGCGAGCACGGCCCAGGTCGACAAGATAGTCATCGACTCCTAGAGAAATTGATCAACAACCATTTTCCCTTTCTCCTTGTTTCCACGAAAGAAACGAAAGTGAAACAAGGGGTGAGACCAGGTCGACAAGAAAATCATCTACCAAAACATCACATTGCAAAATAAAATGCTGCACGTCTTGGAAACAGTTTGACTGACAGCCATTACAGCCCACAGCAATAACAGCGTTCAGTCAAACTGGATCAAAGGCTGCCAACTTACGCGCTTGCACGCACATACTGTATTACGATGATCTATATTTTAAGGTAAACCAGACAGGAAGCCGGTTTTACATGTTATACATAGTTATAATTTGGTGAAGATGTTCACTATTCATATCCTCAGCCCCCCCCCCCACACACACACCCACCCCAACGTCTAGGTACATTTGGAGAAAGTGCTCATGTCATCAAATCCTTTCGCACACAGGCTGCTAGTTTTTTCTGGACAACTGTACTTGGACATTGTAATAATTCGGTAAATGTATAGACACTTGGCCTTTTATAAAAATAGGGTTTGATGAAGGTTTTACGTAAGTTACTGTTGCAGCTCGTGGGGTGGGGTGGGGGTGGGGTGTACGCGTCGGTCCGCCATGTCGATTCCGCCCATCGCACCGCAATTGCGCGATGGACTGGAGGGCTGGTGAGCTGCGGATCTCGAGTTTGCGGATCCCATGTTGCGTCTCTCCGTGAAGTACATAGACCGACTTCCAGAGCCGGTGGAACAATGATCGGATAGCCAACCACAAAAAGCATCACCCAGAAAATGGATACATTTCACACTTCATTTCACACAAGCATTTGAGATTACCACATGCCGTTAAGGCGGGAATAAGGAAGCGGATATCCATCGCGAGCATCCTTCCCGAAAGGGCGTGATGGATTCCAAGATCTCGTCCAGACACTCCAACGAGTTGGATGAAGACCCGCATCCCGTCCGTCACCGAGTTCTACGGATCTAACCATTGACCTGCCATTAGGTTTAAGTTCCATGTTGCCCAGAAGTTGCACTGCGGACCGGTATATAACTATCTAACTGTCTATAATATTATTATTTTGCAATGCTTCCTATATTGGCAAGGTATCTAGCTACCAAGTATCAGAAGATACGGGGTGGGGGGGTGGGGTGTATGTGAATCCGCACTTTAACTTTCACCGCTCGGAAACCGCCAAAAGTTTCTCAAGGTCGGATCCTGTCAACGTGCGGATGGGTCGTCCAACCAATTATATAAGCCTTGGCGGCTAGTGGATCATGGAAAGAGAGAATAACTCATATGTAAGAGGCCCTATAGGTAACTGGTCAATTTTACACAACCTTACCGGAGTGTGGGGCTACATTGCCACAGCAACTGGAAAAGAGGTGTACACTATGCGTCTCTAACGGAGAAATTGTCTCTAACCACTTTAAACTAGCCTATCGAGCTAAATAGTCAGGTTTATTCAGAAACATGCCGGGCTCAAGCAGTTAGAGCACGGTCAGCGACCTGGTGTAAAATTGTTGCTGGCGCGGTTCGTGATGCGGATATATCTGTTGCTGTATTGTATTTCCTAGTGCACTGCGGTCCTAGAGTTTTCATGAATAAACAAAACATAATAACTGGATGGCTATCTGGCATATACACTACTAACGGATACATATAATAAATACATAATTATATAAATATCACAGGTCACTAAACCTAAGCGGTGCCGTTAGTTGGGAGCACCCACAATAAACAAGGATACTATTCACAGATAAAACAGAAATTATAAATTGCGGTCCTAAGACCGGTGGAGCGCCTATTAGTCATCAGTGCCACATACGGAAATAAACAACGGTACAATAGTATAGCTACTTGAATATCTAATAGTCATTATCAAGGAACTGGCTTATGAGTTACTAAAATTGAGGCGCTAACATAAATATAGCACGAAATGACACGTTGTTTGGAACTTGGATGATTTCCGCAAACAGGTTTCCGCAAGCTGGTTTCCGCAAGCGACTTCTCCAGGCAGGGTAGATACGGTACATTCTCAGGACAGTGAAATAAGCGGTTCAGAAAATGTCTATTACATAGTCTCTCAGCTGACCATAATTTCTACTGTAGTTGCAAAGTTATCCGTCCGGCGACGGAAATCAGAAAGTTGAAGTTTGCATGTTAACAAAGAGGGCGGTAATTAAGCAAGTGCAAGTGATATATCAGGATACGCTGCATAGCTCTTGCAGTGCACCAGGCAAAGTTCCACCAGACTGTGGTCAAAAGGTTAACATTATCACACACGACATGCAGTGCGGAGGTTGAAGTACACTTTTCAGCGTGGTCGGCAGATCTGGCGAGTCATCCACTAAGGAGCACGGTGGCTCTATGTCCCATAGAATTACATTCCGGGCCTGCACGGCCATTCACCGAAAAGCTCTATGAAAGTCCGGATCCGTGATGTATAATTTAAATTTAGTTTATTACCCTCGGATGGCCGTCCGAGGGTTTACAAAAACTGTGGAAGTTGAGGACTTCCTACCACTGCGGATGTGTTGGGTTCCGTAGGACACTGGTAAGTGAGAATCGCTGTAGGTCAGCAGTTACATCCGTCACCCAGGTGGTCAAGTTGTCCTACGCAGGCCGGCTTCCACACCGGTGATGCTCCTGATTCTCTACTTTTCGTGACGTCAGAGCCAAGCGCCTCAGCCAATCAGCAGTCGAGAGCCAGCCAATCAGCG
>CM067369.1:207093465-207188465 GCA_034401795.1 Chaetoderma sp. LZ-2023a | reverse complement strand
GATTCAATATACAGCTAAGCTGTTGGATATTTCGAATGTGACGTTTCAGTTTTCATGGCAGAGCAATACGTCATTTTGATTGTGACGGATCTGACCCAGCCGTGTATAGGCTAATCTGCGGCAGTTGTTGTGAAATATTCTATTTAATTTGATCTATTGTGCTCTGGAAAATTCTACTCATTTCACATAGCTGTGTGATACTATCTGAAGATGCACAGTAAGGTTGCTATGACCACATTTTGTAGTTTATAGATTACTAGGGCTACGTATGTCACTAAGTGCATCTTCCATGCATAAAACATCCAATGAACATTGTCATTAATGAACACTTCGCTTGGAATGCGTCTGAGAAAGATTTTGACCTGGATGTGATATCTCACGGGTTGTATCACATAATCTGTGTCTCAGTCAAGTCTTGAACCATTGTTTTGTGCAATACACTCAGTCCATATTCTGAAAAACTTTCGTACCATTGAAAAACATTTTCGCCACTAAGAAACTTTCTCAAGGCCCTAAGAAACTTTCTCACAGACACAGGTAAGACGGTTTGTTAAATCCATCAAAAAAAACTTTTATCAATTTTCCAACCGTTGAGAAAGTTTCTCAGCAGAAAGTGTGCGTGCGTGCGTGCGTGCGTGTGTTTCCCTCTAGCCCCAAATGACATTGTTTAAATCAGGTGTGAATCTGTTGTGGTCTTTTAAGTTTACAGTGCCATTCCATCCAACATTAATTGCGGTATCAAATCGGTTACTCAATTATATGACGTTATAATCAAATACTTCGCATATTAGTTCACGTCACAATCAGAAAGACGGGGCCCAACGATATGATAATCGATAAGGACATCACAAAATCGTAAGAATTGTATGTCTTTGATGAATTTACAGTTTAATACACATTCTGTTGATTATATGGAACTAATTGAACATCGACAGCAACAGCTCCAAGTCAACTAAACAAAATATTTAGATTCTAGAAATTCAGATTTCAAAGTTTCACATGTATATATTCCAACACACACACAGATGGTGTGCGGAGCCTTCCAAGAAATGGGCGGCCACTGTTAACAGGATCTCTATTGTTTCATGTGGTATTGATTGAGATGTTATGAATTCTTATAGTTGTGGTCGCAAATCATTTTGTTGTAACAAAGCAGCTGTTATCAGCAGACTGATGAGGCGACTAGTTGTAACATGAAGCATAAATAAACTACACGACTGCTATCACTTTCAGTAGTAAATTCATATCTTCACACTGGGTCCTGCATATTTATCTATGACTTCGATGTTGCGACAAAACCAAAGTGGCCAGCTTTTCTTGAGTTCAAACACCTTTCCTGTTCTACATCTGAAAATTTCTAGTTGCTATAAAATTTGGCGTGTAGCTTTTTGTATAGGTGGTCATGCTGTTGTGTTTCTTGAGCGAGATTCTCATATATAATACATGAGTTGTTGTGCACATAATAAGAATTTCACAACTAATTGTATATGGTGCAAATGCCTGTATCAAGTATTGGAGACTGTTATTGGCTCCTCAGTTGTAAAATGGTGGACAAGTGATGTGATCCAGTATTTGAGTGCTGTTTTGTGGGTGTCTGGAGCAATGCACATACTATGCATGGTGATATATCACATTGGATGGCTCTGATATGTCCTTCAACTATCTGACATCATAATCAAACTCCGTTATGTTTTAGATGACCTCACAATTAAATGGCATAGATACGACACCAAAGAGGCAAAGCTTCACCAGCAACCATATGTTTTTGGCGAAGTTGCAACTTGATAAACATTCGTTTCAATATCTGGAAACTAATTTGATGGCGAGCTGTTGTGCAACAGACAACCACAACACGAAGCCAAATTAGTTTCAAAATATTCATCAACTTACCTGAATTGTTATCTTGAAATTGAGAGTGTTGGAATTCAGAGTTCAAAGTGTTGAAATTGATTCAAGCGTGTGTATAAAGTGAGTACAGCTTAGCTAGAAATGGGCTGCGCAACTGTAATATTGAATCCTTGTATTCCATACCATGCACGATATCTTTAGCGATGCAAACAAGACTGATTAACTAGCATTTTAATTAAATCAAATACATGATCTTCTCGCCCATATGGGCTGGACTCAAGGATATAACAGAGATACAGATTGTCACGCCTGATAAAAGCCCACAGTTAGCGATTTCCACGTGTCTCTATTATAAGCCTTTGATCTGATAATACCAGCTATCTGAACCATAATATTTTATACTTCAGCATATCCATGGAAAGGAAGAGTTCAACTTCACAAGGTCATTGTTGATTATAAGGGCGATGTGCTTGAAGATGGAGAGGAATGCCTATAATTAGTGGTTGCCTAAGCGTGCCGTTTTTTATAAACATTTCTGATTCCACTTGCAAAGTATTTGTGTAGCATGCGTTTTTAAGTATAGATTGAATAATGCGCGAATGCACTATGTGGGGGGTATACATATTGTCACGAGCTGAGAAATTCATTAGCCTGAGCGTGGTTACATCCACAACTGTAGTATGACGTCCCTGGCTAAAGGAACGTGCATCCTCTCTTGAGGTACAGCATGACCCCTCTTATCTTTTTCTGCAAACTGTTAGCGGATGAATCCAATCTGTCACTTAACAATATGACGCCATATTCAATTACGTCACACACACGTTAGTTTGATGGCACACTCATAGTTGACAGAAGATACTCCATCATGAAGCTGGAAAAGTTCGTCAAGCTTATTAATTGTATGTTTTTGATGGCTCTACTACTTAATAAACTTTCTGTTGAATATCTTGAAATCTAATCTGACTGGGCGCTGCTGCTGCCAGTTAATTAACATTTGCAAAGCGTGTCCGAAGCTTTGCTAAAAATGGACGGGGTCTAGTTAGAGTATGGATCTCTCTGTGCTCAATCGGTTCTCTAAACCGTTAATCGTTTACATCGTTACTTGAGAAACGCATTTACTGGGCTCTCGGTAGAGCATATACTACCGTTCACAGGCGGGGTTACTAGTTGGTGTGTTGTACCTAAGATGCTATTTACATGGGCACAGTTCTTCTTAGAACTGCGCCAAACAGAAGCAATGTCATAAATCGATAAGTCTTCTGATGTCGGCACTAACATACTTACAATAGAAAATCTGGTGGGGTGTATAGATGTGCGGCCGAAATCACATGTGATGGAGAGACTATATGCTTTTCGCCATTCGCCAGAGGTTTAAACCATCCGACAGACTATTACAGCATCCAAAGGAGTTCTATAGCAATGAGCACACGATAAAATACGCAATATCTCACATTTTTGCTCTTCCCCAATGAACCTGCCTGGACATTCGTGCTTCACTACTGTCCTAATTGTTCTTAAGTGGAATGGGCTTTAATTATTAATAATCAGCTTTAGTATTGAATTATTGTGATTAAATCATGAAAATCAACCCTTAGCTAGTTACTAAAAGTAAGAATAGAAATATAAACGTAAATATTGTAATTAAACAGCAGCCGGATCGAATTTTGAGATTGTGTCAACTTACATTTCATTTGAATTGTGAGTTTGAAACCAATTTCGATTGCGGTGCCCCTTACATAGGAGGGATATACCTCTTCAGTTTGTTTACCGGTCATTTTTGTGAAATGACATTATTTGCTGTTCGACGAACTTACTATAGATGGAGTTTATTCCGAGTGCTTATCAGATGCACTCATTTACTTGGATAGATTTATATTGGAATGTGTTCACTTGAGGAATAGTTAATTTGTGAATTTTAGACGGCGTGACTTTTGCTAGGTTCCAAATTTGCATATCAAGTAATAGCTAGCCTGACACGTTAACCACTCGATTTTGACAGCCTGTTTTTGAGATTCTCATCATAAGGTTGGTGTCTTGGAATTTGTTTGATTTTCTTTGAATAATGATGCTATAAGTTGTTGCAGATGCGCAGTGCAACAGTTTCCGGTAGTTATTCAATGAATTTCTCGCAGATTCTCAGACCGATGCTTTCTGATGGGTGTGTCGAAACGGAATTCAGAGTGGAATGGTTCCATGTCAATTTTGGAGTTACGCTCTGACTAGATCGTGAGCTTTACGTTAGCATGATTTCAAATCCGAATATAAACTGCTACTTTGGCATTGGTAAACGTGGCTGTGTTTTGCACGGCAGAAAGTTGCAGTATTGCCACTTAATTTGAAAGCACTTTTGCTGGCTAGAACCGAGTGCCAAATGTGCGCACAAGACCAATTTTCTGGTCACAGATTTGGTTTTTAACTTATTTGTGATAGTTATAGTTTGCATACTGCACAGTCGGAGAAATGGAACGCTCAACGTCATGACCCAAGGAGGCAGGTTTCATTGCTGTAATAGCAAGTAACATTAGTTTTTAACATTTCCGCCTACTTGTACTAAATTGTTATCAGGTCTTAAATCTGTATTTTTAAGCAGCTTTTTCTAAACCATTATTTGCTTCCATGTTCGTACATGCTCGCATAATTAGTCCTTCTGACTATGGGCTACGTTCATGGAACCAGATACGTCATTTTCTGCTGTCAGACACATTGTCACGTGATCCGCTCAATTTCAAAGGTAAGTAAACATTTACGGCCGGCCGCCATCTTGGTTATTTAATCATTATTGTATAAAATCCAGTAAGAGTATAACTTTCAGTAGACGGTATTTGATAGTCATGTATTTCGCCAGTAACATTAGATTAAGAGATGCATTATGTTAAAATTGTCCAGTTGTAAATGAATTGAAATGCATTGTGTTAAAATCAGCATTTGGAGCTAAAAATACAAGTCACGCTTCCAGATTTAGAAATGACGGCGAAACCGAAACTTCTTCTTGTTGCGGATATTCCACCACTTCGAGGCGCAACTATTTATTGTCCAGTTTATGAAGATTACATTCATGTAGGCACACTTCAACAGTACACGTACAGAACCGATAATTGTTATTACCTAATATACGACACCAGGAGTTTATCTGATTGTCAATTACGAGATGCTAGTTATTGAATATTTCAAATCTGTTTGCTAAAGTGCTAGACCATTGTCAAAAGGGCGTTCTTCTCTCTTGACGACGGCTTCAGTACCAAAATGTCATAGTCTAGAGATTTCTATTAAGTAAATCGGCCGCACACATTTAATCTTTATAGCTAGGATAGGTGAACCGGATTTATTAGATAGCAGCCTAGGGTGCTTATCGGTGTAGTTTGGATCGACCGGTAGGATACTGGCGTACCAGCTAAGCTGGGTACGCGTCTGAATTCGTTTCCTGAGCACGCCCCTCTGGGTAGAGCTATAAGCGTATATATGCCTATGGGAGAGATAGCGTGTTGAAAAACGACTAAGTTCGTTAAAGCGCATGATGCGCATGCGCGTGCCAGGACCCTGTTTATATGGAGCACGTAGTTACGACCGAGATAGGATGGCGCTTTTAGTGTACCGAGATGGTACACTGTAATCTTTATTGATTCCCTGTTCCGGTTAAATCTGGCATTAATCAAGACCAGAATTTTTAAATCTGTAAACCATTTCAAAATCGGTTGAGAAATGGCTGAGTTATCCAGGAAAAACTCTTCATGATTATCTTCAAAATATTGCCGTGACGTCATAACCACGTAGACGCAAAACTTCTAGAATGTTCTAGAACGTTCACTTGCTCTATTATTAGCTGCGCGCTGATTGGCTGTTGCTCGAACGATGATTAGATAGAGCCTGCGCCTGTGACGTCACGAGGAGTTTAAAAGGAGAAGCGATCCAGTGATCGAGAGCATCCTCGGCCAGGGGCCGAACAGGTTGGCGCTGTACTAGCTAGGATCGACGGATATTAGGCATATGACTTCAGTTTCCGTCGCGTTCCCGTAGCTACCAGTAGCCAACCCACCGTAGTAACATCAATTTTGTAGACTCCCTACTTACGGGAGCAATTTGGAACTTTCTATTTACTGTTCACGAATATCAACATCTCCGTCGGAACACAAATTTGTGGTGAGGCCTTTACGGCCTGAATATGTGAGTCTACAGATTTAGAGGCAGGATGCACTTTGATGGATGACTCGCCAGATATGCCGGACATGCCTAAAAGTGGTATTTCAATCGTTGCCGCACTTACATCGTGTCGGTTCTTGGTTCTGCCCAGTGCATCTTCAGAGCTGGTTGACGTACCCAGCACCATGAGGCTTTGTTTTGTATCTTCATTTGCCTCTGACAACCCCCACTTGTGACGGGTTGCTTGCACCTTCCATCCGTGCCATCGGTGTATGGGAACTTTCTTCACTATATAGTACTATAGTATCTTTTACTGACTGCTCATTAGACATTCTATTAGGCCTACAGCACTAAGCGGTGCACTCCCACCATGAGTGTTCTCGCGGAAGTCTTGTTTGTGGAAAACAGCTTGTGGGAACCACCCTGCGGGAACTTTTCAGCTACCGGAGAGCGCATCATCTCATGTCGACTACGGATCTACGTCTCAATTTCAGTAACACGGTGGCCTAACTTAGGAATGACTACCGAGTATTCAACTAACTATACTTCACAGTTTAATTATTTTTCTATATAGGTTTTGTTAATTATATTGTATCCACAAAAACGGTCCCGATGACTAAAAGGAACCATAACGGTCTTAGGACCGATAGTTATAATTTCTGTATTCTGTAGATAGTTATTATCATTTTCCTCAATGTGTTGCTAACCGCACTATAGTAATGAGGGAATCCATCGGGAATTCCCCGTCCCGTCTTCACGTAAAACAATACCCACCCATATAGTCATAATCTCACGAGGTATGGTCTTTTCTCTCTAAAAGCATTTTTGATTGAAATATTAGAGTGGGCCCATTTTTGCCTACTACTCTTCTCCCGCTTTAAGCAGTGGCGACACCTTCCCGAGATGGAGGCCCGCGCCAGGATAATACTCCTCACCCAAACTAGCACTAGGAGTAGTGCCTGCATGAGGCACACCACTTTTCATGATACACCGGAACGGCCCGACACTACCTGGCGAGCTACATCAGTTCTGTCTTGGCCGTTTCTGATTAATTTAGTAAAACTTTGACTGGGTACTTTAAAATTAGTTCCAAATTGCCACACATTTGGCTCTTGGTATCAACACCCTTTGGATGCTCAAAACTTAGTCCGGTATCACATTAACCCAGGCCATGGGAAAGCTTGCCAAGCTTAGCAGGGAGTGCGAAAGTAAAGCAGCAGGATATAAACTCTTTCTTGTGATGAATGCTGGTTAAATGTGTTTTCAAGAACACATTTGTTTAATATTCCTCGCCATTAAGGGTTTACAATTAAGTTATACGTCTGCTTTATTTGTCCAGGCTATTTGACTAGCGAGTTCGTGTGCCTATAACGTAAGAAGTTAAATAATCTAAATCAATTGTCTTATTAAATCAATTCAGCAACAGGCTTCCCTAGAATTTAAGTTTATTTGGCGTCCTTATCCTCATTCTTATTACGTTTGAATAGCTTTGCAGGCAAAGTAATCTTCTTCTGCTGATTCATCAGCGGCTCATGATTGCTTTCCATGCCAGGTTGTTCTAGTTAATTTGTAGAGTTAGTTTTCCTTTCCACTTGTTAGATTTCAGGACAGTAGTTTGTTGTCAGTGCTTTCCAATTGGTACTTGTTGACGGATTGCATTCATACTTGGTACTTGTATACCCGACAACATCGCTGAGCCCAGTCCTTTCATTTTCTGTGCTTGAACATCAGAGTACTTTCTATTTGGTAGTCGTTGCCGGATTGTACTCGTGGTATTCTGTTGACAGATAGTGTCAACACTGTTACCCCATTAATATTTGTAGTTATATCAAAGCTGGATGGATTTAAATTGGAGTGGTGTTGCCAGATAGTGCGCTCAATCGCTATCATTTATGATACAGAATCGGAGCATTGTTAACTGTTGCCAGATTGTTATCAGCACAACGTTTCCAAATTAACTGTAGGCATTATTGCCAGATAGTGCGCTCAAACGCTATCACTACTTGCCAGATTGTTATTATTTGTCTCTACCTTAGCTACTGTTTATAATAAGTGACATTTATTTATAGCATTCAACTTTGATGCTAATCACTAAGTCAGTTTCAATTGACCGTTTTAAGTGATTTTCGAGATAACCATTACACTTTTTTGGGACACAGTAGGCTAATTTCATCTTTGAGCCGTTAGCTAGCTATTAGTTCATTAAGTTTTCCATTTGTTGCTATTTTAACTTTTCAATTAACAACATTTTGGCTTAAGATCTTTGTTTCTTAGCAAGCTCGGTCTTTTCTTGTAGAATCTTTATATTGCATTACTTAAGAATTTGATTCTTCTTTAGATCAGGCACAGCCTTAGATAACCCATCAGGATTTTAGTGCCAACCCTTCCTATTGCATTTATAACACCCTCTACATGGCACTGTCTTTGCACTAACATCACATTTGCACACTTTACTCCTCAGGATGTCCAACAGAGTCATCTGACCATATTTAAATTATGAACATTTCATCCTAATGCACTCCGTGGATTTTTCAAGCGAGTCAATTGTTTGAGAGGTTCATGGACTGCAGGGAGATGGAATCTTCTGTATATAAAGTACGGTTTAAACTAGGTTAACGACGCAGAGATGAAGCAGCTATCCGGCGATACCAGCGAACCACAGATGCAGATCATTAGCAGAGTAGTGGGTGGTAAACCATGTGGAAGAATTCCTACCCATAGGTCCCATGTAGCCCATAATTAACCACCTTTTTCTGTCCTGTTCCTGGTTTTAGTAGCATCCGTTTTGCCCTGTTAAATCCCTATTTTATTACAATATGTTTATTTCATATGATCTGTCATATGATATTTGATAGTTGACAAAAATGTCAATATAAATATGTTTCAGAAATGTTCAGAGTGTTACTTAAACATTCATGTTAATGAACATTAATTAAGTGGTGGCTACAGCATCCCATCAACACAATTCCAGCATCTGTCCTATCTCTTTACTTACAGACTACATTCGTTCAAATCGCTACATACTCGTACACCAAATTCCAATTATCACTCTCAACAGCAGGAATAGTAATAGGTTGAATCATATTGAAGTTCAAGGCAGTCAGTCTAAGGTCAAGGTTATGTGGCTGACATAGTATAATATATTTTAGCTCACCTGGACTGAATGGCCAAGTGAGCTTATGGCATGAGGACTATCCATCTTCAGTCGGTCAGCTATCCTTCTTTAACATTTGCTTGAAAACACTACTCCTCAGATTTCGAAGAAATGTGGCTAGAAGGGCACTATCGCGGTAGGCTCCAGAAATCTATGAAGACATCTGGGATTTGCCAAACGTTTCAGGAAAGTCATTTACTATATATAGACTGGTATTTTCTAACTATAAAATTGTATCAAATATATCATTTTACCCCCGAAGTTGTGCACGTTTAATAATTTTACTTGAGCAAACTGCATCGAGCACACAGTTGATCACATATTTTTGGCATTGTCTGACCAAATCACTCCATAAAATTGTACTTCTGTAAACGGATGTTGTAATATTTGGTCACAGAGCCTATATATTGGGTAGAAAATTCACATTGGATGCTGTATTCCCCTCGTCTATTTCCTCTAGAGGTCGAGAATAGGAAAGCTACGCCCGTGTCACCTATTTGACCAGTTTTCAGATAGGTTGCGCTTTTTAAAAACACTTGTAGTTTTTCAAATTTTCACATGAATACAAGGGTAGCAGCCATAATAGGAATGCCATCATTTTCTATGATAAAACAAATGGAATATTGAAAACTATCCGTGTATTTCATGATCATTGATTCAGCATGGACACATGTATCAATATATGTGCCATAAAATCTAAGGCACCACGAGTGAGTTGTTTCACCTATGTAATCCTAATCCCAAAGTGCTGATCTCGGCGTTTATGAATGA
The DNA here is from genome assembly GCA_034401795.1 of Chaetoderma sp. LZ-2023a. Classification (NCBI taxonomy): domain Eukaryota; kingdom Metazoa; phylum Mollusca; class Caudofoveata; order Chaetodermatida; family Chaetodermatidae; genus Chaetoderma; species Chaetoderma sp. LZ-2023a. The sequence goes on along the minus strand of CM067369.1, from coordinate 207,178,555 downwards.
GATATAACTACGAACAGACCAAATCCGGACAGAGGTCCGCCCACAGTACCTACCCACAGACCTGGACAATTTACCAAAACAGCAGCAGAAGGCAATCAACGAGTATAGCGACTAAGTGCCCACAATAGGGTGCAACTCTACCTGGTATGACCTGGACCTAACAAAATGTACTTCGTGGATGAGCTGACCGATAGTACAGAAACAGTGAAAATTGTAAAGAAAGCTAACAAGACAATGTTTCTCATCACACCTGTTCTGCGGTTTCTTGATGGGCGGAATTACCTTGGTCGCACCGTTCCCTATGAGGTATAGATCAAAGCCTACTGGTGCGCACAGCAAAGGAGTTGACTGAATGAATGGTTCGGCACTCCCGAGAAACTCGCCTATCCAGCGCTCCTTTGACTACCCAGTGTGGTGTTCTAAGCTCAAGGGCAGCTACCGCCTGAAGCTATCAGAATGGAGACAATGTAAGTAGACCTTTAGAAAACAACGGATGCGAACATTCGCCAACTGGCTATGATACTACAATAGCCTGTACATCAAGCCATTCATGGAAGCACTTGCGCGGATGTGAGCATTCTATACATAATGGGGTATAGCCATCCTAAAAGATGCAGTGCCTCTCTTGGGTGTGTCACTACAGTATCTCTTTCGCAGAAACCCTCAGTACAAGACTGATGTAGGTCTCCATGCCCAGACAAAGAGGTCTATCAGATGCTGAAGCGTGCCTTACTTGATGGTCCTGGCATCGTATTCACAATATACCATCAGTCTGGACTGACTCGAATCTGCCATCATTGTGATCGTGTATGTCGTCGTCTCCTTGGCTTTGATGTGAATGCCCTCTCCTTATCTACCATGGGCAAAGAGATGTTATCTGGTAACGGGACAGTGCGCCGCTATGGTGGAGCCTGTCATATGTACATAGAACACGTTAAGGAGGATCAGCAGGCCGCTGGTTCGGGTTTGCTGAAGTGGATATAGAAGTGCTCCAGGCCCTGTGGACGAAGCTCGAGGCAGTGCCACTTATCTTCTACAACCTCGAGATCCCAATATAGTCAGTATCCTCTGAGATGCTCACATATCCTGGGAAAATGGGATGGAAGCGTCCCACCACCAGTAAACTAGTCTGGGCCTTCTCCGGCGCCTGTATGCAACACTCAAGTGGTATATCACCCATGACATGGAGATTACGGCCCTATAACACACCATAGAGCATACGCCACAGCAACCCTTTGCGTGTGTGAAAAATGTTACTAAGATCCGCTGCTCATGAGACATGGTCAAGAGCAAAGCACTCTTAACAGATCTCTCCAAACGATCAGGCAACTGCGCCTAAGGTAAACTGATTGAGGCATTGGAGTATCATCACACCATCCTCTAAATCATGGATGAACATGTGGAATAGATCGGTGAACACTATGAGCTACAGAGCCATAAGGATAGACTTACTATTCGTCGACCCTTCCAGGTGGGGATAGCCATATGCGAACTCGGGAAACAAGATGAATGCTGGAGTTCTACTATGACTTCCTGGATCGGTATGTACCTCATGAAAGCTCCAAGTACATCCAGACACATATTCTTCATTCATCACTATAGCTTGATACAGCCTCGATGAGGTGATATATCCAGAGAGGCGAGCGGAGTATAAGGCATACAAGTTGGATTGGATAGCTTGCGACAAATGGTCCAGCAGTGTTCAAGCTCGAGATCAAAGGTACATGAGTGATTTCTCTCTGATTCAGGTGCTACTATGTGGAGAGCTCTGCTGGTAAGGAAACGTGCTCGGCTAAGGGATGTCTAAGTGCCAGAATGAAGTCTCTTGGCAGACGTTCTACAGTGCCCTCCACAGAGCCATGGGCAGAGCCACAAACCGAGGCCTCAGCATGTGCAACCAGTGTATGCTAATGAATGAGCTGGGAAATCTTGGTCTCTCAGCATACTACGATAAGCGTCATGTACTGCCAGATGGTATCCATAGCGAGCCCATTGAACATCATGTCCCTGTGACACACACGATGTACTTCAATGTGTGCGGACAGTCAATGTTTACAATTTAGAAGAGCTCCATCCGACTTGAGCACTCTGGGTGGTACAACTGTGTGTCTGACGCTCCACACATACAAAGGGATTCCTGGGACCGCTCGCCATGTAGTACAATATGTGGACATCTGTTGACCACTTAGCGTCTGTCACACACCGTCAAGCACATTCCAGCTCACCCGGCTCATATATGTACAAACTAGTGTAGGACATCGGATGGAGGGCAAGCCTCCTTACCATGTCAGATTGGTTGGATATTACGAGGCAGGAGTGGCGAATGACTTCTGTGGGAGGTTGTCCAATCAAGCAAGAGACCTTGGCATCAGTTCTCTCTATGACAAGGGGCAACTCTCTCACCCATACTCCGGAATGATTGCCAGTGTCTGGTTCCACCATTTGACAATTGCTTGGACGCAGTGATGACCAAGTTCAACCCATCTAATCGTTACACCACGTTTGCTCATGAGGGGCGCAGTCCCACGTCTGAACCCCTTACCTCCATCCACTTGTACCAAGTCTGACCACATTAGGGGATCTTCCACATCATCATATGTAATTTGGAACCCACTCACCACTTGGCCCGTGCTCTTATCCATGAGCGGTATAGCAGCCTTGTACCTGCTGGCTACATCAACGATGGTGATGGCATACTTGTAGGTCCGCCTGGTATACTATGTTTAGGACAGTTTCATCGAAGGGCACATGCCAATATGGTGGGGACGAGGCCTATATATCTACCACATCGCCTGTCCTGAGGATGACCAGCTGTGACTCTCCAGTGTGATGCTGTTCCCCTTGCGGCGTGCGGCCTCCAGTGGCTGCTTAGGCTCATGGTACTAGCCACCAGGGCTGTAATAGAATGCCTCAAGAGAGGCAGTCGATGAGCTCTCGAATTTCATTGTTCATATCGACCCCTGTCCTGTCACGCATGGCTTGGGCAAACTCTAGACAGAAGAACAGATGGCCGTCATTCATTTGGTCATTCACTAAACACCTCTTTGAATACCTGGATATGCTGTCGCCTGACCTCGGCTGGGTCAGCAGGGAAGGGCAAGCATCGGATGTTAAGAGCCTTGACCAGATCATATGCACAAAACATCTGATAGAGGCCTTCAGGTAGGTGCAATAGATCTCATTGGGTCGGTGGATTAACCTGCGGGATTCTCGCTCTATGTCGCTATTATCATAGTCACTTCTGACATCCTCATTGTAGTCCTCAACGTGATCATTGCTATCATCCACTATGTAAATATGGGATTTGTGGATTAGCTACCCGCAGACCCACTGGCTACCATTTGGTACCCGGGTAAATATTTACAGATGACCTTTGACACAGCGTGTGTTTAGCGTCGCATGCTTAATCGTAAATATGCATTACATCATCATCACAACACACCATCTAATTAGGACCAAAAGTATAGGTCACTATAGACAGGTTATAGTGGTATAGAATTATATAATGTTTATTTTTATCGTGTCGGGGATACCCGATTACCACTGCTGCGCCATGTAATACATAATAGGTTTGCCTTAGATGCCATGAGACCCAGTCAGCCAGGGGATCCCGCTTATATTGTAAGTTAGACAACCCAAGACCAACTCCATAAGGAAGTTGAAAATTACTTAATGGCACAAGATCACATGATGGTAACATAGGAGGAGATTCACTCTTTTAAAGTTTGTCGTCTCGGTGAATGAGTCCAAAAGACTCAAATGCTAGATTTGAAAGCATACAACTAAGAAGGGGAGAGAACATCAATACTTTCAATAGAAGGTTCAAGACAATGGCAAAGAAAGAGTATCCAGAAGATAATGTGGACAGTAGAAGAATTGTAGTTAGAGCTTATGTCAAGGATCCATCTGATGTTTCTATGGCTCATAGAGTCATTACTATAGGGAATGACACTTTAGAGAAGATACCCAGGGTTTTAAAAGAAGTCATGCGCCAGATCCCAGAGAACACCCGAAACTTCCGTCACATCGAGACTCGATGTTCGACAACAAATGATGGCAGTGTGGAAGCCACTGTCTTTATTACAAGGGGTCTGGGAATTGATGCCATAACAACACCTGCATGGGGATCTCAGAATATCCAATGAAATAACCGAAACAGACTCAATTATGTACCATTTGAAGACCAAGATGGATTCGTGTTGACTGGGTATAACACAGATACATATGGAGAAGTGGTTAGTTTCAACCATGGTAATACACAGAGTGCATGCCACGATGGTTATGGGAGCAGCAGACAGATGTATTATGCTGAAGCCATGTCTGGTAGAAGCAGCCTGCACAGTTATGGTAGCTAAACAGTGACAGAGGGAGCCCGGAACCGACCGTTTCCTGGTCTGGCTACCATTGGACAATGTTTTGGGCCCAACAGAAACATTGATAAGCAGAGTCGAGATATTTTAATCGACACTGGTGCCAGTATGCCATTTATTAGGAGAGACATTATGAAAAACAATGTTAGGCGCTCGACCATTAAGGAAGGCGCAAGTCCTTTTAGCTGTAAATGGGTCACCCATTGACATGCTAGGTGAAACTGAGGTCAAGTTTCAAGGCACTAGGCCCATACCCTTATAATCGTTCGGAAAATGAAACATGAGGGATTAATTGGGCCGATGCTTTGCAGGCAGGGGGTGGGGCGATCATTAATTACAAAAGTTCTGAAATGGAATGGTTTGGAAGGACATACAAATTGCACATTCCATATAGGCACCAGAATGAATACTATGCAGAAGCCAATATCACCGAGACGACTGGTAGCAAAGTTATTGGCTATGTTCTCAATTAACACACTGCTATCTTTGATACCACCCATCCTAAGGATTTAGGTAGAATGTGTAATCCCTACTAACTCTTATCCTATTAGACAATGCATGTATAGGATTCCGTTAACAAAGGCTCACGTTGTAGATGAACAGGTTAAGGAGATGCTAGAGGCAGGTGTGACCCAGTTTTCCAGATTTCTTTTAAGAAAATTTATGCATGTGTTCGTAGATGACACAGTGGTGTACTCTACACGTCCTACGGAATATGGTCATCATTTGACGCTTGTAGTGCAAAGATTGCAATTTTGCTGCAAGAAGATGACCAGGGCATGGAGCGAGTTATCCAATATGTAAGCTGTACTCTCAAGGAATTCCAGCTTAAATTGACCGGTTATTGAGAAGGAAGCTTACACGGTGATCTACTCCCTGAAGGAATTGTGTCCCTATCTATTTGGGGCCGATTTTACCATATTCATGGATCACAAACTGCTGAAAAACCTATTTGTGTGGGAAGTCCGTAATACGAAGGTCAAACTTTGGGCAGTACTTATAGCCGAGTATGTGTGTAATATTCAATATATTAATGCTGCCCATAATGTCCATGCAGACATGTTGTCTTGACTGAGACAGCCTAATGAAACCACAACATTTGACACCGCTGATTATGTAATTACTGAGTGGGAGGAAGGAACCCTTCCCTATATACCGATGGAGGTGTATGGAATTCCGTACCAGGAATTATGCGACGAATAGTTAGCAGAGTTCTCAGATATGGAGATTGATATTCCTAATGAGTATGCAGTGCACAATGGAGCATTGAATTGTACCCATTAGATTCTGAGTACCCACGACTGGTGTTACCATTCCGGAATCCTAGGCAAGTGATGAAGGAAGCACACCATCATGCAGCCTTATTCGTGATGATTTTCATTGGAAATCCTTGTGAAAGGATGTTTTTGAGATGATAGACCGATGTGCAACATGCCAGCTTAATCGACATGTAACACTCGCCCAGAGTATGCTGAGATGCTGATGGCAAAGTATCCTGGACAAATTATTGGCATGGATTTACTAGGCCCATTTGTTGAATCAACTAAAGGGAATTGGTACATTCTGACTATAATTGATCACTGCTCTGGCTGGGTAGGGGCATATCCTATTTCTTCGAAAAAGGCGGAGGAAGTTAACGTTAAATTTCTTAACAGGCATTGCATGAGACACGGCGTGCGTGAGATCATAATAACTGATCATGGAGGCGAGTTCAACGAGCATGAACTGAAGTGTCTGTACAAAGACTATGGGATTGATCAACGAAGAACAAGTCCCTACCACCCCCATACCAAAGGTAGAACTGAGAAGTTCACCCATACACTGAAGGAACTAATTAAAAAAGGTGTGAATAACCAAGCTAGAGCATGGGAGGATGAATTATGTTCCATCCTGTTAGCTTATCATAACACCAGTCATGCAACGACAGGTTACACACCATTTTATCTCACCTATGGCAGTCGTGGAAGATTGCTGATGGCGATGCACTTGGGTGGTTTTTAGGATTTGGGCGATAGTCTCTCTGGTCGAAATAATGCATTGGTGAGAGCTCGTGCAAATAGTGAGCATTCCTGAGAGCATCAGCGTCGAGCTATCGATAAGAGAGCTAATGCTGCCACGTTTAAAGTATGAGATTTCGTTGTTGTGGTGGCAAACGAACTGATGAAACTAACAACTTATATTATCCCGAGTATGAGATCTACCAGATCAATGGCCCTGTAGCCCATAGACGACACCAAAGATCCGGTAAAAGCCGAGTCTTGAATGTGTCTAAGCTTCGGATTGTCGATCCTGAAATGTGTTGTGATGATATTCGTGAGCTGCCTATTAGAAAACCCGGTAATGGTACTGTGGCTTACCATGCCGTTCTAAAAAATGTAGTTCAATTCTGCAATGAACCACAACTTCCTATTCTAGTTCCCGAGGGAACAGCTGGTCCGTTAGGTATTTCCCGACATCCTTGTCAAGTGGAAAACCAGATCAGGTGGCCATAGAACCAATGATAATAGTATCAACAACTACGTGAGTTCCAGATGTAGACATGCCTTTTGAGCATGAGTCATCGGCAATTGAACTGATGCCCGGTATTGCCGATGATACATCTGAAATGAGTGTAGATGATGACAGGTTGGGTCATGTTTTTGGCAGAGCTCCAAATTCAGGTCATAATTTGTGGAAATGTAAGCATACACCAGTTTATTCTAATAAATTCAGGAAAATCCCATGCATCAGTATAATGTATTTTCCGATAACTGATGCGCAATTCCATTGTTATATAACCGCGATTATCAACCATCATATCTCATTTACCACTCGATAGTTTATCTAGCAACCTCATAGTTCATGTGTAGTCTAAACTTATAGTAGCGTAATCTAAACTTAGAGTACCTATCACAATTGATCAGTCTGTGATACATATATTGTCAGCGGCAGTTATTTTCAATCAATCGGATGTCAATGGAACAACATCACCAGATAGTCAAAAGATTAATAATGGTGTTTTACTTACTCAACATATACTGATTTCAGTTATTCTGATGTCCATCTTAGCTCCGCAATTACAAAATAGTTTTAACAATCAGGTTAAATTCATCCACAGGGTTATAAAAATTGCCAGAGATAGGAAGTTATTGTCCGAACACGATATGATTAGTTTATCAAGTTGGCTGATACGTGCCCACAAATTGGCCCGTGAACCGTTAACAGTCAGTGATACTACATCCAGACAACGTCGTGGATTTCTAAACTGTGTAGGCGACATAGCCTCTTCCTTGTTCAGAGTTGCCACTAGTGGAGACATTGAGAAAGTGAAGGCAATTGCTAAAGATTCAATGAGAAAGACGAACAAAATAATTCACTATACTAATGAGTTGATGACACATGTTAAGCATTTATATGCAGAAGTCAATATTGATAGAAATCGGATTAATGACTTGACTGGCACTTTACAGAACATGATTATACAAGTTGATAAACTCAAAACTGACCTCATAATGTGGAAGCTAAACATGTTCATTTTAAACATGATTCGGACAGGCGATTGACTCGATAGTAGGCACTTCCCAAGAGCATCGTCAAATGGTAATAAAATTTCATCGCCGAACAGCATCGTTAGAATTAGGACATTCATCTGAGGAGCTATTCATCCCTTCTGATTTAACTAGCATGTCCTCGCAAATCGACGCTAGTGCAAAATGAATTACTCCATTTCAGTGGTATTACCATAATGCTATGGTGTGGCCATTGTGGAAGGATCCGAAGTCGTTGCATTTTACAGTGGTATTGCCATTGATCGACGATAGTAATTATGTTGCTCATGGAGTCCACTCATGGCCCATTCCTTTAAGCGTGTCCCGTCATTTTGTGCATGTTAAATTGAATGTATTTAACATTGGACTTGATACACACATGGGATGGTACTTTGCCCCCAGACAAGTGTTGTGGTGATAGCCCGTGTGTGTGAGGGCTATCTGCAGATCGATTCTTCCCAGCTTCCTTGTCTTGTGAGCATATTCTCCAACACTATCAATCCAGAATGTAAAATTGAGTTGTCTCAGTCCAATGGCACTAGTAGCAAGTTGTTTAAGGGACAGTATACCGGGGTAGTGCTACAGGCATTCGGAGAAACCGTGAAAGTACATTGTTTAGGTAAACGAACCACGAAAATCTCAGGTGTGATATATGTGTTAAATACCAGAAAATTTGCAAGCAGTACATTCTGGCCTATGAACATAAATATGCCAAAATATTGCCAGTTGTGAACATGACTAATATAGATATATCGGATGTCCTAAACCAGACCCAAATTATTAAACATCTTAAAACCGTCAAATTGGAACATTTATGTAAAGTCAAAATGGTCAGTCTGGAGCCTTTATCCGATATAGATATAACGAAGTAGGACATAGTACTATTATTGCTATTGCTTTATCTGCATGTATTGTATTAATATTTGTTTTATATATTTCATATCGATGCAGTGTCTTTCTGAAATTGAGACTGCTGCATGAAATGTTTAAGTAAGTTGAAGGAAGACACTGGGCTGAAGCAGGACTGTGTCCATGCGTTGCCTGGGAGTGATCAACCCAGTCGAAGTAATGATGGAATGACACAGGTGACAGCCGCACAGAGCGTGGCATTCCACTATCGGTTCTGGCAAGTACAGTACTGTGGATCCAGTGTATGTCTTTTGATGAACCACTTTATCTGGTTGCCCAACAGGTACGATTATCCGTCTGGTGCATTACATTGTATTGTGCTGTATTGCACCAATTGTTCATCTTGTTGTGATACGACGTGCTGTAACACCATTTAGCCATCGTACCACCACCATCCTTGTATTGTAAATGTGTATAGAACTGTATTTTGTTATGAATATATTTTGTTATAACACGCACCTAGCTTACACTCGTGAGTTGTCCAGCATGAGGGTGATGAAATCCACCGGCAAGCATCCCTCATGGTCAATGCGTCTCTGAGGTGTACTCAATCGTGAGGCACTTGTGCGCCTGGTAAAAGCAAGAAGATGATGAAATTCATGGGCAAGCATCCCTCATGGTCAATGCGTTTCTGACGTGTACTCAATCGTGAGACACATGAGTGCATGATTAAAGCAAGAAGATAATGAAATCTATGGGCGAGCCACCCGCTGTGCTAAGCATACATTACTAGTTCGAAGAAATCCAAGCGAAGCCGTGTGGCATATGCCAACACACACAATTGTATTGCAAACAGGACTAGTTACAGTATTATTCCAGTATTGCTAGTCGTGTATAGTTGTTAATTGTTTTATTTATTAGATCTTATTGTTATGACCATGTTGATTTGGTGCTGTGACTTGTAAGTTAAATAGTGTTTATAATTGTTTTGATCTTTCTAGTCAATTTTGTGTATAGTTATATTCTGTAGGTGAAGACGTGTTATGAATATTTGTTAGGGGTGTGCGTGCGTGCGTGCGTGCGTGCGTGCGTGCGTGCGTGCGTGCGTGCGTGCGTGCGTGCGTGCGTGCGTGCGTGCGTGCGTGCGTGCGTGCGTGCGTGCGTGCGTCTGTGTGTGATGAGTTGGCTGTAGATGGTGTATAGCTAGTTAAATGAACTGGTTATTTAACTTCGGTCGATGGATATGTGTAAATATGGGATTTATGGATTAGCTACCCGCAGACCCAACGGTTACCATTTGGTACCCGGGTAAATATTCACAGATGACCTTTGACACTGTGCGGTCAAGCATGTTTAGCGTCACATCCTTAATCCTGAATATTCAGCACATCATCATCACAGCGAATCATCTAATTAGGACCAAACGTATAGGTCACTATAGACAGGTTAGAGTGGTATAGAATTATATAATGTGTATTTATATCACGTCGGGATATCCGATTACCACTGCTGTGTCATGTAATACATCATGCTGTATGTATAATGAAATATTTTATAGGATCATTTTGAACGATCGTAAATGGATAGTTATAGTTGTTATTGGTAGAATAGACAAGCTGAATATAATTAGTCATTGTAAAGTGAGTTGATTGCTATTTGCCACAATCAAACTAGTTTCGTCATTTTGTAAATCAGAATGTATGATATTATTCTGCCCCGCTTAGATCATAATCCGTTATGTATGTATGATAACTGTATTCTGCGGCTGTAGTAGTAGAAACATCCTACAGCTGCAATCAGTCCTTCTTCATTTTTGCCCAATGTGTCTTGTACTATGAAACAATGGCTGGATTCGTTTACTCTCTTTAGGCTAGAAACCAGTTCTATCATTTTTCATGTAACTCTGCGGCATTAAGACATTGTTTGGTTAAGTACAGAGCGACCTTAGGGTAGACGCTTGGTGCTTAACATGGCAGAATCTTACAAGACAGCCGGGTGAGAGAATATAGTATATGGCCTGAATAGAGTGTGTAGAAAACAGTGCTAGTTCGCTATGTGTGTGGTTAACACTATTGTCATAATAAAACAAAAAAGTGGGAAGCACAAAGTATGCAAGGAATGAGCACTTGATGAGTCCTGTCTAAACAGAAAAGATCACATGGTTTGTGAAGAGGCATCACTTGCATGCTGGTTCGAACCAGTTTAATCTGACCATCTTTAGCGTGTGGGAAGAAGAATGTTAACCAACCAAATTCGTTAGATTGTTGGAGATCCCTAGGAAATCCCTCAATGACGTCATTAGTAGAGTGTCATGTACGGATCTGCTTTTACGGTATTTATGGATGTGCATGCCATGATTTAGTTATGTTCTTAATCAGTAATCCTTAAATCAAGTAGTCCTGAACGCGCTCTGTAAAATGAGTTACCATCAGTTTGATGTTCAGTATTGAAACATAATTGTTAACATTTTAAGATATTACGTTACAGTGTTTGTTATTTTGTTACTAAGTGAAGAGAAAAAGTTAATAGAAGAAGTAGCGAAGGCAGACCACATTCCCAAACTCATTAGATTCCAGAACCGTGAGTGTTATTCAGAAAAAGATACAACCCGAGAATATTTAACTGGATACATACATTTTCAGGACTATATGAGAGCTTTACCTTTGTCACTATAGACATGACATCCACAGTCATGAATATCTACAGTTGCAATACATACTCCTTTGTCCGACTCCACTGCTGAAGTAGTTGACAGCAATAACCAATGTTACAAGGACCCAATCGTCTGGTGATAGCTCATCGGTGTATTTCTGAAAGAGGATGACGGCAGTGACCTTGGTGTACTGGATGCATCTGGTGACGTTGCTGAGGTATGTATATAGATATTTCAAATCTATTCGTCTCCCCAGTGAAACAGGTAGGCATAGAATGGCCATACAGTGGGCCAAGGAAATAGGTAATGTGCTACAGACTCTGGCATAGCCTGCCAGGCCTCGTAGGCTGCTATTGTCTCGTAGTTCATCTTGCTATATAAACAGCTTAAATCTGGTGTTCATAACCTGTCGTGAGCATGGTACCGCTCGTGGCTACTCACATGATGGATCAGAGGTGATCTGAGGCTCCATGACTCGTGTGTGTCATTTGTCGAACCGGTCACGTACGACCTTCTTCTGTTGTTTGCTTCTTCCAAACAGCAGGATCTTCTTTCCCACCACATCGATGTCCTTCTTGGTCACACCAGAGTCGGTGACCAGAATGCGCATGTCCTCGTCGCTGTTGCCTCCGAACTTGGGCTGAAACTTGGTGTCGGTCGGCCACATGGCCCGACAGATCAGCATACTGTTTGTAACCGTAGAGGAGCTGACAACCTAGAAGTTTAGTAAGGACAGATCTGCTTCATGGAATACATCTTCATTGGTGGGAGTATTGTTGTGCAGCACCTGCGGACTCTACATGGATTGGGAGCACTTAGTAGATTTATTTCAGTTACTACATACATCCATGATACTCCTCCCCCCCCCCACCCTCCCCCTCCGACTCTGTGTTCAATAAGGCTCTACGCTACTACAAGCTGGAAAAAGGTTGCACCTCTGAACCATCAAGCCTTTGGCTATGTATGCTGGCAGGCCTGACACCACTCATAGGGCTATCATTACACTGGCATTGCTCTCCCATTGTTCTGACACCTGCAACGGTGACTGTAAGCTTGCCAATGATGGTGTAGCACTGGCTTTTCGTAGTCGGGATGCTGGCTGTGTCAAAGCATTACGTGCAGGCAAGTTGATGTCCGTGTTGAAGCCTAAATGAGCATCTGGGAGAGATTCCCACAACTATCAGATTGTTACAGTCCAAGACCACCAGATCCTCAATATTCACAATCGTGTTGCTCGGGATCAGTCGAAGGTATGGAGATATGGCAAGGTTGAGCTGCCGGCAAATCTGCTAAAGGCCTGCTAGAACTTAGCAATGGGGCTCATGGGGGTGTGGAAGGGTTCTGCGACGATGATCATATCCTCGACAAGACTGTTGAACATGTCCTGTATTTCTTTTCTGCTACCCCCCCCCCACCACCCCCTTCGATAGAGACGCAGATTAGTCTTGGGCATAAAGAGGCAGTAGCACGATGCCTCCAATGACTGGTTGATTCGAATGATCCATGCTGGTGTGAGCACCAAGGTTGTGTGTGGGACGAAGTACTTCCACGAATCTGGGTGGTTCTGTCTGATGTTAGTGATACACATATTATGTACCAGTGCATTGGAATCTGAATCTGCATCGAATGAGAACACCTCTGTCTTCTGATGGCTAAATTTCCCAGGGCGTTTGATGGCGGAAGGCTGAGTAGTCTCATCTCGAGTCACTGTATATCCTCCCTAGACCCCTGTTGTCTCCACAGTGGAAACGATAGTCTGAGTGGGCGTTGAACTGTTGCTGTAGTCTACTGGCCACTGAGAGGCTGTAGCTGTTGAGCTGTGGGTCGAAGTCAATTGTATCAGACAGGCTTGTACCAAGCTCGTCTCACCATGTCTTACACGTGTAATCTGATACAACTGGCAATGAGCGTGGCATCAGGAGTGCCGGAATAGGCGTAAAGCAAGCCAACCCTGACTCCGCATCCTGCCTTGGAACACCAGATGTGGTGTTCAGTTGTTGGTTCCAGAATGAGAGGTTTGGACCGACCACCCAGATGTGGGCTGTCTTCGCATTTTTATAGTGGCTGTGAGGTTGGTGAGTGGTCGTGGATTGATGGAGAAGATGGTGCGTAACCACCCATTGTATGTGATGGAGATCAGTGTTAGGTTCAGTACATCATCCAGCAGACCACAGCGTCGGCCAATCCATAGTGTACGCAAGAGGGATGGTTGGTGGAGGTTCGGTGGGAAGACCATTTACGATTACATTTTCTGCGGCTGTCGTAGTAGGAACATCCTACAGCTGCAATTAATCCTTCTTCATTTTGCCAACTGTGCCTTGTCCTCAGCCGAAATCTTTAGCGTCCTCAGGCCCATTCTTGATTTGACTGTACTGAGTCATGCTTTTCTGAGGTCACCCCATAGCACGCTTAACAGATTTATGCAATGCCATCCTCTCCTGGCTTTGTATTTGCTGGCTCCCAGTAGGGCGAATTCCAAGACTCTCTGTGCTGGTGTGTCCCCTGACATACTTAACACATTGCCAAACCTGGCCCATCTTTGTTGGGCGATTTTTACTGACAGTGGCGATGTATTATACATCTTGTATAGTGCATCATTGGATATTATGATATCTCGCGGTGTCCAGATATAGTGAATAGGTGTTAGCAGTGGCATGCATCAAGTTTTCTAGAGCTTCCATTGGAGCTACCAAGCTGTTACAGTTATACAGCGTCAATGATACGCAGGTTGCATTATATAAAAGTAGTCTTTTGGTCAAGAGCATCCGTAGCTTCTAGAAAGACTGGAGAGCTATATTCTCCATGAACTAGCGCGCATCAATGGCAGCAGTACTATAAAGTAATGAACCTGGGATCAGGATTTTACTTTTCCTCCATGGTTCACGGCCACGAAGTGGATCATCATTTTCTTTGGTTTCATGTTTTGTACATATGTATATGTTGGTGAACGTTGTTTTGGATTCATTTATAAAGAGATTCTCAATTTTTAGTTTGCTCGCAGCTATTTGGAGACGTTCGTCAAGGGGTTTCTTTTCCTTGTCTATGAAGTCCATGTTGTCGGCATATTCTATCTCTAGAGGCATACCCAGTACGGACACTGGGGTGGGGGAGGGGGTGGTCTCATTGAATTTTCCCTGGAAGAGGACACGGAACACGGATTGGCTGGGTGCCAGGTGGCTTCTTGGGCTTGGATAGTTTGATAAGGGCCTTGTCCTACAGCATAGATGAAAGCCGAATTGATTAGGTGTGCGATTGGTTCTGAGATAATGTCACTTACGTATTTGAATAGTTCTTTGTTCAAAGGCTCCAGCAGGCATGTGAATGTGGTATACTGAGTACCATGCGGGCAAAAGGTCATTGGAACTAAGGAATACCATGAGCGTTTCTCCATTGCTTTTGGGTGTGCCCTCTCAATATGATCCCATGCATAAACCAAGTCATGAATTGCTGTCCGCATTGTCGAGTTTACCTAGCTTGGGGTTGAAATCTCCACACACGAACAGTTGCTGGCTGGGATAGTAATGCCGGAGCAGAGTTCTGCATAGAAGGATTCTAATATTGCTGGATGCTCTTTGGGTGTTTTGGTACTTGGGGCATATGCTTTGACTATGCGAAACTTAGTGGTGGTGTGAGTTTGCATTGGTAGACTCAGGTCGATGAATGCAACTCGAAAGCCTTCATCGGATTCATTCTATTGTCAGATACTAAACATGCTTCTCGAGCCCCCTGGTGAGCTGGTTACTGGTCCAAATACCTGTAAGAGCAGCCAATAAATTGTCGTAGGATTCATCTGGGCCAGTCTGGTAAACTGTGTCAGCTTTTGGTATGGAGACATACCTCAGTTGTCCAACACAATGTCAGGGGCCAGTAGCTTTTGAAGCCGGGACATTTGGAACATCAACTTGTTCTCCGATAGCAGTACTGGTGTTAAATGGCATTCTTACAGTTATGCTCCTGCGCCCTCCCCTCCTTCTGCCAGAGGACCTCAAGGACTTCCTCATCTATGAGGTCCTACTCAGCTGCATCAAACAGGTATAGCTTTCATGTGGGCCCCTCCGGGAGCCTTACTAATTCTTGTGCCCTTTTATAGTCCCGTCCTCTCCTTGCCATGCTGGCGTTCTGCTTATACACATATTGTCGTCACTCACCTTGTTGGCATCTCGGTTGATGTGCGAACATCAGCTCGTTTAGCACATTTATCTCTGTGGGGAGCATGAAGGGGCAATCATTTATCGTATCCATCTCTCCGAAGTTTAGATATGGTAGATATGATATCATGTTGATAGGTCAATAAATAATAGTAGTATAAACTCTAAATGGGCGTTAGACACACCATCTGTGATGGCATATAGGGTAATGGAGAAGCTGTCGAACAGTTGGTTTGTGGTGATGAGCTGATTGGGTCTACACGCTTTCCACAAGTTGCTGTTGGCTCTTGCTACTGGCAGATACTCTATCAGATCCAAGCCGACTTCTGTCAGAGAGCTGTGATTGGCATTGCCTGGAGGTAGGTGTAACACATCGGCATGCATGTAGGTGGTGGAATGCTGAGCTATCTTGAAAAGATTTCATTCTACCTAATACTGTACCACACGTCTACTAGTCATGGTCTGATCACATTCTCACCACTTCGGAGTAGCAGTTGAATAATCGTCATGGGTATATCCTCCCGTTTAACTGACCTGTTGAATGTGTATGAAATTGATGCCGTCAAGTTTAAAGAAAGTGATGGCAAGTTGTTCACCATACACTATGGGGCAGACTCAAAAGCGGTCTCACTCCATCCCATCGCTGGTGACGGTGTAGATCTGATGAATGGCGTGGATGTTGTATCCAGGAGCGTCTGGGTCGAGACAGGGATGGTAGCAAGGCCGTGTTTCGGTACTTTTCCCAGAAGGAAAAGTTAATCTTCAACCCTGATTGGGGTGTCGGGGACGAAGGTGGTGGGCGTTAACACCTTGGATGCTGATCTCAGCCTTCATTTGATCGAGGCAACTGCGAACCATGGTCTACCGATGATACAGAAAGGTGTGTAGTTGACCGTGTCGAAGTATCTGCATATCATGTTCGAGAAGGATGAAGTGTGGTCTCGCACTGGCTCTGGCGGCGAATGGCAACCATGGTTGCCACTATATAGGACCCCAGCAGTTATTGACCTGGAAATCATCCCCATCTCCGCTGTTGTCAGGGTGGCAAGGTTTGAAAGCTTTCATCCATGACTCGTCCTTCCTAACCTATATAGGGCATGATGGCACAGGCATATTTGGGTGATAGGATTGGAATCACAGGTTGCATATATTATGATGATGCAATGCATATTCATATCTGATATGAAAGGTTATCTGCAAACAATAAAGGAAAACATAACCAACCGATGGTGTCAGTAAGCATTTCCCTACCCTGGCCTCTTAAACTGATCATGATAATGATATAGCGTACTACAGAAGTGGTAGCAATGAACCTTTCCAGTTTATCCATCCATGATATGATGTCATAATGAACTGTGACATAAATGATGACGTCATAAACAATGATGTTATGAATAGCGTAGTGTTGTTGTAAGAATTGTTTGTCTCTTTAACAACATTCTGTTGAATAATTTGAAACTAATTTGACCCAGACGCTGGTCACTGTGCACTGTTCTGGAAATCCTCAAACTAATCCTTGAAGAGGTCAAATTCGTGATGTACTGAAACGGCAACTTTTATCACCAGGGTACAAGAACAAAGGCTTCCATCAAGATATAGCGAATTATGGAGACATCACAGTAGTGCCTATAATCATTAAGATAATCTATGCAAACTTGGGAAACAAAATCAGGAACAAAATCAGGAACAAAATCAAGACAATCTAGAACGTTGGGCAGAGAAGCTTCGCGGCAAGAATGTCTCCAAATAATGCTGCATTTATTGATGAGGAATTATAGAGGGACTACACAGATAAAAGCTATTCTGCCTACCTTATCTTATTAGATTTAAAATCTGCATTTGATGTGGAGTACAAGAATCATATCATGCGAAGGCTGTTTCCGGCGAAAGTACAAGACAAACACTGGTCGTTGATCGATAGCTTGCACACTGGACAGCCACTGGCATTATCTTATGTGGTGCTTTGAAGTCAACTCCTTTTCCAGCCACGAGTACGCCAAGGTGGTCTATTTAGTACAGATCATTACAAGCTCTATATAAGCACTTTACTCAACAGAAAAGCTGCAGCTAGACTTGGTAGCGTACACGTTAACACTAGTACATACGTGGATGATGTCTCCTTCTTGGGCATGAACGCCGAAGAAGTCACATTCCTAGTCAATATAGCCTCTAACTTTGCTGACACTGAAGAATAAAACCTGCAGCCTGTGAAGCGTGCATTACGATTGTTTCACAGCTACATCAAAGGTAACTATCGTGTGACTCTGAAGTATATATCAGCCCTACAGCGATGGCACCCAGAGTCCTCCGTGCAAGCTATGTTGACTTCATCAGGACTAATATCTTGAGTAGTAATGCTACATACAATGTAAATGAGAATATTAACAAGAGCTCCGCAAAGGTGCATAATACCCTGCCATGATGACAAACCAATGAATGAGAGCTATCAGAAAAAGGCGATTTCTTCCTCAGACCTAGACCAGTCATTCTTTGAAGTTTCAATGCGATCCACTAAGCGGTCATGGAGTTATCATCCGGAAACCAAATTTTCAAGATGCGTTTGGTAGCTGGCGGCCATATTGGAATTCGGATCATCATGGCGGACATCGTGGATTTAAGATTATCATCATTTTCGAGGGCCTTTTTCTCCAGGCCTCGTCCAACAGCCCTATAAAGTTTCAAAGTAATCCGATAATTGATAATAGAGTTGTTCACCACAAACCAATTTTCAGGATGCCAGCTCTTGGCTGGCGGCCATTTGGGATTTCGGATTATCGTCAATTTCAACAGATTTATACTCCAGACCTAGTTCAACCACCCAATGAAGTTTTAAAGCAATCTAATAAACAGTAACGGAGCTATCATCCGGAAACCAATTTTCAAGATGGCCGCTGGTGGCTGGTGGACATCTTGGATTTCGGATCATCGTCAATTTTGATCAATTTCTTCCCCAGATCTAGTCCAACCCCCCTATAAAGTTTCAAAGCCTACAAAATAGTTCCTTCTGTCATTAACGATTCACCGTAGACGCCTGATCCACTCGATAATACGTTGATATACAGACTGCTTTTGCCACATACCCTATAACAAGTACTGCCGTACACATCATACACTAAGCTATAATTCAACTTTGAACATCTCAGTAGTCATTCAGGCAATCACTAATGGGTTATTCTATCCATTATTGCATTCACAAAGCTAATGGACCGTTCCAACTGTATCCATCCATATGACGTCATAATCAACTACGTGACGTGTAGGATGGCGTCATACTCATGACGTCATGAGTGATTCGACATAGTCCGTCATGAATGCTTAATAGTCAGACACAGTGTATGAATTGTATGTCTTTACCATTTAATAAACATTCGGTTGAATAGTTTGAAACTAATTTGACTGGACGCTGTTACTGCCATAGTTTCAAAATATTTGACGGCTAGCGAGTATAATCTTATACGTGACAAAAAACGGGAGGGCGCGTGTCAACAATCTCCGATTACTCATCAGGCTCATGTAAGCAAAACATGAATCGTAAAACAGACTACTGTACGAACTATCTACTATAAATGCTTGTCCAGCCAGTACATTCATTAGCGTGATTTAACTTTTTGAGCATGATCAGGGTAAACTGCTTAAGTTAGCAACATTAAAGATGGCAACAATTTACACACGTCTCTTCGAAAGTGTTGTCATATTGCCTAGGTATAGGCCATAGAAATCTACATATATTATCTGCCTGGTAATCAGCTAGAAAATTTATAGAATGTTCTATTGCTTTTTATATTAAAACTTCGGATTTAGTAAGAAATGGGCATACATAGCTGAAAGTTGGCTATTCGTCTCCGACTGGTCCATGCAATTACTACCAGGTGCAGGAGTCGGCACCCAGGAATAACCCGGAAAAGCCATGGATAATTCCGGGAAAAGCCAGGAATAGCCCGGAAAAGCAAGGAATAGCCTGGAAAAGCCAGAAATAACCCAGGAATAGCCCGGGGAAGCCACAATAGCATGGAAAAGCCAGGAATAGCTCGAAAGAGCCTGGGAAAAGCCAGGAATAGCCTGGAAAAGCCAGGAATAGCCTGGGAAAACCCGCAATCGCCTGGAAAAGCCATGGATAGACCTGGAAAAGCCAGGAATATACCTGAATCACATACTCCCACAACCTCGCGCGTGCTTAACCACATGCTTCCGCAACCTCATGCGCTCTTAACTGCATGCTCCCGCAACCTCAGGTACGCTTAACCACATGATCTCACAATCTTGTACATGCTTAACTGCGTGATCCTTTAACCTCAGGCACCTTTAACAACATTTTCCTGCAATCTCGTGCACTCATAGACCTGTGTTCCTGCAACCTCGCTCCCGCTTAACCGCATGCTTCAGCACATTCGTGCATACTTAATCACTTGCGCTTAGAAGCTCCACTGTTTGTTTATACTACATGTAATAGACTAACTTAATATATACAAACAAACAATATTGTGCCACCATGGCTCCAGTGAAAAATCCACAGAATATATTGAAGAGTTTATATAGAAAGTCATTTCTGCCAAATGCAATGCCAGCCTTCAGTATAATCACGAGTATCTAGTACCGCACGGTGTAAATGCAAATAAAATTTAAAATATAATGTACCAAGCAGACTTCTCTAGCGTTCAAATGTGCATTCACTTCATTTTAAACTATTAACACAGATTTGTTCAGGAAAATTTCATCTTTTACAGAAAATGTGCATTTGCAACCCAAGAGAAAATTATTTTTGAAGACTAACCATTTGAATGACTGCCTTGGTTATCAAGCCAGTCACCCCAGTGGTAAGTTTCCAAAAGGTCTTCTCTTGGTCTCTAATTGGGAATGTCTGTTCTTGTCCGTGCATATTAACTTTGAGCTCAGACGAACAAGGACTTTCTTCGTGGCATATTCTCATTTATCACATTAAATTCTCAAAATATTCAGTTTTCATCTATAGTTTCATTCCCGTGCCCATTCATTCTTATGGTGTAAATGATACATGTATAGGATATATATAATACAAGAAGCCCACGGGACCTGTATCACTCACCTGGAATTATTGGCCACTGGCACAACCGAACAAAATGAGATGACCACTGGAAAAATTTACCAATCTAATTTCTATGATGGTTTAGCCAAGATTTATTAAAATTGGCCCAGCCATTAATACATGTAAGTAGTCTTTTTATGATTTTCTCAGAAATTTACAGAAAATACATACCGCCAAAAACGCTATATTTTGATTGATTCATGGCGTACATGTTTTTTATGTATCAACTTTCCATGTGCAAACTTTAATGGCGTTTAGGCCCTAATCATATCTCCTAAATTTTGGCCTGATCCATTCAGCGGTTCTGAAGAAATTATTTCTGATAAAACTACGTCATCCAAGATGGGCACCGAAGCATTTGACCAATCAAGTTCTTTTAAACAAACTTGGTTTAGCTGTTGCTTCAGATGATGTTTCATGAGTTTTGAATCGATCCCCCATGCGGTTTCTGAGAAGATTTTTTCCTTTTATAAAGTGTCTAAAAATCGGACAAAATGCTCTAAGGATACTTCCTGCCAACTATACTTGAAATCGGCCAAGTAGTTCTCGAGAAGACATTTAAAATTTCCTATTGTGTTTAGCACTTGCCCTAGATGATATTTCATGAGGTTTGTATCGATCCCCCAAGCAGTTTCAGGGAAATATTAAGACGTTTCTAAAAATCAGCCAAAATCCGGCCAAACTTGGATCCCTATGGCCTAAAGATGATTCCTGTCAAATATATTTGAAATCGGCCTAGGGTTTCTCGAGAAAAATACATTTTAAATTTCCCATTGCTTTAGTATGGGAGTTTTTTGCAGGAAAAAGATACAAGATGGCCGTCAAACCGTTTATTCGACAGTTTCGAAAATGGCAAATTTGAAGTCATAATAATCCAAAACATATATAAAACCAATTTCGGCTCCAAAATCTATCAAATAAAAATATCCAATATGGCCAAACACGCCACATTTTGATAGATCTATGGCGGCCATGTTTTTTTACGCATCAGCTTCCTTTGAACAAGGAAAAATGGCCTTTAGTCCCTAATGATATCTGCCAAATTTCGGCCCGATCCATTCATCGGTTCGGGAGAACTCATTTTCACTAAAACTAGGTCAACCAAGATGGGCGCAGAACAATTTGACCAATCAAGTTCCCTTGAACAAACTTGGTTCAGCTCTTGCACTAGATCATGTTTCATGAAGTTTGAATCAATCCCCAAATCGGTTTCGGAGAAGATCTTTAAAGACATTTCTAAAGATCGGCCAAGATCCAAGATGACTGCTGGCCAAATTGGCCGATCGGCTTCATTTGAATAAACTTGGATTCCTATACCCTAAAAATGTTTCCTGCCCAATATAATTCATATACAGGCCCGTGGTTTTTTAGAATCGCTTAAAAGAAAGGTTGACTGACGAGGGACAGGCGAGGGATGGTCACACCGGCATAAGCTCACTTGGTTTTTCAGGCCAGGTGAGCTAATAATTAAAATATGTCACAAATTACATCTTATGTATGAGGTTTGTGTAACCTTACTGTGATATACATGTGTGCTGAAATAATAAGTACAGTAGTCAAAAATTCTATAATTGAATGGCCTCCGACTTTCAGGTCTAAATTCAGATATAATACTTGTAGTCTTATGACATGCCCCGGGTGAGCTAATAACAGATAACAAATATAACTTCAGCAAGGCATTAACATTGTATGATACCCTGTTTGATATGTTTGCTACAATCAGAGATTATTAACATATTACATGTATTAGAACATCTGGTCAATGTATTACTATAGAGCTACATGTTATAACAAGTTGTCCCAAAACTGGTAACTGTTAAGAGATTTCAGTAAACCAATAAAATACATACCTCCCAATACAGCTATTTCCATTTTAAGGTTACTAGTCCTTAGTATTCTCTCTAAGTTTTCAAAATAGTAAATTCTGTATCCATAACTAATAATACATATATAGTAATGCACTGGGCTTTTTTCAGACAAAGACTTAAATTTTCCGCCATTTTAGCAGGTCATGAGGACAACTAAAGTATAGTCTTTTTCACATGATGAAGAAAATAACTAAAGTCCCGACATTTCCAAGCGCTTGGACTTTATTATTGTATTATCTTTATGCAGAATAACTAAAGTCCAAGCATTTCCTGGCTCTTCTATAAAGCCCAGACATTGGCTTTGAAAACAAGCGATTAAAATTCCAGGCTTATCCAGGCTTTTCCTGGCTTCTTAGTGCATCAGTTTCACGCCCGCTTTTTCTGGCTAATCCAAGCTTTTTAAAGCCAGGAAAAGCCTGGATACGCTTGGAGTGATGCTATTGCTTGAAATTCTGGCTTCTCCTGCCTTTTGAATCCTAGGATATACCAGGATTCCACAGGCTAAAAGATTTCTGACTTTTCCTGGCTTGCAGAGCTCGGAGTATTCCAGGATATCCCAGGATATCCCAGCTTTCGTGCAAAAGCCTGGATTTTTTTTCACCATGGTGTGGGCATAGCTAAAGCTGGATTCATTTATTGGTTTTTGCGTCCTCATGATTGGGGGAGGGCTATCCATCTTGTGACCACCTTTCTTAAACAAACATCATCATGGGGCCACAAATGCTGATGTCTGCTAGAAACTGGTTTGACTGTAATTATTCTCTTATCGTTCGATTAGATTTTAGCAGGCAATGCCTTTCGGCGTCAGTCGGAAATTGTAGCCAGATTCGATTTACTCGTATACTGAACCAAAATGATTATCAAAAATCAATTCGCTAAATAATTTGGTTCACACGTACGATGAGTATTTAATGTAGACTCATTATAAGTGGACAACAATTCATAAGACAGGAAAACATATATGTCAATGTCTATCTGTATGCTGTATGAAATGATGCACTCTCATATCCGGATGCGTGTTTACGCCCAGGGAAAGCGTCTCGTTCCATTTTAATATTATGCCCAACAATCCAGCTGGGCAAAACTGATGAATAAAATTAAGCAGATGACGTCTTTAATTTTGGTCAATCCAGGAAGAAGTGATGACTACAGAGCATTAAACACAGTTTGCTTGATCTAGGAGATGGCATTTTTATAAGTCAGCATTTAACTGGCTACAACCATTTCTTAATTTGTGCGAAATAATATGTTCTCTTCTATTCCGTAGTATATACTATACAGGAATTTGGTGTGGCGATGTTTGAAACAAATTTGCTGACCTTATTCTTAAAGGTATCAAAGGAAGGCGCTGTTTTGACTGGCGTCTCCAAATAATTCCAGAGCTGAATCGTACAAGTTATATAATATTCTTTTATATATCTCCAGCTGATGGTTTGGCACTACAAGATTTTCAATGTTTCTGAGATTGTAATTGGAAACCTCTCTCACTATTCTTGGCAAAAAATCTTATTTTGAATGCATTCCCACTCACAGCAGCTATCTCAGACCCAACTGCCATATTCTAATACAGGCACACATAAGCAAAATTAATTTCTTTTGAGCGTTTGTCTGTATTTTGGTTATTATCTCTGTGTACGAGGTCCATTTTAAATCATCTAAAATTGTGTTACCACGATACTTACTGTATAGATGCGGTGATTGACAATTGCTTATATTTGAGATAGAAAGATTAACTACTTTCGTAGTATAGAAAAGTACAAGCAACCATTGTTTTTCCCAGAACGAGATCACATTTAGATCTTCATTTAATCTTCTCTCTATTTCGACAGACGATGCATTGGAACAGCATAGAGATGTACCATCAGCATATGAGATTAAAATATCATCAATATGGTTTGTCATATCGTTTATAAAAAATAACGAACACCTGAGGACCGAGCACCGAACCTTGACGAATTCCAGATTCAATTTGTCTCAGAGCCGATTTGTCCATAACGTCATTCTGCCTAGAGGACAGATAGCTCATAAATTAAAAAAAGGATGGTTTCTATCCAAACCATGCTCTTTTAACTTTTAACAGCAGTTCATTGTGCCATACTCTGTTAAATACCTTTTGCGATATCTCTCAGTACAACGCAGGAAGATCTGCCTTCGTCAAGTATTTTGGCATTACGTGGCACAACTCAATTAACTGAAATTCCATAGAGTATCATAGGCGAAAGCCAACATCTTGTTGTCCTTAAAACAGTCTTATATTAAACCAATCTGAAAGTTATGCATAGAAGTGTGCGGGCCAATGATACTAAGGTCATTCTAGCCAAATTTTGTTGAAATCGACCAAACCGCTAATGGGACGTAGTGTTTTAAAATCCGGAGAATCCAAGATGGCCACAATTGGATCACTATGGGGGCAACATGTTTCCTACAAATTGTGGTTAAAATTGATCAAGTGGTTCTCGAGAAGACATTTTAAATTTCCTTTTGCTTTACTATGGTAGCTTGTGGCGGAAAGAAAAATCCAAGATGACTGCAAAACTATTTATCTGACAATTTCGAAGGCGGCAAATTTGAAATCAGCATACTTAAAATCTTATATAAAACCAATTTCGGCTTCAAAATCCATCAATTAGAAATTCAGCATGGCTGCCAAATCGCCACATTTTGATTGATCAACGGCGGCCATGTTTTAAAACTATAAATTACCGTTGCACAAACTTTAATGCCCCTTTGCCCGTAATCATATCTTCCAGATGTTGGCCCGATCCGTTCAGCGGTTCTGGAAGTCATTTTCGCGAAAACTAGAATATTCAAGATGGCCACCGAAGCATTTGGCCAATCAAGTTCCCTTGAACTTGGTTCAGCTCTTGTCCTAGTCATAAGAATTATCTCTGAAGCTGCTTGGGGGGTCAATTAAAAACACATGAAACGTCATCTAAGGCAAGGGATGGACTAAGTTTGTTTAAAGGAACTGATTTGCGAAATGGTTCAGTGGGCATCTTGGATGAGCTAGTTTTGGGGGAAATGACTTCTCCAAAACCGATGAACAGATTGGGCAAATAAAAACATCCAATATGTCCACTATACAGACTACATTTTGATTGGTCCATTTAAGTCATATTTTACGCATCAAATTCCCTTGATCAAACTTTAATGGCCTTTAGTCACTAATCATCTCCATTCCCGGCCCCTCCCTCCCTCCCCCTCCCTCCCCCTCCCCTCCCCTCTCTCTCTCTCTCTCTCTCTCTCTCTCTTTCTCTCTCTCTCTCTTGCTCTCTCTCTCTTTCGCTCAAATTTTTGCCAATCCGTTTAGCGGCTCTGGAAAAGTAGTTATTTTTCGAAAACAAGGTTATTCAAGATAACCATCGAAATATGTGGCCAATCAAGTTCCCTTGAACTTGTTTCACTGTTGCCCTAGTCTTGAGGATCTGTGGTGTGGATGTGGATATTTATTTACAGGAAACTTGACAGACCATAGTATTTTGATGTTTTGTGCTTAGTAATTGAAAAGCTCTAAGGACATTTGATTGTTAGAGGTGTGTGTCGTGATTCATTTACTCTAGTACAATAAATGTTATGTGAAAGCGTGTGCTGAAATAATTATTATAATAAAATGAGCAAACAAAATGTACATGAAAAGCGGCCATAGCCAACCATTGGATCTTTCCGGTTGATCCACCCATCATATGATGTCATAATCAACTACGTGACGTGTATAATGACGTCATAATCAATGATGTCATAAATTACGTAGATAAGTACATTGCGAAGGCATACCTGAAGACGGACTAAATGTTGGTGTAGGAATTGTATGTCTTTAATATTTAATAACCATGTTGTTGAATATTTTGAAACTAATTTGACTGGGCGCTATTGCTGCCATATAATGTAACAGCACCCAGTCAAATTGGTTTCAAAATATTCAGCATCTTACCTGTACATTTTTCTGGAAATTGATAATCAGGGCGTTCGGGGATCGATCGAACCCAATACGGGCCAGGTGTGGGTGGAGCTTAACTCGGGATGAGCGCGGGGGCATAGATAAAACTGGAAAGGTTCATTCTTGACTGTCAGACAGCACACTATGGAGTCTCTGTTCATAAGATCACAAGTCCTGAAGAACCACCATCCCGTAGCCCCACACCATTACTTCAGTAATCATGAAAGTGTCTTTTGTTAAGTGAGCTAATTATTGCTGTTACCATTTTACTGGTCCGTACAGTTGCCGCTATAGGCAGGATTCACACTAGAAATTACAATAACCATTTCACGGACAATCCCTGACAAAGTAAATTCTTTAGAATATAAAACGTATTCTGTTGAATAGTTTGAAATTAATTTGACTGGGAGTCGTTGCTGGCTTCCAGTCAACTTAATTTTAAAATATGCAACAGTTTTCCTGTATGGTTACCTTGAAAATCAGATATGGGGAATTCATTGGTGAAAGAGTTAAACACAGTTTCAAGAGCGAACCAACAATGTCATATATATATATATATATATATATATATATATATATATATATATATATATATATATATATATATATATATATATATTTATATATACTAAATATTATAAATGTAAAAAATTTACATTAGCTTCCTGTTTGTAGCGACCACCTGCAATTCCCCCTCCCTCCAACCCCGCTCCAAAACCATCATATTTTGATTGTCTATTCAATTGGCGTTATGGGCAGGTATCTAAAGCAGCGGCAGCAGCCGCAGCGGCGGTTGCGGCAGCAGCAGCAGCAGACGCGGCAGCAGATGCCGCCGCCGCAGCAGCAGCAGCAGCAGCAGCAGCGGCAGCAGCAGCCGCTGCCGCAGCAGTAGTAGCGGCAGAAATAATATTAGATGCAATATATATATTCGAGGGGCACGCATCTCCACAATAGCCAGCTATACAGTTGTAACGGCACCTCCCTGTAATGTCTTCGCACACATCCAAGGTTTGATCATCAGGCGTGGTGCAGTTTGAGGAACACGGCACACAACTCCCATTCCCACCAGACATATTCAAATAGTGAGTGGTATCGCACTCTGCGAAATAATATCATAACAGACTAAACCAGTAAAAACTTCAATAGGAACGACTGAATGGCGGCTATGGCAGCAGCCACATCAACCGCAACAGCAGTGACAATAACAATGGAGGAATCCAGTTTTAGGTTCGTCCGTGTTGGGATCCATCGATCCACGCACTCTCTGAATCTCAATTTCCAGAATGCTATACAGGTAAGCTGGTGAGTATTGTGAAACTAATTTTACTAGGTGTTGTTGCGGCGTCTGGCCTCGTAGACACCAGCAGTGCTTAGTAAAATCAGCTTCAAGCTATTCAACTGAAGGGCCGTCAACAACGTCCAGTCAAATTAGTTTCAAAATATTCAACCGAATGATTATTAAATAGTAAAGCCATACAATTCGTACAACAATGCTTAGTCCGTCTTTACTGGAGGATTCCAGTTTATCCATCAATCATATGACGTCATCGCAAACTACGTGACGTGTAAGATAACATCATAATCAATTACGTCATAAATGACGTGGCTAGGTTCGTCACGAATGCTTAATTTTTTTATAGACTAAGCGTTGTTGCACGAATTGGATGTCTCTACTATTTAATCAACATGTTGAATATTTTGAAACTAAATTGATTACAGCTTACCTGTATACAGGGAGTTCAGAAATAGATCGATTGCAATACGGGCGAAGTAAGGGTAGAGCTTAGTTACAGATTGGCGGGGCATTAAGCTTGCGTGACGAATGGAGCTACATCATTCACGTCAACCTGATGGACCAATACAGGGCCCGGCGTTATCTGGGATGTAGGAAAGATATTAGATATTTTGCAACACCTTCAGCTCCTTTCACTCATGTTAATTTCAAATTAGTCAATAGAAACTATATCTTGCACCGTAAATGAATTTTGATGTCTGATTTTTATTATCGATTATGTTAAGAAACCAAATTTAATCTTTGATCTCAAGAATCTAAGTAAGATTGGCATAGTGCTTTTATGACTAAAAGCATAACGGGAGCCCAACCACCGTTGCCATATTTGGAAATCAACAGCACTCTATATATGACAAAGTGTGTCACGGACGTATTTATTTTCACGACTACTGTAGAAAGATGTTTTGCCATCACATTTATTGTTTAATTTGGTATTGATTTTAGTAGCAACATTAACCATTGAGTTATATTCTCTGGAAACGAGATCTGACTGACACACATATGATATGGCCAAATATAAAATATGTTCTATAAAATATGTAGAGTTTTGTTTGATTGCGCGTGCGTGCGTGCATTCTGTATTTCCGAAGAAGTGTGTGTTTCCGTGTGTTGAAATGTGCTTGCATATATGCATAACTAGATAATTTATTTTCACTTGAATGTATGATAACTCACCTTGGCAATAACGACCTGTCCATCCATCCACGCATTGCCCGGATGGGCAGACTCCCGTCATGTGGTTGCATATTTCTGTTTCATTAAAACAGTGACAGCTAGCTATACAGCCTGGCCCATATGAATTCTCTGCACAAACTATTGGCAAAAAGAAGGTAAGTCTAACACAACTCATGTCCATGAGGAATTCGATTATTTGTTACTATGTATTTGAGGAGGTTGAGAAACTGATAGATATTGAACGGAAAAGGTGATCTTCCTAGCTGAGCCTTTCAAACAAATCAAACGCGTGTCATCTATCATCAGAAATTCTTATGTCAATGCATATATGCGTTTCACAGATTAATTAAATCATTCTGTCATTCCATTATACAGCATTCATCTAATGCACTGTTATTACGCAGGTGAGGCGATGACTGTCATTACAGACGGATAAAAGCACCACATTTCGCCTTGTTGAACATATATTTTTAATCTAGCCTATGAGCATGCTTTCATTTTTCTCTTGCTTTTTCGAAATCTAAGATGGCGAACATAAATACTAAAATAAGCCCAACCATGTGTGTACCATCACTCCCACCAGCACACGCCCATTTTGTGTCACTACATATATGAGCAATTATGCCTCGCTCATTTGTAACCTGCTTACTTCACAGGAACGATCAAAAAGTGTGTTTTTCTCACCCCTTTACTCCTGCTAGCGAGTACGCCTCCGTAGTCCATCTTCCTCCTCTTTCACTGGACTAGCTTTCAATCCACCTCACAACCACACGAATTGACTGGAACTAATGGTGTACGATCCAGATATGCCATAGATGTGAAGGTCTAGTGATATAGGAGGAGGGCGCACAGAGAGGTTTCTCTGATCCCTCCTTCTTTATCACGAGGCACATGTATGTTGTTTCTATCATTGACGATGCATTGGCCCTAGGATATAGCTCAATCAGTCATTTGAAAAGGTAATTCATATCTTTTTTCAATTTCGACCAGACGGGGTTCGAACACAGGCAGTTCTGCTAGACCCTCCCTCTAGTGTCTGGGAGGCGAGAGTATTAAAGGGGCGAGATGGGGCATGCTTTTTGATTGGCCCTGGTATGACACGTGATTAAAAGGGGCGAGCCCTTAATTACCATACACGCAGGCAAGCACGCGCGCACTGGCACGCGTGCACACACATGCACTCACGCTATATGCACGCGCGAACACACGCACGCACGCACGCATACAAACACACACACACACACACACACACACACACACACACACACACACACACATATATATATATATACGTGTGCACGCACGCACGCACGCACGCACGCACGCACGCACACACACACGCACAAATACTTCCGTGCGTGCGTGCATGCATGTGTATATGGGCCTGCGTGTGTGCGGGCATGCATGCATGCGTGCATGCATGTGTGCGTGCGTGTGTGTGGCGTGTGTGCATGCGTGCATGTGTGTGGGCATGTATACACGCATGCATGTGTGTGTGCGTGCGTGCGTGCGTGCGTGCGTGCGTGCGTGCGTGCGTGCGTGCGTGCGTGCGTGCGTGCGTGCGTGCGTGCGTGCGTGCGTGCGTGCGTGCGTGCGTGCGTGCGTGCGTGCGTGCGTGCGTGCGTGCGTGCGTGCGTGCGTGCGTGCGTGCGTGTGTGTGTGCGTGCGTGCGTGCGTGTATGCGTGCATGCGTGTGTATATGCATACGTGTGTGCGTGCGCGCATGCATGTGTGTGTGAATTCATTTGAGAAGATCATTATTGAACATGCAGTATACCAAACAAGCCTTGTGCCTTTTGAATAGCTACACTTATAACAGAATTAAGCTTATTTACATTAGTTTTCTACGAGGTAAAAATGAATATATAGCTGTACATCTAAGATAGTGTCTTTTGGCATAGCCAGAGTCCTATCTTTAGGGTTAATACAAATTTATGCTTTAGACCTTTTCAAGTGTAAAGCTTGTTTCACACTGTAAATATTTGCTATTTGAAATTAGCTGCATTAATAATGTGACCCATTCCAATGTGCTTACGTTCCATTGTATTTAACAGACATGTTAGATATTTGCAATGTACATCAAAAATTGTGAAAATTGTAGTGGTCATCATCGCATTATCATATGCTTCTAATATTTGTATGTAAAAGCTTAGTTTGGTCAGATTTTGAACCATGGTACATGCGTGAACATCTTGGAGTATATGTAGAAACAACAGGTTCAATGTTGCACCATATGTGTCCATTATATATGAGCATAGAATACATGCTCTTGGGATGTTATCATACCATAATATTTCTACCTGTATATTGTGAACAGATAACTGGTGTAATGACTGGTTACATATTTACAGAATAACATTTTCATTAAGGTCTACTCCGAGGTCAACTGTAGATTTCTAGTGTCATGTTCCAAACTTCATTCAAAAGCCAACAGTGTTTATGGTCGGTCTACCTGATGAGCCATGCGTGCATAAATACATGACCACATTGACACAACATCCGTCTCTCGTCACGTATAACATCACTACTCACGTTACTGCCCATGTTTGTTATAGGTACGATATGTAAAGTAGTTAAATAAATTTAATTGAATGTAGGTTAAGTGTTGTGAAATAATTTAATAGTTAGATCATAGAATAACATTTCAAACAATGATATTTGATTGTCCTTGTTCGGAATAATCATTGATTGATCTGAATAATCTGGATTATATCATCAGTAAGATAATAGGTCGTAAAGAAAAATTGATCTGCAATTATTGTTAGCCAAAATTAGTTTCAGAATATTGAACTCGGTTGCCTAATTAGAGGTCGCTTTCAAAATAATCAATGCATCTGCATGAGGTGAAGATACATTTTTGGAAACAATTCTGCTAAAAGCTGTTGTTCTTGCCTTTTTGCACCACCACCACCACCACCCGTCCACCCACTCACCCAAACACCACCCACCGACACACCCCACCCAACACCAAACTGGCACACCTCGCGACTTCACTGACAAACAAATAATGAAAAATATGTCAAGTACAGGAACAACACAAAGAGGCACTATATGCTTTCATTAACACTTGCGTCTAGAGATGCAGATAACATGCATGATGTGAGCAACTATTGATGTCAGAGCCGGCCTTAGGGCTAGGCAAGCAAGGCTGTCGCCTAGGGCCCCGCTCAAGAGGGGCCCCACACAGAGGGCCCCGCAAAATGTGGTGGTGGTGGTTTAATGCATACACATAGGCATAGCACTGTATAATTAAACTAGGCCTGCTACACATACATTGAAGCTGTGCGTATGCGGTATTAGTAGGCATATATGTGCTAGCTATTATAACCTAAGTTTATCGTTTTTGTTTAAATGTCTATAATATTGCACAGATTATACAGATGCACCCACTGACATCGCCCCCGCCCCCCCCCCGCCCCCCCCCCCCCCCGCGCCACGATAGTTGACAATGCGTTCAAATCTAGGCCATGGTGCATGATGACGTAATGTCTAGACTGCTGAGAGTTGCTGACCTCTTGAGCTTGCAGAATCAATGTGCACGCAGCGCGCTCATTAACAGTTAGTCAGTCAGCAGGAAAGCTAAAGTGGCGAAGTTTATGAGGCGATTATGCCAACAGTGACGTGTATCAGTGTCAATATGTCATCGTATATAATATTATTATAGACCTAATAGTTATTATCTCGTAGGCAGTTTGTTTATTTATTGGTTTACAGACCATACAGATCCGCCATTTCTCCGAAAAATTGGCAAATTTGGAAGAAAATTAATTTCCACTCTTTTTAGTACCGTACATCATATTCATAGGCCTACCTATTTTGCATAAAATGAAAAGAAATTACACATCTACCTAACCTGTCATTTTCTTTCCATTCTTTGCTATGTTTTGCCATATCATATAGGCTATTCTACGACTAGCTCACTAGTTTATCTAATATATGCTGCATTGTAGTGACTCACTAAAATCACTACAATGCAGCATATATTATATAATTGTATTTAGCCTATATTTGGTTCTACGTGAAATTCTTTAATATAAAATTGTGTTTTTGCACAGTTTAAATAGTGACGATTATTTTCGCTTCCGATTATAGATTTTCCACACAGAGGAAAATATAGAAGGAAATAGCTATTTTATTTTTTTCCCGCCACGTACCCTAGCTTTGAGGGAGAAAATCTGTAAACCAATAAACAAAAAGTGTCCTTATGGAAGTTAGGGTACTGTGGGAGTCTCACTGCCTTTTGTGCTGACAGTTTTTCGGTGTCTACGTGTCTATCTTCAGTTATGCATTTTGAATTATGATAGATAGCTTGGTGTGCCAGTTTTAATAAAATAAGCAGCAATTAACCATTTCTCCGATGAAATATCAGAATCAAAATTTCAGGGCAGCCTTACACAAAACAAGTTAAATATTTTGAAAATAATTTGACTGTATGCTATAGCTACCTCAGACAGCAACAGCTTTCAGGCAAATTAATTTCAAAACATTCTGCACAATGTTAGTTGCTATTATAAATAAGGAATTCTTGATCTGGGATAACACTTAACACTCTGATGTCAACATTTCTGTATAAAATTCGTGTACAAATTTATACAATTATATATTGTGGAGAAAATTTTGAATGAAGATATTGTTGGCTTTAAGGCAGCAACATCAGCAAACAAAATTGTGTCCAAAATGTATGCTGGCATCTGTTTGCTAAAGATAGAATGTTGTTGATGTTGAGATTAGAGTGGTTAATACCTTAATTGTTTTACCGTAGTGGTTATTCGGTTATTCCTGTAAAAATGTCCAAAAGAACCCGAGACATTGGTAGAAAATATACTAGTGGCAGCAAGAAACGTGCCATTGAAATCGCCAAGGAAACAGATGCTAAAAAGCAGTGGGGCTATTGAAAAGTTTGTTTTTAAATCTCCGTTAGAGCAACCACATGCCGCAGAATCGGACGAAAGTACGCACAATGAGAGATACGTTTCACGTTCTGCTAGTGGCGACGAGGAGCAAAATGAACCACTCAATGATATAATTGTTGAAGATAAGTGTAGAGCAACAGAAGAGACAGATTGCCATATTAATGTAGCCGAAAATATAGTTTTAGACACAGAACTTTGTGATCATGAAGAAATGCCACTTGTAAATTCTAGCACCCAAGTTCCTTCCTCTACTCAAGAAATTAGCGATGTCATTTCGAATTTTGCAGATCCGTCATTGTGGCCGAAATATATAAGTACAGCTAATCGTGAGTTCATAGTAAGAAAAGGGCCACAGCAAAAAACCCCTGAAAGTTATGACTATCCAAAGGATAGCACAGGACGGAGGTTTTCACATAACCATTATGAAAGAAAGCTACCAAATGGAGAAATTGTCAATCGCCAGTGGCTTGTCTACTCCACAGGAAATGACTGTGCATTCTGTTTTTGCTGCAAGCTTTTTGGGAACTGTAATATGGCTTTAGGATCTGATGGATACCGTGACTGGAAAAATGCCACTGTACGTCTATCTGAGCACGAGAGGTCACGTGTACACATACAAGCTACACTGAAATGGATTGACTTGGAACAAAGACTAGAAAGTGAATGTACTGTTGATAAACTAAACCAACAAATAATCAATGATGA
Source organism: Chaetoderma sp. LZ-2023a (assembly GCA_034401795.1). Classification (NCBI taxonomy): domain Eukaryota; kingdom Metazoa; phylum Mollusca; class Caudofoveata; order Chaetodermatida; family Chaetodermatidae; genus Chaetoderma; species Chaetoderma sp. LZ-2023a. The sequence goes on along the minus strand of CM067369.1, from coordinate 207,144,056 downwards.
AAGAAGCCGATGGCGAAATGTTTTTGAACGCCTTCTAGCAATTGTACAATTTCTCTCCGAGCACAACATGGCTTTTCGAGGTTCTGTTGACAAATTGTACCAGCCACACAATGGAAACTTTTTGGGTCTCGTACAGTTGATTGCGAAATTTGACCCGGTTATGAAAGAACATTTGGGAAGAGTGAAAGATGGAGAAATTCATGACCACTACTTAGGAAAACGGATACAAAATGAACTGATTTCTCTTATGGGCAATAAGGTGCGAACAACCATCGTCTCAAGAATAAAGGCTGCTAAATACTATTCTGTCATATTAGACTGCACACCTGATCTCAGTCATAGCGAACAGATGTCATTAACAATTCGCTATGTGTCAGATGGTTCATCAATTTCAAACGTTTCTCCTGGAATTTATGAACATTTCATAAAGTTTATTGAGGTATATGAAAGTACAGGTAAAAACCTTCTTGACGTCTTGCTGTATGAGTTGAATGAGCTGGGACTGGAAGCCATCGATATTCGTGGTCAAGGATACGACAACGGTGCAAACATGAAAGGTCACAAATCGGGTGTACAAGCGCGTCTTCGAGAATTAAACCCAAGAGCATTTTTCACCCCATGCGCATGTCACAGCTATAATCTGCTGCTTGGTGATTTGGCAAAGACGTCTCCTGAAGCAATGACATTTTTTGGCATAGTACAACGTTTGTATGTGTTGTTTTCAGCATCGACGCAGAGGTGGACTATATTCCGGGAGTTTGTTAAGGATTTATCTGTCAAGCCCCTGAGTGACACTCGATGGGAGTGTCGCGTCCAAAGTGTAAAATCAGTCCGATATCAAACTGTGGAGTTCTATGATGCGTTAGCCAAAATTTCAGAAACAGCAAACGATCCTATGGCTCGTAGTGAAGCAGCATCGCTCTGTAATGAACTGAAAACTTTCAAGTTCCTTGTTGCTATCGTATTTTGGTATGACATTTTGTTTCAAATCAATCATGTCAGCAAAGAGCTACAATGTGACTCTATAGCATTAACAAGTGCATTACAAAGTTTTGAGAACACATGCAAGTTGATAAAGAAATACCGGGGAAATGGCTTTGAAAGTGCAATTGCGACAGCAAGTGAAATAGCAGATAATCTTCAGACAGAGCCAATTTTCAAGGACACTAGAATTCGTAGGAAGAAGAAAATGTTTGACTATGAAGGTAACGATGAACCTGTCACAGATGCACGGAATGCTTTCCGTATAAACTGCCTCAATAAAGTAATAGACGCAGCTATTTCATCACTTGACACAAGATTTGAACAGTTGAAAAATCACCAGAAGATATTTGGATTTCTGTATGAGTTTCAGCTATTACCAAAATCTGAGTTGAACACGTGTGCCTTAGAACTAGAAAAAGTACTTACCATAGTCAAATCGGACACAGCAGCCAAAGATTGTGATATTGATGGAGGCATGCTTGCTGAAGAGATGTGTGCTTTGAAATCAATCCTACCTGATTCAGTCCATGGAGACCCTCTTAAGATATTGAACTTCCTTTCGATCAAGACACGTTCAGCAGACTTTCCTAATTTTTGGATTGCACTTAGGATTCTACTTACAATCCCAGTAACTGTTGCGTCTGGTGAAAGAAGTTTCTCTAAGTTAAAGCTGATAAAAACATACCTCAGGACCACAATGTCACAAGAACGGCTAAATGATTTGGCCGTTTTGTCAATAGAAAATGACATTGCCAAAGACTTGGACATGAATGATCTCATAAATGACTTTGCTTCTGTGAAAGCTCGTAAAGTATTACTTTAAGTTAAAGTAATACTTTACGAGCTTTCACAGAAGCAAAGTCATTATCTTTAAGGATGTTTGCAAATTGTAGCCAACCTCAGAATTACAGTCAAACCTGCCTAACCTGGGGTGAATTTCACAAACGTTAGAAATTGGCATAAGCTAAGAAATTGGCTAACATTTTATGGCATCTGTAGACTGTAATCTGGTTGACCGGCGCCATCGGAAATTAGCCACTTTCATGGCTTAAGCCAATTTGTAACCTTTGAGAAATCCACCCAGTCCATAGCGGACACCTGCTTTTGGAGTCACAAGCTGGTGGTTTTTTCTAACCCTACCACGATTAAGTTGGCCGATCAGTCAGTTAGTTACATCATATGTGGCTAGTAACTATGAAGCAAAATAACCCACAATTATGAAACTTGATGGACACAAACTAGAATAATACAGTATGTTACATTACATAGTGTTAGTGACTTAATGTACTATTCTAGAAATTATGTTCATGCGAATAATACATTAAAGTGCAAACGACGTTAGCTGTACAACTTTGCATAAATAGATCAGGCATTCATCAACATTTAAAAAATAAGCACTGATTTCCTTGAAAAGTTCTCAGTAATTAACTCAAAAGAGATATTGGTCAATATCTGACAACCTTTCACAAACGGGCTGAGCGAGTTCCACCTTAAAATACACTACCATTATGGGACGTAATCAACCTGATTTATTCACACGAACGACGCTTATAAGGTAGCGATTGACCTCCCTTCCACTGTAGTTTTGAGCGAAATTTGTGGTATTTTATACGCACGGGTTGACAACGATTAGTGTCAGATCGGTCGGTTGAATAACAAATTAAAATGCACTAGCGTGTTCAGCAGGAAAAACAGCATTAGAACGAAGTATAAATATCGCTTTTACTGCAGGTAATTTCAGCGGCAGCGCCTTCGATATATGCCGTTTTCACTATGCGTTCTTATGCAGGGCTATGTTTGCCGTCCCGCTAGTGACTTAGAACGAGTTGGCTTATCGATTGCCGGAGTTGAACAAGTTGAAATCAGAAGTCCTTGTTTGCGTATTTTTAAATTCGCGTTTCTCGCTTATTTCTTATGGTATGCTCGTACTGCTTATATGTGCGAGACGGATTTTGATTGTACTTCAACCACACGCTTTGAAAATTATGGTGTCATCCGGCCTTCAAGTTAAGCGTCTGCAAAATGGTACATGATTTTCTAATATTCATATGGGAAGTATCGGCACAGTTTTGGCCCAGCATTGGCGCATTAAGCTGTGACTACTGTGTTATCTTGGTGCCATTTACAGAAACTTATGACCCACCCTTTTCCATGGCCATACCCCTATTACAAACATTTTTCATGAATACGCTTAACAGAAATCATGATTTCTGTCAAATGTCTGTTAAGCTGCCTAACAGAAATCATGAATCATAAGTTAAGCGTATTCATGAAAAATGTTTGTAATAGGGGTATGGAAAAGGGTGGGTCATAAGTTTCTGTAAATGGCACCAAGATAACACAGCAGTCACAGCTTACTGGCCCAATGCTGGGCCAAAACTGTGCCGATACTTCCCGTATCAGCTCGGTATCGACCTGGCATTGGCCCAGTAAGCTGTGTTATCTGGTTACCATTTACAGCACATTAGCCCATTCTGGCCCTATGTGCCTGCCAAATTTCGCAACTGTTGCCCTTACACTTCATAATAGGGGAAAACTTAAAACTTATTGACATCATCTCGTATTTGTTGAATTCTAGCTAAGTTTCAACAAATTATTGAAAACAGAACTATGGAAAGAAATGCTTATGTAAATGGTTCTTCTCATGTTCCTATAAATATTTGATCTCAGTATGATAAATAACTTGAATATAACAGTCACAAACGTGCTAAAAGCAATGCAACTACAAGTCATGTGTTAGTATTACTAGTAATTTGATGGCAGTACGTTTTTGGGTGTAAGTACAGTAGGCTTCATGGACCATAATCATGATAATGTTGAGGTTGCTCTAAGCCCGGTGTGGTGGCCAGGTTCTTTAAACAATTGAAATCTGGACTGGACACGCTCAGGGCCAGGGGCGTAGCTAAGGGGGTGTTTTGGGTGTTAGAACACCCCCCATAGGCCTGGCAAAAAATTTTAAAATCTAAGTCTAAGTCACAATAAAATCAGCCTATGTGCGCAAGTGAGATCACTGCATATAGAAACAGTAAGAAACACGGCCAATCAGGCTAGACAATTGGCCTCATTGTCTACCAGCGGTCACGCGCATATCGCCGTAGTCACGTGCCTTGTAGCATTGATGCTGTCTCCGCATTGGCTGACCTACAAGCGATGTCAGAAAGCAATGCGTGTTTCGTATTATCGTATGTATCAGTGTAACTGTTTAAAATGGGTGATAAAAAACGGCAGAAGACAACAATTTATTCGTTTTTTAAACCTTCTCGTGACGCTGGTTGTACCTCCGTAATAAACAGTGATATCAGAGCCAGTACGTCTAACAATTTACTGCCACAGCATATGAATACGGAAACTGTATTAGAGACTCCAGTCACTGTACACTGTGCTGCTGAAGTGCCAACGGAACAACCTGCTAACGACATTGGCCTCTTCTGTGGAGATGACTCAGATGAATCTAGGAAAGTGAGTTTCTAAGAGTATTTGTACAATAATGACAGTGACATAAATGCATGAATTTTAATTAGCCGCGATCGTCGAGCGGCTCCATAAGGCCTACGACTATAGGAGCCTTTAATTGTTAGTCCGTTACCTAATTCCACCATCAAAATGTATTGCTTTTTAAATTGAAATATAAAGGATCAATGAGTTATCCGATCACAATGAAACAGGATGCTTCTATGCCATCATTGCATCCATCCTACACCATGCGGACCTTTGTTAGCCCGTCTGTCTGTCCCTCATTCCATTACTCCATGAGGCTCACACATTCAACGTTAAGGTTTTCGTTCAAAATGGGGGTTTTCAAACGATACAATATTTAATTCATCAATGGGTTATCCGATCACAATGAGACTTAACAGGATGCTTCTCTACCATCAGTACATCCATCCTACAGCAAAGGACCCTTTGTTCGTCCGTCCGTCCACCCGTCTGTCTGTCCATTACGCTAACTGCTCTCCAACTGTTTAGTGGAATTGAACCAACTTTGGTATGTGGGATACCCAGAGGATGCACTTTGCAAGGCGACATTTTGATTAGGCTCCGCCCTCAAGGCAGCGTGACAGGAGTCAAAAGGTCAAATTAATTGTCTAACTGTCCGTCACGCTAACTCCTCCCAAACTGATGGGTGAAATTCAACCAAATTAGCTATGTGGCTAACAGTGGGTTACCCCTAAGAATGTGCTTTGCAAGACGAGATTTAGTTTAGACCCCTTCCCCAATTTTCAATTGGTATTTAATTCATCAATCCTAAAAGGTCGCTGCTTCAACGGCATATGCCGCCTAGTTTTGGTATTACGTTCGTAATACCCCCCCCCCCCCAACAACCCCGATAGACAAGATTAACAAATAATACGAGAGATCCGCTATAATTAAGCAAGCAACTATGGCTACTAGCACTAGTAGAGTCTTACAGTTACCACATTAAAAATTAAATAACGCAATTTCGAAATATATTTGTATTACACTTCAATGAGTCTTGAATAGGCCTATAACGAGTTGTGGGAGTTTCCAGTAAAATTAATTTCAAATTAACATAGCTCGTCTAATTGTATATAATGATTTTAAAATTGGGATTCTGTGACGTAATGGATTAAACAGTTTAGCCCTTTAGTGACTAAATTTGTTCCTGAAAATCAAAATATTTGCTTTTTGAATGTCTATTTGCAGGCCAAGAGAAGACTATTCTTTTTAAGATTTACCACTGGAATGACTGGCGTGGATATCGGACCAGCTATGACTGACGTGGATATCTGAGCAGTTATTCCAATTGTAAATCTCCAAAATGGGTTTTCTCTGTCTGTGAATGGACATTCCTCTAGACCACTAAGGAGGCCGGTTTTATTATTAAATGCTTAATAAAATATGCTGGAAATTGGTTCAGGTCGCTGGGCTGATGACCTTTATACAGATCAATTATTAGGCGGTAATCGTGTGTGGCGGATGTACGCAATCTCTGAATGCCTTCTAATATTAGAATATCTTGCTAATCTGGTCATTCATCTGATTCTGGCCCCAGCTTTGAGTGAGAGGTTCTAATTTATTACTGTATTCCATATTGTTGGCTCATCTGGCCAGAATGTCGAATGAAGCGTATGGCATGGCGACTGGCGAGTGTCCGTCCATCCTCCGGCGTATGTACAGCTAGTCACAGTGTCCCTTTAAAATGCTACTCATTAATTCAATGTAAATGATAATGGTCCAGGTGAGCATCACATGCCATTGTGCTTTCCAAAAACCCACACATCCAGTATTCGATCCTAATCTTAATCATACATTTTATTCAGAATTCAGATGTCTAGTAACAATTTAAAATCCTTGGTTTGAATGACAGCCTCGTCATTATAGAACAAGAGGCAGATCACCTAATACATTTATCTCGTACAGTTCAAGACCAACCCACCCACCAACCAACCAAACAACCAACCAACCAACCAACCAACAAACAAACAAACAAACAAACAAACAGACGCATCGGTTATATACGCCCTTTACTTTGGTCTATAAATGATAATAATGCACATGTAATGGTTATTGCCTAGTCGGAAGTAAATAGAATAGATTTTTATTTTCTTAACAGTTAACCATGGAGAAGCGCTTGGACCTCCTTTGTAATGCGTGGGTTCCTGACGCAGACTATATATTTTCTTACCGAGGCAAGCGTAATCTACGATTCCAGCACCAGTGGCTGCATCGGTGGAAGTGGCTCTTATACAGTCAGGTTCGGAGTGGTGCATTTTGTAAGTACTGTGCACTATTCGCGCCAGAAGGAGCGGGTATTGGCAGTCAGTCTCTGGGAAAGCTTGTGAGGATATCTTTTTCTAACTGGACAAAGGCTGTTGAGGTGTTTAACGATCACGAGAAGACCACTTATCACAAGGAGTGCATTGCGAGTGCTGGAAACCTTCAGTCTGTTGCTGGTCGTAAAGTTGATTCAATTGACATCCAAATAGATAGTGCGTCCAAAACCATAATTCGTGAAAATCGTCTCAAAGTTATACCAGTTATTGATACTATTATTCTTTGTGGCCGGCAGGGATTGTCACTTCGTGGCCACAGGGATTCTGGACCTCTGAGACTGAATTGTGCAGAAACATCCGCTAATGAGGGAAACTTTAGAGCTCTGCTACGGTATCGTGCAAACGGCGGTGATCAGGTCCTTCGCAAACACCTACAATTATGCTCATCATTTTCAGCATATGCCTCCTACATTAGTCCTCAAATTCAAAATGAAATAGTAGATTGTTGCAATCTCTTGATCCGTGATAAGCTAGTAAATAACATCAATGCTGCAAAATGCTTTTCAATACTCGCTGATGAAACAGCTGACATTTCGGGAATTGAGCAGTTTTTACTATGCGCACGCTACATAGATGAATCGGGACATCAGATTCGAGAAGACTTCATTCAGTTTGTACCTGTTTATGATGTCACTGGCCAGAACCTCGCTCAAGTGATCATAGATAGTCTGCGAAACTTCGGTGTAAATTTAGATTATATGCGTGGACAAGGTTATGATGGCGCAGCTTCCATGAGTGGACGATTCAACGGTGTACAAGCACACATTGTGAGACAGTTTCCACTTGCCCCGTATGTTCATTGCGGAGCACATAGTTTAAACCTTGCTGTGTCAGATGCGTGTACTGAGGTATCAGTACGGAACAGTATGGGCACTATCAGTAGTATATATAACTTTCTCAACACACCAAAACGACAAGCTGTCCTTGCTAACGCTGTTGAGGACAATTTACCAGATGCCAGGCGAAAACACCTAAAGCAAATGTGTCCAACGCGATGGATTGAGAGGCACGATGCTGTCATAGTTTTTTTGGAGTTGTTTCCCGCTGTAATTGAGTCGCTAAATACTATTAGTGAATGGCAAGACAGAGACTCTGCCACAAATGCTAATCAACTATTGTGTGCCATTAAACAGCCTGAATTCATTATCACTACGAATGTTGTTGCAAAGGTGTTCTCTATTAGCCTTCCGCTTTGCAGATTCATGCAGAAGGAGAACTCGGACTTGGCTGCAGCAGTTAACTTTGCAACAGATGTTGAGGACTCCATCAAGGCTATGAGAGCCGACACAACAAAAGTGTTTAATGATCTTTATGTTAAAGCTGAGAAGACATGTGAAGAGCTTGGCATTACTATACTTGTCCCACGTACTGCTAAAAGACAAACTAAGCGATGTAATGTTCAAACAGCTGATCTTGAAGAATACTTCCGCATCGCTGTATTTGTGCCATTCCTAGATCATTTTCTAAGCCAACTCCAGGACAGACTACTAGCTCACAAACAGCTTCTCGGCGGGTTTATGTGTCTTATCCCAGATGGAGGCGCGTCGAAACCTTCGATGGCTCAGCAAGCACAGATTAAGGAACTCCTTGAGAAATATACCTTCGACTTGAATTGTAATGACCTAACACTGCTGGGCGAAATGGACCTATGGTATCGATGTGTAGCTACAATGGACAATCCTCCAGCGAACGCTCTAGATGCTCTAGCTAAGTGTAACGTTGACATGTTCCCAGCTGTACGGAAACTAATTAAGATCATGGCAACGTTGCCTGTGTCAACCAGTTCAAGTGAAAGGTATGAATTGTGTTGCGTTGTACGAATGGATATTAAAACAGTAGTAGTAGTAGTAGTAGTAGTAGTAGTAGTAGTAGTAGTAGTAGTAGTAGTAGCAGCAGCAGCAGCAGCAGCAGCAGTAGCAGTAGTAGTTATACCAGCAGCATAAGTAGCTATTTTGGTGAATGTAACTATCACGTTGAGTTATATTAATGGTATATAGCACTAAATCCATCTCTCAAGCAGCAGCAAAAAGGAACGTTGTCAGCGAGGTCGGGGCAGTAGCAGCAGCAGCGATGGTGGTTGTGGTGGTGGCCATGCTGCTGTACTGCTGGTTGGGCTCGTGGAGGTGTTGTTGTTGTTGGTGGTGGTGGTAGATTGTGGGTGGTGATGGTGGGTGGTCGTAGCTGTTGTTTGAACTAATTAAATATCTTGCTGTTTGCAGGTCTTTCTCTACACTTCGCCGACTTAAAACCTATCTTCGGAATACCATTGGTCAAGATCGCCTCAATGGCTTGGCGCTGATGAACATACATCGAACCATTGAGGTCAATGCTGAAGACGTCTTGTCACACCTCGCAATAAAATCACGACGCCTTAACTTTATCCTATGATAAAGATTACCAAATTATGAATAGCCCAATAGAGCATATATACACGTGGGTAATGCGCTCATTATTAAACTGTATACAGTTTTGCTTGAATAAATGACTTTTCGCTCGAGTCAGGTGGATTAACGTTCAACTTTGCTTTATGTGTTATATTTATGCCGAAGTTTTGAAACCTTTAAGCATTTGACTTTTGAATTGCATACCAGTATTGCAGTTTAGCTAGGCCTGTATAGCATTGGCAAGCATTCTTTTGTCTATGGCGCCTTAGATATACACTTTACAAATTATCAAATACAAACTGAAACGTGTAACGTGTTGAGCGAACGGAATTAGTAGATCTTTTCAGGGTATGATGCATCGCAATGGTGCAGTGTATTTTGGTGCCATTGTCGGTGTCTATGTATATTCAAGGAGCTTAAGACGCATACTGCAATATGCAAACGTTCTGCAATTATTATATAAGTAATGTAGCTGTTAGGTTTAGTGGGTGTGTGAAAGCAACGGGCAAGACTTTCAAACCAGGGAATGTTTTGTAGAAAGATATATTTGACCAGATTGATAGTCCAAGATTCTATCAACCTGAATGCAAGAAATTACTCCCAATACATCAAATTTATGAAAAGAATTCTGGAAATACTCATTTCAATACACTTGTATAGCAAATTACCAAAACTGGGGTACATTTTCTCCAAAAAGTATGTAATATCTCGGTAGAATCCAAGTTTGTTTTATCATTAAGATTGCTGGAAATGACGTCTCAGAGCATCTACTTTTCATAATTTTCTGGGGGAGGACCCCCAGACCCCCCCCCCCGCTTTAGGGTCGTAACACCCCCCATGAATAGCCTATAGCTACGCGCCTGCTCAGGGCATCTCATACGCTTCCAGAGGTAAATATGAAACAACATTTGGCTGTTCAATTATTCGATAAAACATAATTTATCAACCGAATAATGTCCCATACTTACCTCTGGAAATACAGGAGAGGCCATCTCAGAGCATCTAGATTTCAAAATTTTCGGGGGGAGGACCCCCAGACCCCCCGCCTAGGGCCCCGCATCACATAGGGCCGGCTCTGATTGATGTATTGACTACCTACATGTAACTAATATAATTGACCTTTCCACTCTATCCATCCATCATATTACGTCATAATTATCTATGTGACGTGTAGAATGACATCATTATCAATGACGTCATGAATGATGTAGATAAGGACGTCACGAATGCATAATTGAAGACGGACTATGCGTTGTTGTGCGAATTATATGTTTTACTATTTAATAAATATTCTGTTGAATAGTTTGAAACTAATTTGAATGGGCGCTGTTGTTGCCATAGGCAGCAACAGTATCCAGTCAAATTAGTTTCAAAATATTTAACAGCTTATCTGTATATTTTTCTGGAAATTGATAGTCAGGGAGAACACGGTCGCAGTGTGTCACTCCAGCATAGGCTTTTCAGCAAGTAATGTATTATCCACATGCAATGACACAATAACCTATTAGAAGGATTTAGATAAGAAACGTCATCTTCGTACCATACCTCTAGTGCAAAAGGTGCCTTGATAACCAGGTTGACACTGAACACAGAGACCTGTCACATGGTCACATGTCCGTCGTCCAGATGATGACGATGATGTGCAGTTTGCATGGCATGACAAGATACAGCCAGTGCCATATTTCCCAATATCGCATGCTGGAAGCAACAATGATAAAGTGTTTAACTTGCATTTCAGTGTAATATATAGTTACATCTCAAGCTTTGAGAAAATTGCTCTTACTTGCCATAGATATACTTTTGGATTGTATCATATTGTAAATATCTGCTATTTAAAATTATCTACTCTGATAAAGTACCTCTGGTGGTTGAATCTTCCGCCTCTGATGTTGTGCCGACAATTCACCTCGATATTGAAAGTGATACTGTATTACAGTAATGACTGTTCAAATGGTTAGAGAATCCTTGTCTCTTTTTTATCTACTCTGGGGTCAATTATGCATTGTGAGCATTCAAATTCAAAAGGTAATTTTAACATCATCTAAATGTCAACGGTAATTTCATGGTCTAGAATATGTTCCACCTGTGCATAGCTACAAGAATACACGGGAAGAACATTCGTTTCTTGCCGTATATAACCTTGCCACCCACGGCATACGATATGAACAAGAGGTCCAAGCGCCTTGACGTTCAGCTGCATAAAACTGAGACTGCAAGCTCTATAATTAAGAGTATTTCTTTCTCGAATTGGGTAATAATAATACATATATATAATGTGGCAGGCATAACCGACGCTATTGATCAATGGTTCAAGTGTCCCAGCAATGACATTTAGCAAAGGGGCAATGATAAAAAAAAAAAGCGAATCTACCTTAACAGCTGTGAAACAAATAAATAGTGACAACATAGAATAACATTTCCAATGTTGATGTTTGGTTGTCCTTATTCAAAATAATCATTGATTGATCTTAATAATCTGGTTTGTGTCATTAGTAAGACACATTCCGTACTACAGCATCTTAAATACGTCAAAGATTTTATGACAACCATCCAAAAATGGATGAGAAGGAGCAAAAGCTGCATTTGAACTTATCATAGCTGATATAAAAAGTCTAGAAATCTCAAAAGCCTTTTATCCCGACTCTCTTAAACTCGGATTATTGGAACTAAATCTAGCTTTTTTGTCTGAATCACTCCGTTATCTGATTTCTCTGTCACTCATGCAGTCATCCTATCTGTCACTCATACAGTCATCCAATATGTCACACATACAGTCCATCAGACTATCACTGATGCAGTCCGTCAGGCTGTCACCCATGCAGTCGTCCGATATGTCACTCATACAGTATGTCAGTCCGTCACTCATGCAGTTGGTCATCCGATCTGTCACTCATGTAGTCGGTAATTCGGTCGGTCGGCCTGTCTGTCAGTCCTTCACTCATGCAGTTGGTCATCCGATCTGTCACTCATGTAGTCGGTCATTCGGTCGGTCGGCCTGTCTGTCAGTCCGTCACTCATGCAGCCATCTGCTATGTCACCCATGCATCTCATCAGTCCATCACTCATGCAGTCGGTTATCCGATCTGTTACTCATGCAGTTGGTCAGTCATCTGATCTGTCACCCATGCTGTCGATCGGCCGGTCATAGTGTCCATCACTCATGCAGTCTGTCATCCGATCTGTCACTCATGCAGTCAGTCAGTCATCTGCACTGCCCATCATGCAGTCGGTCGTTTGGTCAGTCTGTCAGTCGATCTGTCACTCATGCGGTCGGTTGAAAACTGTCAGAAAATCACCCCTCTCTTTCCCCTCCCATATCCATATACCGGATCTATTTGTAATTTCAAGGTAGTCTGAGATGAGTTCACGAAAAATCAGGATATCATTGCTTTTTCATAATGAAAGTCCCATAACGAAAATACCACAATACTCGTAAGACACACGTGACACTTATGAATGAACGTGGGTTGAGCTTCCCGCTTTTGTAATAACTGGAAACTATTGTGAACGTGTTACAAAAACTGATAACCCACGCCGAAAACTTATAACGCAAGCCGCCTTCACTTACACCCGGTGCTCATTACTAGTATTGTTGGCCAGTCTAAAGCTAATTCGCTTATTTTAGTCTAGCCTATCATTTAATTTAGTCGTTCATATTATTTACTGATGATGTATTCATCTAATAACAATGGCTGATTAACACCAGTTGAAAACGAAAGCAAAACAAAAAATGTGTCAGGTGACAAGAGGGATTTCCCAGCATGAATATTTATGAGATGGCCACTGAATACAATATAAACTAGATGGATATGATCAGCAATGGCTGTAAAAATGTGCTATTTGACCATCGCGGTAACAGCATCGTACTAACATACGCCCACTCACATAGCTACGCCGTTCGAGGCCGTACTTGCAGACCTTTGATATTTCGCTATGTTGACTGCCGGATTTCACGGCGTGCACGTGTATCCCTTAATATTAATAACACCACATATATAATTCATAATAAGATTTGCACTAAACTGGGATAACAGTATTAACCAGTTATCCTCCTCCGCGTTGGCATGGTAGGCATTTTCCTGTGATGGAGCCCGCGCGAGGCATTTTCATCTCGCAAAACCAATTTATTGGCCCGCTTGAGGCATTAGTTTATATTAAACTAGTTAGCCACGCTAGGATTTTACTTTACAGAGGTACCTTCCGTATATATAGAAGGATAGGTTAGGTATCTTTGGCCAGATACAAAACAGATGGCACCAACACATCACTTTCATTAATCACAGAAAACGAATCACTTTGTTAAAACCTGCGCATATATCGTTTCAAGAAACCAGCCGTAGACTCGCCGTGCCCTATAGTATAAAATATAGTCCACTAGGAAAGCATAGACACACCGGTTACATGAATAGCCGGGATGACACGGTAGTGTTCGCCGTTGGCGGAAATGGTACCACTGGAACGTGTCCATTCCACCGGCCCGCGAGGTTAATCTTTGTGGTCACCAGTCACTCACAGTCTCCATTCCGCATCCCCGAGGCCAGCTAACCAGCGTCGTCTGGCCGATGCGTACTGCAGCCACGAATTAGAAACCGAGGAAGAAGCGGTGGAGCAGTGCGGCGCCTGAGCTACAACAGTAGCATGTGTTTCTCCAGAAACGTTACAGCTTTCTGTATTGATTAATTTTATCCACACTACCAATCAAATCAAAACACTACTTTCCACACATCATATATATATATATATATATTTCAATATGTGCTATGTTTGAAGAAGGCAAAGCAATTATTTTCCTTTTCAGAATGATATTTTCCAATTTACAAAGGAAAAGAACATGCTCCCAATATTTAAAATAATTTTGTCAATATATGATTACAGTATTCGGCGGTTGTAGTAGTAGAAACATCTGTCCTTCATCGCTCTTTGACCACTGTGTCTTTTCATCAGTCAAAATATTTAGCCTCCTCAGGTCCATTCTTGATTTGAGTATACCGAGTCCTGCTTTCTTGAGGTCACCTCGTAGCAATTGCTTAACACCTTTCTGCAATGACGTCCTCTTCTGGCTTTATATTTCCAGGCTCCAAATAGGGAATTCCAATGATCAAGTTCCTCTAGAGCTTCCTATGGAGCTGCCCAGTTGTTACAGTTATGTAATATCATGGATATGCAGATTATGTTGTAGAAACGTAGTCTTTTTGCCAAGGGGATCGAGCTATGTTCACCATGACGCAGGATGTAGCAATGTTAGTAGGACTATAAACCAGCGAGCCAAGGATTTTACTTTTCCTCCATGGTTCACCGAAACGAAGTGGGTCGTCATTATCTTTAGTTTCTTGCTTTGAAGATGGTTATATGTGGGTGGGCTCTGTTTTGGATTCATTCGTAAAGATATTCTCAGTTTTTAGTTTTCTTGCAGCTATTGGGAGAAGTTCGTCAAGGGGTGTCTTTTCCTCGTCTATGAAGTCCACGTCATCCGCATATTCCATCTCTAGCGGCATACCCACTATGGACACTGGGGGGTCTGCATCAATGAATTTTCCCTAATGAATTTCAATGCATCAGCAAGGTATTAGGTGAAAAGCGCATGGGATAGGTCATCTCCTTGTGTGGAGACGATTGATGTCTCAACCTCTACAGACTTCACTGACTTGACTCGCACTCTCAGCCTGGTGTCTACAAGCAGTAGTCTCTCTCTCTCTCTCTCTCTCTCTCTCCCTCTCTCTCTCTCGCCCTGAAATCCAGCAGCACATCCAGATGAACAAGCACCGGTGACTGTATTACACACAGCAGACTGACTTCTACAGTTACATGTCTCTGCACAGTTCATGTCCAAACTAATGGATCTCCCTCCCTCCCTCCCTCCCTCCCTCCCTCCCTCTATATATATATATATATATATATATATATATATATATATATATATATATATATATATATATATATATATATATATATATATATATATCATACCTGCCTTGCAGTTTACACCCTGAAATCCAGCAGCACATCCAGATGAACAAGCACCGGTGACTTTATTACACACAGCAGACTGACTTCTACAGTTACATGTCTCTGCACAGTTCATGCCAAATAACCCATCAGTACATTCTGAAAATATATATTGCATTCCTATTCTGCAGTGCGTGCGTGCGTGCGTGCGTGCGTGCGTGCGTGCGTGCGTGGTGCGTGCGTGCGTGCGTGTGTACGTGTATTCTGTGGCTGTAGTAGTAGAAAGATCATACAGCTGCAATCTGTCCTTTTTCACTTTTGACCACTGTGTCTTGTCGAGCCAGTCTTTGGCTTCCTCAGATCCATTCTTCATTTCAGTGTACCGAGTCCTGCTTTCTTGTGGTCACCTCGTAGCATGCTTCACAGATTTATGCAATGAACGTCCTCCGCTGGCTTTATTCTCTCTGGCTCATGGCGAATTCCAAGACTCGCTGTGCAGGTGTGTCTTCTGGCATCCTTAGCACATGGACAAATATGGACCATCTTTGCTGGGCAACTTTTGTAGACAGCGATGATGTATTACACATCTTGCATAGTGCATTTTTAGAAAATATGCTGTCTGGCCATTCCTGTCCAGTGACGGTGTACATTTCGTTGTGGTGGCAGACATCAATTTTGTCTAGAGCTACCTTTAGAGCTGCCCAGCTGTTACAGTTGTACAGCATCAAGGACCCGCAGGTTGTGTTGTATAAACATAGTCTTTTTGTCAAGGGCATGATGCTACTGTTCCCCATAACATAGCGTGCAGCAATGTCAGCAGTACTACAATGCAGCGAGTCAAACATGTTATTTTTACGCCATGGTTTGCCAACACGAAGTGGATCATCATTTTCCTTAGTTACATGATTTGTTAGATAGGTATATGTGGGTGAACTCTATTTCGAATACATTCATAAAAGAAATCCCAGTGTTTGGACAAGACTACTGATATAAGCATGCGTTGAGCCCATGCAATGTCTAAGCACGTTTAAAGCCACTTTGGCATGATCCGGTGAATTCATCGATCATGTCGCAGATGCGACATAGAGTAGGGCAATATATATATATATATATATATATATATATATATATATATATATATATATATATATATATATATATATATATATATATATATATATATAAGAAAAGGCTTTTATATTTCAAAATGAACATGTTCCTATCCATCACTACAGCTCCTACATAGCAGGTACACAGTAAGGCAGTTACCAGACTAACGTCTGTCTGATGTGTGTAATAAAGTATATATATATATATATATATATATATATATATATATATATATATATATATATATATATATATATATATATATATATATATATATATATATATATATATATATATATATATATATATATATATGTTGCGATCAAGCAGATTAGAACTTACCTGCCTTGCAATTTACACTGTGAAATCCAGCAGCACATCCAGATGAACAAGCACCGGTGACTTTATTACACACATCAGACAGACGTCTACAGTTGCATATCTCTCTACAGTTCATGCCAAATTGTCTATTAGTACATTCTGAAAATATTTATTACAGTCATGTCCTGCTATATATATATATATATATATATATATATATATATATATATATATATATATATATATATATATATATATATATATATATATATATATATATATATATATTAGAGTGAATGCAACCTTTCATGTACAGTCATGCTTAAATAAACTACCATCCATGTACCATGTACCTGAAAGGCTCCATATTCCTGTACACGAAAGGTCAACAGTGTCCTGTAATCAGATTTTTTATGAAATTTCGTCATATGATGTTTCTTGCCTCATGTGCACTAAGCAAGGCTTGGATGTTTTAAAGTTTCTTTCTGTTATTGTATTTCTTCTCAAAATTAAATTTTAACATTTTCCCATATTGTGACTTATCTTTTGCAGGTCATATAGGTTCTACCATTCAAGCAAAGGTTAATAATATTGAATCTAATAAAATCTAGGGCATATGTATCATAAGAAAGATCACCGTAGGTAATAGTTTGTCCTTTTGCAATTTTTTGCACAGTTTTTTTTTAAGTGTCATCTACTGTGGAGAGGAGAGAAAATATAAACTTTCTATACTGAAATTTCGTTAAAAGTCCCATCAGCTATATTTTGCTATCCTGAACAGCTAGAATAATAATTTTACTGTCCAACAGTAGGTTTTAAGGGTCATGGAGTCGGATTATGTACAATAAAACTAGTTGGGGGTGTCACATACCCCAAGGGAGATAACTCCTACTTTAAAATTGTCAAGATGACTACCAAAATACACGATCCACTATATTTCACTTAGAACAGATAGAATAATTATTTCCTGGCATAAATGCAGGTTTGCAGTGGAATTTGGTTGGCCTGTGT
The DNA here is from genome assembly GCA_034401795.1 of Chaetoderma sp. LZ-2023a. NCBI lineage: Eukaryota > Metazoa > Mollusca > Caudofoveata > Chaetodermatida > Chaetodermatidae > Chaetoderma > Chaetoderma sp. LZ-2023a. Next base: position 207,126,505 of record CM067369.1, on the reverse strand, counting down.
GCATTAAATGTTATTTGCTGGCCAGCAATATCTTCTGCTGCTTCAGCATGCCCTAGGAGTTACATTCCAACTAAGGTAGCAATTTTCATAGCCGTTTGATCGCCGCGCTCTGCAAATTGCTTCATATAGTCAAAACGCATATGATGCCCTACCATCCGCGTGGTGATGGGGTGATAGAGAAGTCCAATCGAACCATCATGGTCATGTTGATGAAAGAAACACACCGTGATGGTCGTGATTGGGACCTTCCGCTCCCTTATGTCATCATGGCATACCAAACTTCTGTTCATTCTATCAGTGGCTTAACCCTGCTGGACTCATGTTAGGCCACGAGTTAGTCTTGCCTCTGGATCTGGCCATGCCTAGGATCCCAGGTGAAATATACTCGCCGTCTCTTTATGTAGAGCTCATGCGACAAAGGACAGAACATGCGCATGTCTTGAGCTCGTTAGAGACACCCCTTCCACTGTACATCGGCGCCAGAAAACCTGGCGTGATCGCTGAGTACATGGAAACCCTTATGAGGCCGGAAATATGGTTTGGCTTCACGATACCAGACGTTATGCAAATGTACCAAGTAAACTGAGTTACCAGTAGAAAGGTCCCTATGTGGTAGTAGGTAAGAAGTCGGACATGACCTACCAGACCTGCGTCCCGGATGGCCTGACCTCAGTCATGCATTTCGATCAGCTTAAGTCATCCGTTGGCGCGGACCCAGAGCCTGACCTCGGGCCTTGTGCATTGTTAGATGCAGGGCCCCAGAATGACGTCTCTGCAGAGACGAACATTTCTGACATTAACCCAAGGTGCAATGGTACGAGTTAAATCCCTCTCCTACCAAGCCATGAGTTAGGCCAACCTATGGCTAATGATGAGGACGATGACGAGATACATGCTCGCCCTTTCTCTCTCCTCAGATCGGGTTTACTACGTCTGGTAAGCCGTATCTGAAGACCTTTTCGTATGTGCTGTCCATGGGGAAGGGTGGAACGGTTCTTCCACTTTCCTCTTCCCATTCTCACCCACTTTATGCTATTACCCTGATAATAGAGTTACCATGGGCTGAGGCGAAGACTACTCTCAGCCGTTACACTTCTCCCGAGGTAGTAATGTAATAAGTAGCATGGAAGTGAAAGGGCCTGATGAGTCCTCTGCCTGTTATTTTGAGCAAAAAAAATCCAAATTCTGCGCCATTCCATCCCTATCAAAGTTCTCCCAGCCCACCAAACCCAATTGCCTGGTTCCCCATCTGCCCTCCCACCCTTTCCCTGATGGCGCCAAATCCATCGGCGCCGAGTTCAGACATCACATTTCCTTTTACCCTCACACTCCAATAACCATCAGTGGCTATTGATAGACCTGATATGAGAGAAAATAACCCCACGTGGATCGGCCCCTGATGCACCAGCCACTCTTACGGCGACTTGTGGCAATCGACTAAGTGACCGGATCTATAAGTTCTCAGACCATTTATTCCCTGTGCAGAAAAAGTATGAAACTGCGCTGACCATTGTGTAATGGAAGATTCAAATCCAATTTCTCCAGACCAAAGAAACGCTCAGCACTCCACCCCCACCACCCCCGTGAGCGATCAAGACAAACACGAAACACATAATGTCATCTACCTCATCCTCACCCTCAATGCTTCATTATATAACTGTTCATAAACGCGCGAGTATCGCTACCTCACCTGTCAGAAATACACCTTGTGACGGGATACTAGAACGCACTTACAAAACAACTACATCATAGTGACCAGCCTCCTATGCCACCCTGGGACCAACCACCAACATACACATATTCAGCTCACCACTTTGGATATGACACCATAAAATCCTTCCTCCGCAGAACTCAAAACGGCACCAAAGATACCATCTACAGTGCCAACTACGAAAATACCCATCTACAAGAAGGGCGCAGTTATCCCGGAGAATTAACTGCTGCACTACATTCCATAATCAAACCTGTTCGCAACTCATCTTCCCCTGCACCAGTCACCACATCATACATGGATATCAACTTTCGCAAACGTTTACTGTGCCACATGGTGTCGAAGCAAATATGGCGCAGTGCAGAGCAACAGATTAATATCGCCAACCCATGCCAACGAGAAACATCCCTCCCCTCGGACGCGTATTACATTAATTAAATATTACGGCAACCCAACACATGTATCCCAGATAGCTTCATTAAGAGAGAGAGCGAGAGAGAGAGAGCGAGAGAGGGGGGGGGGGGGGGGGTCCTCGCTCTAATGTAACTCTGTCCCACCTTAGGCTCGTTCGTAGCAGAGTGATAACATATGTATGTCCTACGAAATCATCACCGCAAACCTAACGGCAAACCCTCCCTCGCCGGTCAAACATCTCAAACACCACAGCGCCTGATCCAACGGTTTACAGAAAGCCACACGAACGACATACATTCACCAACACCCAAGGAAATATGGATACGCAGTAAATGATCGTCTCGTAAAATCTTCAAACCACGGAATTATTGTAAAATGTCTTAATTTTTCACTGTGATTATGTACAGTACTGTACCAATAAAGGTTTCGTGTCTAGCAACGGCGTGGCTAGCTCCCATGAGAGTTGACTGCTTGGCGGCCCGCCGACCAGATAAAAGCTGATCATATTCTAAGATGGTGCAGTAACTTGGCCATGGGAAATATGACTAAACTAGAAAATTAATATTGGTACGACTCATGACTGTTATGATTTTGACTAGAAACCTACCATGCTCGCAAATCGTTATTGTACGGGCCGAATTTTAAGTGGTGACAAAATCTAGTCCTTAAATTACGAGAATTTCAAAAATTCTCTCACATCGTTTTCCAAAGTAGCCGTCTCTTAGGAGTCTGGATAGGCAAATTAAAACTACACCCACCCGAGCATTACGACCACCGCTGATAGCGCTATAACGGGAGTACCTGGTTAATAAATTAAAAAGCCATAGGCTCGCGCAATATAATGGACCGCACCGGTATTTCTATTCAGTAATACCGTCTATAATGCCGCTTTAAAAGAAAGTGCCTAATTTTCCAATCAACCGTTTTCAGCCAATCTATATATAGAGCTGTAGTTTCGTGCTATACCGAGAATACACCTCTAAGATAATGACCGGCTATTTTGTTGCGTCATCGCAATGACGGAACTATTTTTTTCCAAAATGGCCGCGCTCATATACCGCCAAAAAGTGTACGCTTGGACACTATAAGATGTATTTTACGCGGTCCCTGGCCCTATTTGTTGAACATAGCACATACACTCGAATGTAGAATCACTTGTTAAATAAGAAAACGAAGTGATTATTAATTTATTATCCTCGGGTGCTCTGAAATAGTGTTTTATGTCACACGAATACTGGTACCTCATACTTATGGGAATAGGTGCATTGACAAACACATAGTATAAAATACCCTTGAATCGCATGGGCATATAATATCCGAATATTAAGCACATATATATTTTTTAATTAGCTCCCATAATAGGCCTGCCAGTCTACATGTAGATTGGTGTTGAGAGTTACTAGCAAGGTCACAGGTAATAACTTAACCGAATTAGGTAAAACAATTTGCATAGAATTGGAGAAAATTAGCACATGGTTTAATGTAAACAAGCTTTCGCTTAGCGTATCAAAAACACATTTTATGATATTTAGTATTAAAAACTCTCAGAACTGTGAAATTAGTATCAATGAGAAAGGTTTAGAAAGAGTATATGTTACAAAATTTTTAGGCATGTATATTGATGACAAATTAAATTGGAATGACCACATTAAAATGATAAAAGGGAAAGTAGCCAAAAATATAGCGATAATATATAGAGTTAAACATTTACTAACAACATCTGCATTATACTCACTATATACTTCACTAGTTATACCATATCTAAATTATTGCTGTATAATCTGGGGAAACACATACCACACAAATATAATGCCCATATTTAAATTACAAAAGAAAGCAATTAGATTAGTAAATAAAGTAGAATACAATGCACATACAAAGCCACTCTTCATAAAACACAACACTCTCACATTATTTGATATGATTGAACGAAACACATTGATTATAATGGTTAAAGCAAAAAATAACATGTTACCAATAAACTTGCAAAACTATTTTCGACTAACTGAAACTGTTCATCAACATCATACACAACAAGCAGACAAGTTTAAAAATAGATATAGTCGTACCACTCAAAAAGCAATGTGTGTTTCTGTGAAAGGCGTTAACTTTTGGAACAATTTAGATAACAATATAAAATGCAGTGAAACAATCTACACATTTAAAAGGAAATGCAAAGAATTTTTTATAAACCGTATGCAAGACCAATGACCAAATAAAGTCCTTAAAAGTTTAAAGTGACCTGATTACATCTTAATACATTTTGTAACTATATAAGATAGTATGTAATATACAGCGCTTGCTCAATACTATGAAATAATATTGCTATGTAACTCTGTCAGCAGACATCAAACTGCATAAATACACAGGAAATATAAAGACTCTCATTATGTGTACATAGTAGATAATGTATATACCTCTGCTTACTTAACAATATAATAATAATAATAATAATAATAATAATAATAATAATAATAATAATAATAATAACTAAAATCCACTCATACCTAGTCAGCCTGAAAATAAATAAGTGTATGTCTGGTTGCCTGACCATAGCTGCCTATTGCCTGTCAGTAGGCAGAAGTGGTCGGCCAGTCAAATATTTACTTAACATTTAGAAAAAGTACATTAGGGGAATGCAGCTCATAAGCATTAAGCTTCATGCATTTCCCTTCGACATCTTTTTCCCCTTCAATATGGTTATGAATAAATATAATGTAAAAGAATATATATATGTATATATTTATATAGATATTTACATGTATTCGTTTGTATAAGGCAATGCAATATTTGTTTAAGATGTTGAATAAATTAAATTGAATTGAACTAACCCTTTTGCTGTTGCTTCCCTATTTCGTGCCTATATCTTGGCTAAGTGTCTGGGATACATTGAGCGGCATGCTTAGAATCAAATTGTAACTGTGACGTATTAATGTTCAATGTTAAGCGACCTTGGATAACAGAAAATATTCTCCAAATATCTATTACCCCTACCCAGCATACGCCACCCTCTCATACACACATAGGGCAGTGGCTGTAATGAATGCAGGTGGGGGGAGGGGGGGGGGTGGTTACACAGTGGCAGTAATGCACATGACTATCAATATGCTTGATATTTAACGATTCTTAAATGTAGCAGAATGAATTAATTACATTTGATACAATGCATATAATCAATACATTCCACAATATTAGTACAGGAGTCTAACTTAGCACTATTCACACCTGGTATCCACATAATTATTTCCATTTTTTGCTTAATCTTTTGGTTGAATGGTAAAGCTGCAACATCTGCCAATCAAATTCATTTCAAAATTAAAACATTTCGAAACACTAGTATTTGATCTGCATTTTGAAAGAGTTAAGTAAAATCATATTCTGCATTTGGGTTAACCCGTCCATCCTTACACAACAAATTATTTTTGCTTTAAGGAATATTTTGTTGAATATATTGAGACTAATTTGAGTGGTAGTTACAACACATCCCAGTCAAATTATTTTCAAAATATTCAACAGCTTAGATCTATAGTTGTCTTGCAATTGAGACATTGGAAATTCACGACCAAAATAGTTAGCACAATCTTTATAATCATTTTCAGATGTGAGTTTTCACCTGAGTACGGTACTCAACAAACAGCCTCTGAATTGTGTACCTGTATGATCAAGACGCTTTGACTTTTCTAGGGGACGAAGACGAAATTTAGTTAAATGGCATTTTAGTTGTGTCTCGTAAGTCAGTTTGTTAGTCTGTCTGTCAGATTTTTGGCATTTCGGACAAAGCTGCCTATGTTGCAACTATAGTGTGGCGCACTTGTTTATATTGTCAACTGGAATCCTGGTCTGTGATAAAGCTGCACAAGCTCCTAGCCAGCAGGGCTAGTAACAAGTACATTCCGCCACCCTGACAATTATGAACTAGCCATTAGTTTGCAGACTGAGTGCTTTTAACAATTACATCAGAAAATTTACCATTCAATTTCATTTTGAATGATAATTTGTGTAAATAATTGAAATTGCGCTACTGTATACTGTTAATATGTAAGACAACGCCAACTCTCAGAGACAGCAAGACTGTGTGAACAAGAGTCCCAAGAAGGGCATGCGATGCTCACATGAGCCATTAGCATTTGAACAAATTTCATGATATATGGTGGACAATTTTACTACAGTAGGATCCTTCCAGTCAAATTTGTATAAAATCCATCAAGCGGTTAAGGAAGCGATGCATTTTGACAATTTCCGGTAAATTTTTCATAAAGTCTAGGATTTTATCCCAAACAATTTACCAAGCAGAAATCTGAATAGAAGTCCTGGAGCCCAGCATGCTAGAAGCATATAAAATTCGGTTAAAATCCATAAAGCTGTTAATGAGATGTGTTATGACAATTTCCTTTACATTTTTCATAAAATCTAAGATTTTCATCAAAAATACCAATATGGTAATCCGTCAATCGGTAAGGAGATGTGTGTTGACAATTTCTGGTAAATTTCTTATAAAATCTCAGATTTTCACCCCAAGAGAAATCCTGAAGCCTATCACAATATGGTGATTATAACCAAATTTGGTTGAAATCTGTGATATTAACCAAAAATTGTCAAAATCATCTTCCCCCTAGCCGCTTGGCTAGAAGATGCATTTTGACAATTTCCGGGAAATGTTTCATAAAATCAAAGCTTTTCACCCAAACAATTGACCAATCAAAACTCTGAATAAAAGTTCCAGAGCCTACAACTATAGGATCCTTTTGTTTGGGTGAAAACTTTGATTTTAGGAAAGATTTACCGGGAATTGTCAAAATGCATTTCGGAAAAGTAGCAAATGTCATTCCAGTGTCATTTCTCAAGGTCTGTCCATACTCAGTAAGTTGTAGCCTGGCAAATTTGGTTAAAATCTGCCAAGCGATTTAGGAGATAGGTTTTAAAGTAAAAGTTGATGGATGGACGACGGATAATAGATGGAAAGTTGCCATGGCATAACCTCACTTGGCCATTCTGGCCAGGCGAGCTAAAAATTGCACACATTTTCCATGGCATATCAAGAAGATGTGAGTTCCCCCATTGCCAAACAAACGATAATTTAAGGATTGCCTCAGTGAGATGTGAAGAATGCACGCCTCAGCGAGATGTCAAGATTGCGCCAGTCTTCCGCATGCCAGGCTATAACTTACTGAGTAGGGACAGACCTTGAGAAATGACACTGGAATGACAAGAACGTTGCTATTTTCCTGAAAAGCAATTCTAATTAAGAATAAGACACCACGATTACTGTGTTCGGAAATCTGCTTAAATCAGAAAAAATGGTTTGTCTGAAGGTTGTTAGAAAGACTTTAATAGTAAAATTACAAATTAATCAGATCCAAGGCTAACAATGATGCCTTAAAGGTTAGAGATCACTGCCCATATAGCTAAATAATGCTTTGACCCGTGCAAATTAGTATGTTGGACACTGAAGATTCTTGAATGAGATCCACAAACTGGTCAGAGACCTGTGTACAAACATTATATCATAATCTATAATTACCAATTCATAGCATGCGAATGGACGGCCACCCATATAAGGAACAATATTAAATCATGATCGAGTTGTTCAGCGCACATCCAATATTAACTCTATTTGCCATCTTACATAATTCCAGCTCTAGCATACTGGTTAATACATAATTAGAGCCTATAGCTCAACCCATTTGGCAATAAATACTTATCCATGTTCCTTCCGACTTACTTGGCTAAGCTCTTTGAAGAGAGCCAAGACTTTTAGTTTAATACTTTACATTAATGTTCAAATTTGTTCAAGAAAATTCTAATTTTCTCATAGAAAATGTCAATTTGTAGACCAAGAGATGATTTCTTACAGGTTTACCACTGGAATGACTGGCTCAGTTATCGAGGCAGTCATTCCAGTAGTAAAATTTTAAAAATACCCTTGTCAGTTCTTAGTCTGCAATTGAACATTTCTTAAGGTCCCTGCAAAAGCTGTTTTGGCCGGCTTGGGTGTTAAATGGATTACTGGTCAACTTAACCCTTTAATGGCCAAGATTGTTTATTTCTATTTTTAGAAATCGACACAAGATTAATTGACTGGATTGCTTATCAACTCAGCCAGCTAATCCATTGGTAAATTTTCAAAAACTGTCTTCTCTTGGCCAGCAAATGGACATTCTTCAATACCAGATGTTCTGTTACAACGCTACATAGCATGATTCATAGACCTGCAGATGAAATTCCATACATAGTCCATAAATAATTCATCAATTTCCAGACCAATTTTATGAAGCCTCCAATCAATTTCCATTTGCAGACAAAATTTTGCAGAAAACTCACAATTACTAGCCGAGCTCGCTGCAAAATAATAAAGATAATGGGAATCACACATGATAAAATTTAAATTTTCCAGGCTTTCAATACACCGTTTAGCAAAGAATGTAGAATTTTCAATACTTCTCAAGGTATTTATTTGACAAAGACAGACTAGTCGACAGTGATAGTCACAGCAAAAAGTGTCAAATTCACTACACATTAGATATTCAGTATACGAGGATTTTAACAGATTTTCAACGGCCAATTCGAGTAATGTACTAGACATTTAGGTTCAAAGTCATCCTGGCGAATGAACATTTACACTGGAGCTCTCTGTCAGAAGACATCTGCTGATGATGTTACACATTCTGACTGTCATTATAGTCTTGTCCTCGGTTCTAAATATATTTTACAATACTGCCATTGTTCAAGATTTGTTGCAAATCCAGTATGTCCAGCAGAGACCATCCGCAACCGTGCTGTTTCCCGATGATTAATCTTGCGAATGGGGTTTTTTTTAGATTAGTTCGAAACTTCGTAAGTAAATCGGAGTAGGTTTGTGAAAGAATCCGGTCGAAATGGGCGATGTGTCAGAAATCCGGTATGGCTGCCAATTACATGTAGTGATATGAGCTATAAATTTAACTTGTTCTCAAGATTATTGATTACATTCTCCTTAAAATAGCACCATACTATGCACCGTTTACGAAGCTCTAGCTAGCATCCGGAATGCACAAAGTACAGCATGCGCTATGCAAAAGTGTATAACTATCTGGTATTGTCAACAGGATTGTATTTGCATATAACTGTAAATGCTTCGCTGGAGCAGTAGCTGATCAGATGCCTAGTGATGAAATCATGTATGGTTGACATGTTGCCTGAAATATAAACAAAATATTACATGTATGTTCTAAATAAAAAGAATTACATTAGCAATCACAAGAAAATTCAAATTGTTGCTTTATGAACGTCCATTAATAGGCAGACCAAGATACTGGTTTTTTGAAAATTTACCACTGGAATGTCTCACTCTGTCATCGAGCCAGTCATTCCAGTGATACAATTTCTAAAATAGTCTTCTGGGCCAACAAATGCACATTTCCCAAATTTCAAAGCACCTCTAAATGTTAGTTTTTTTTATCAGTATAGCCATTAATTAACTCTTTAACAAATAGGACATCTATTGAATATTCTAATATTAATAAGAGGCAGCAACAGCTTCCAGTCATATTAATTTCAAAACATTTAACAAAAATTGAAAATATGTTATATTACACATCGCAAAGAATGTACTTGGACTTGTCGCTGAAAGGGTATAGTGAAGCCGTCCAAAAGCAGCCTCTGTAGTGCTCTTGAGTAATGTCCATATGCAGGCCAATAGAAGACTATTTTGAAAATGGTACCACTGGATGACTGGCTAGTTATTTCAATTTTCCAAAAAGTCTTCGCTTGGCCTGAAAATTAAGGATATTCAATAAGGTAATGATTTTTTGACCAAATTTAGCTTAATAGCTTAAAAGAGTAAACTAAAAACTGAACTTCACTGATTGGAGCAACCGACTGACTTTAACAATCATGAACAAATTCTAATTGTTGCTTTATGAATGTACATTTTTAGTCGGACCAAGAGAGCACCATTTTTTGAAAGATTACCACTGAAATGTCTTGTGCCGTCATTAAGCCAGTCATTCCAGAGGTAAGATTTTAAAAATAGCCTTCTCGGCCAACAAAAGCACATTTCCCAAATTCACTGTAAAGTGTAAATGCTGGTTTTTGGCCAGTTTGACAATTAACCCTTTCACTGATAAATTCAATGTAACTGTTTCGAGTCATATTAATTTCAAAATATTGAACAAAATATGTTACACATTGCAAAGAATGTACTTGGACTTGTCATTGAAAGGATATTGTAGAAGCCGGTCAAAAATTTACCACTGGCATGACTGGCTTGGTAACCAAGCCAGTCATTCCAGTGGTAAAATTTAAAAAATAGTCTTCTTGGCCAGCAAACGCCCATTTCCCAAACTCACTGTAAATGCTGGTTTTTGATGAGTTTGACCATTAACCCTTTCACTGATAAATTCATTGTATCTCAATCTCAGGGCAAACAAACAGGAAATCTTTTGAGTATTTTAAAATTAATATGACTGGAATGTTATATTAACTTCAAAATATTGAAGAAAATATGTTACACATCGCAAAGAATGTGCTTTCACTTGTCGTTGAAAGGGTATGGTAGAAGCCGGTCAAAATCGGCCTCTGTTGTGCTCTTGAGGAATGTCCATATGCAGACCAAGAGAAGAGAAGACTATTTTTGAAAATTACACCACTAGAATGACTGGCTTGTCATTCCAGTGGTAAATTTTCAAATAGGTCTCTTGGTCAACAAATGCACATTTCCCAAACTCACTGCAAATGCTGGTCTTGGTCAGTTTGACCATTAACCCTTTCACTGATAAATTCAATGTATCTCAATCTCATGGCAAACAAACATGAAATCTTTTAAATATTTTAAAATTAATATGACTGGCCGCTGCCTTCAGTCATATTAATTTCAAAATATTGAACAAAATATGCTACAGATTGCAAAGAATGTACTTGGTCTTTTTGTTGAAAGGGTTTACTCTTTCATGGTGAAGCCGGCCAAAACCAGCCTCTGTAGTGGACTAGTAGATGCCTTGAGCAATGTCATTTTTGAAAATTGTACCACTGGTATGATTGGCTTGGTTATTGGTAACTGAGCCAGCCATGCCAGTTGTACAATTTTCAAAAATAATCTCTTTGCCTGCAAATTGAAGAAAGGCCTTTTTGAACATTTATCGGTTTTGGCCGTCTTCCCCTTGAAAGGGTTAACCCTTTCAACAACAAGTCCAAGTACATTCTTTACAATGTGTAGCATATTTTGTTCGACCGAACGACCCGACAGAAAGAGAAATATTTATGCGTACGCTACATACTTACTGCTTTAGCAGATATCTTGGCCTTGCACAAACTGATAGATGGCTATAGCGTTGTCTTGTTATCACGCGCTGGGCTATTCTGTGTCTGGCTTTAGATCACAGGCCTTTGAATTTTCGTCCATCCATATCACTACCGCATATCCCCTACTACATGTATATTATACATGGTAGGTATATATACATGTAGTAGGGGGATATGCAGTAGTGATATGGATGGACGAAAATTCAAAGGCCTGTGTTTAGATGTATCTCGTTGACAAAACAGCGATACAATACCATTGGACGGATTTACCAGTAAATGCCTCTGTCGATTTTTCTAGTAAATTCACAGCAAAACGAGTATATTCATGTGGAAAGCCCGGAGTCGTGAAAGTATTTGCTTATCATGGGCACAGCCATTTTGGATATAACCAGAAAATAAGGGGGACTATTTTCTCTATAATAACCCTCTATATCGAATGATACTTAGTTAATATCGGTGCCTTTTAGGTTAAATAATATACTTTGTTACAAACCGAGTTCATTTCTTTGTATTTTAACTGTCCTAGTAATTAAGAAAGCTAATCCCGAAATTCTCGGGGAAACTACTACGCTAATGGCCGGTCATTGTCCACGAGAGCTATCTCACTCCCGTTTAGTGTAGGAGTTCTCGCGAGAACACGAATGCCTTTCAGCACGGGAAAACAATCGACTACAATTTCCGATAAACTTCTCACATAGCTATAGACGCTGTGTCGACAGTCTCGCCGCCCCACCCCCTTACCGCGCGCGAGTGACGGGGGGGGGGGGGTAGGAGGAACTGAGACATGAGGATGTTACAATGCCACCTGGATTGGCTACACCCCGCTCTCTCCGACCCCTATGAAGGACCGGCTTAAGGAATATTTAAGCACGTCTATAACCTCCTATGTTGAAAACCGAATCACGCCTTGAAAAATAGGACCGGACACAGGAATAAGTAGTTCCTGGTTGCTTGGTTGATTAGAAACTAGTAATCCCAGGACATTATCGATGAGGTTTGCATTCCTACCTTGTTATATATACTCGCTTACTCTTCCTGCATGCCAAACAGAGGGTGTGAGGAATTAAAAGCGTATTTTAATTTAAATATTAAGGTGGTCGCACTGCGCGGGCAGAATCTCTGTTAAGAATCCGGGGTGTGGTCTCCCTCCACCGTATAACGTCACCAAAAGTAGAAAAGGCAGGATTCTCGCTCAGAAACTTCCTTTTCCCCCGGAACTCGACACAAGAGGATGTCACACCTGCACTAGGCCTCTCGTGTAGAAGACCAAATTTCAGTTTAAGTACGGTACAAATATGAAGAACAGTTATAAAAGTATAGTATAGAAAGTCGGCACCGTAACATGAAGATCTTAGAATACCATTCGCCAGTGACCTGGCAATGTCGGCGGCCTCACATAACGACGCTGTCCTCTCGTCAACCAGTGGACACACCTGCAAATGGACCCCTCCCCCGGAGGCGGGCCAGTGTGTGGCCATAGGTTTAAGAGACATGCATAATTCACCTTTCCAGAGTACCCACCCATCATATGACGTCATAATGAACTGCGCGATGTGTGACATCGATAAGTACGTCACGAACGCATATTTGAAGACGGTCTATGCGGTGTTGTACAAATTGTTTGCTTTAATATTTAATAAATATTCTGTTGAATATTTTGAAACTAATTTGACTGGGCGCTGTTGCTGCCATAGGCAGCAACAGCGCCCAGTCAAATCAGTTACAAAATAGTCAACACCTTCGCTGCATAGTTTTCAGGAAATTGATAGTTAGGGTATTCGGTGATCGATCAATCCCAACACGGCGAGGTGTGGGTGGAGCTTAGCTAGTGATGGGCGGGGCATGGCTAAAAATGGAAAGGTCCATTAGGTCTTCATGTAGACAGAGACCATTTATTGAAACGAGAAAACTTTATACTATGATTTCCGCATGACGCTTCGGTGTGACGCACGTGGTGACCACTGGACATAAAGTATATGTGATACACTTGGTGCGAGGTGAAGAAACCATGGACTGGGCCAAACTTGGGCCACGAATAGCTTCACGACTTCCATCGGCGGTCATCACTAGGAAGAGTAAGAAAAAGAATAAGAAATCTCCGCACAGTAGTGTAACTCCTGTCGTGGAGCCAAAAGTTATCCTAGATCTGATTGACATTGCACCGCCTTATTCTGGAGGACTGGAGATCGTTATCTCAGCCTCCGAATCAATGACCACGGATATAAGTGTTCCCTAGGTGGTGCCGGTGACGTTGACGCCAATACCACCACCAGTGAAAGTGTAGTTAATGCTGTGGACGATCCGTTGGTCGAAAACCAACAACACCATCGCACGTTTTCAGTGAAAAAGCCTGGTGCATCGCCAAACCGCCGGCAGTTGACACTTTGCTTTGGTGTCAACCATAACTAACCAGCTTCTTTTCGCTGCGCAGCGCCGATAACAGGTAATATCAGCAAGAGCACCGAACCCATCCCATACGATGGCCGCCGTCACCATCACCAACTTCACCACACCTACCATTTCAGCACCGGCCAACAGCAGCATCTCGCCAATAGCCACGTCTAAGCCGAGCATCCTGAGCGGTACTATCCGACTTCTGCGACCCAAATTCAATCCGGCGGTCACCATCGACCGGATGGCGACTACTTCCATGGCAAGCCCAACAAGTGAGTCCATGGTGGAAACGGACATTTCGGCAACAGTAATGGACTATTCGAATATATGTGTGCAAATACTTAATGATCGTTCAACGCAGACTTATCTGAACTTTTACGAACCGCTGCGTTAATTTCTAATTGACGACGCAGTACTAAACTGAAATTTATTAGCACTGTTTTATTTTAATTGGATAGGTTTTTCATTATTATATATTATTTTTATTATTGTATAGTTTTAATAATTTACCCCATACTAGAGTGGCGAGAAGCCATTCTAATGTAACTTAAGAAAGTTACGCCATAATATATATATATATATATATATATATATATATATATATATATATATATATATATATATATATATATATATATATATATATATATATATATATGCGTCTGCGCCGCACTAGCCTATGGCTATGACTGCTCAGATTAACAATAATAATAATAATCTAATATATATTAGATATATATATATATATATATATATATATATATATATATATATATATATATATATATATTTATATATATATATATATTATTTTAAAAGCCATTCCTAAATGGGAAGGCTGAAATCATAGGGATGCGAGAGCAGTTCATGTCTTGGGGTGGGGGTGGGGGATAACGTGGATTGATTAGCACTGGGTACGAAATGACCCGGGCTGAGATGCTCCAACCACACAACCCCACCCTTGGTCCTATGGGCCAACGCACATAGCCATAGAAAAGAGGGAATAAAATAACACATTCCGTAAAAATAGGCATCGCGCATGGGTACCGTTAAGCGATAGCTTACCTACGCTGCGTAGACAGTGTGGGAGATGGCATCTTTAATGTACACAGTCGCCTGTATTGCGGAAAACGTTAATACAAGGCCCTTCTCACTTGTCTTAGGGCGAATCATAACCAGGATTCGTTAAGAAACACGAATCCACTTACAGAATTATAATCGAACAATGAATGGCAGCGATATCAGTAAATTAAAATATAGGTTATAATTCTTCAAAGTGTAGACTGCTGTCGCGCATGTACCAACGGGGTGAAGGTAGCATGACGTCACAGCCATGTGCTCCCCACATGCTACTTCCCCAGCCCACCCCCACATAGCCATGCGTCGATTGGTCGGCTCTCCGATGGTAACTTTTGATATTGTCATCATATAGTGTATAAGGAGCCATACTGGCTACTATTCCTCAGTCGGGACGAGGGGGTAGTCCGGTACGGTTCCATTATCCGACCATACTGCGCAGATCTCGCCATTCTGACAATCTACATCAGCGTAAGTCATTAAAAGTTTCTGGAACCGTGACCGGGTGCCAGCCTCATCCTCTGTGCTGGCTCCTTTTTGCAAACCCCTTTTCAGGGGTAAATAAACCAACTCAATAGCAGGCTACCTTCGCCCTCCTATGAGGAACATTGGCGTACCACAGTTAATGGTGACACATTCCCAGTAAACGACTGCAGAAACCACTGTGAGCAGAGCCAACAGTTTGGGCTTCAACATCTAGACCATCATGTGAGACGATTGGTCTATTCTGATATCTCGCCAAACCGGTCCGCACCACGCTGAAAAGTGGTGATTCAAAACCTGCACATATCAAAGTTAGTTCTTTCCTTATTAGTTAAAGTTAAGTTGTTTATTAAACCTAAATCTGCGCACTCGCTTATTCTTACACTATATCGCTTCAATAAATACACTACCTACTCTTAGAGACTGCGCATATATACACGAGATATGGTGCCTAATCCTAAACGAAAATTAGCCCAGATATTTCGATATGACAATAGTAGTTAAGGACGACTGCTCAACCAAGGAGGACTGTTTATTGTAAAGCCTCTTTCTTGGATCTTTGCAACGTTACATAGCCTGCCAAGTTTTAATAATTGGCCACTAACTTTACGGCCTTCTAAATTATCACTGAGCAGCTGTCTCTTTCGGCGTCTCTCCGGCCTTCTGGCCAACTAATCGTTTGATAACTCGCTCCACCGGTTTGGGTAGAACCGACCCGAGAAATCGCAGAGGATTCTTGATGGTTAGAATCGAAATGGTGCCGACTCATACATTCCCCATGTACACTCACTGGTACATATTAGGATAGTATTTTAGCCAAAGTAGGATTTCACTGTGCAAACATTAATTTTAGTAGAACGGCCTAGCAATGAAACTCAGGGCACATACATAACCCTAAAGCAGTGTAACCATTACCTCCATATATATATATATATATATACCTTCCTATTCGTCATTACAGGTCAGACAAATCATTGCCAGCCACACCTACACAGGTTACCAAGCTAATGGATATATATATATATATTGCAATGAAGCAGATTGGATCATACCTTTCTTGCAGTTTACATCCTGAAATCCCGCAGCACATCCAGATGAACAAGCACCGGTGACTTTATTACACACATCAGACTGACTTCTACAGTTGCATGTCTCTGCACAGTTCATGCCAAATAATCCATCAGCACATTCTGAAAATATATATTACATTCATATTCTGCAGGTCATATTCTGCAGTTCATATTCTGCAGTGTGTAAGTGCGTGCGTGCATATTCTGCTGCTGTAGTAGTAGAAAGAACATACAGCTCCAATTAGTCCTTTTTCACTTTTGACCACTGTGTCTTGTCCTCGGCCAAAGATCCATTCTTGCTTTGAGTGTACCGAGTCCTTGAGGTTCGCTCGTTGCGCGCTTAACAGATTTATGCAATGACGTCCTCCGCTGGCTTTATTCCTGCTTGCTCCCAGTATGGCGAATTCTAAGGTTCTCTGTACAGGTGTGTCTTCTGACATCCATAGCACATGACCAACCATGGACCCACTTTACTGGGCAACTTTTGTGGACAGCGGTGATGTATTACACATTTTGTATAGTCCATTTTTGGAAAATATGCTGTTTGGCCATTGATGTCCAGTGACGGTGTGCAGCTATTTGTGTGGGCAGACATCAAGTTTGTCTAGAGCTACCTTTGGAGCTGCCCAGCTGTTACAGTTATACAGCATCAAGGATCCGCAGATTGTGTTGTATAAACATAGTCTTTTTGTCAATGACATCCGTCTATGTTCCCCATAATATAGCGTGCATCAATGTCAACAGTACTACAATGCAGCGAGTCAAGGATGTTAGTTTTACGCCATGGTTTGCCAACACGAAGTGGATCATCATTTACTATAGTTAAATAGGTACTTTATAAATAGGTATATGTGGGTGAATTCTGTTTTGGATTCATTCATAAAGAGATTCTCAATTTTCAGTTTCCTTGCAGCTATTGGGATAAGTTCGTCAAGGGCTTTCTTTTCCTCGTCGTCTGCATTTTCCATCTCTAGCGGCATACCCAGTATGGAGACTCGGTGTGGGGTGGGGTGTGTGTTTGATCCTGCTAAATTTTCCCATACAGATTGTAATGCATCAGCAAGGTAACAGGTGAAACGCACAGGCGATAGACCATGTCCTTGTAGAGAGCCGATTGATGTCTCAACCTCTACAGATTTTGCTGACTTGATTGGTACTCTCATCTTGGTTTCATCAAACAGTAGTGTCACTAATCGTAGCTCATCTGCATTGCAACTGGGCTGGCGTAGTACATCTAGGATCATTGAGCGTTTAATTGTGGTGAAGTATCATAATGTGGCATTGCCAATTTTGTGGAAATCTCAGTGTTTGGACATGACTACTGACATAAACATGCGTTGAGCCCATGCAATGTCTGTGCACGTTTAAAGCCACTTTGACATGATCCGGTGAAGTCATCGATCTTGTCACGGATGCAGCATAGAGCAGGTCAATATATATATATATATATATATATATATATATATATATCGACATGCCATGACTTGTAGGCAGATGTTCTCCGACCACAAATGTGGGACGTCGCCCTTCTAATTTTTTGAGAAAATAAAAAGTTTTACATAAGTTGTTGTTGATGTCCTCTACCTATGTATCGCTTTAATTTTCATATATATATATATATATATATATATATATATATATATATATATATATATATATATATATATATATATATATAAAGACGATATATGCTCGTAGACGTATCTCTCAGTAAACGCTCTTGGAGGACGAGCAGCCACATCTGCCTGTAACAGTCCTGGAAGGACGATATATATCTGCCCGTAACCGCTTCTGCCCGTAACCGCTGTGGGAGGACGTCATATACAAGCAGTGCTATTTTTACAATAGATCGTCTTTGTGTAAAACCAACATGCCTCTGGTTGACACTATTATTCTCTCGGCCTAAGTCTAACGATTATACTGTCCAAGTGGCTTACTTCAGTTAAGTTATGCAATCTTTGCAGAGCCGCCGCGTGGTTCAAGGCTCATTAACATCGACACGCGTACTGTAGCCTTGGCCAATACCTTTAACCCTTTAAACCATTAACGCATAGACTCCAGATTTCACAACTTCGCGACTGATGCAAATATACTACGGCGGTTTATAGTCAGTCGCATTTATGTCACGCGATGGTCGGGTGACCGGTTAGAGATCGTTGTCGCATCGCTGTTAATTTATATTTAAGCGTTTCTGAGCGATGGCAGTAGCAAGAAAGTCGCGCGTTTGTCGTTTACAGAATCACTGTTTTATGTCTGTCATCACGGATGAAGAAAAAAATTGTCTGTCGTCACGGATCTCATAAGAAAAACGCCGAAAAACAATAGGCTTGCATTCCGACTTCCGCGACCGGAAACAAGTCTGTCCGGCTACTACTAATGTTAGCGGTTGACCCATATTCTCAGAATTTGTATCTATTTGAGTCTCGCGCGTGTCTCCATTAATGTCATGTCGCAGAAACGAACGTTAAACTTTTATTTTACCACCATTGAAATTATTTTAATTTGCAACAATCACGTGGATTATAATTTATAGCTTAGGGCCTAGTACATTTGGGCATCGGGTCGTCGGGTGCACTGTGTGTGTGTGTGTGTGTGTGTGTGTGTGTGTGTGTGTGTGTGTGTGTGTGTGTCTGTGTCTGTGTGTGTGTGTGTGTGTGTGTGCGTGCGCGCGTGTGTGTTTAGTAATTACAACAGACATAAAATAAAACAAAATGATGCAAAAAGAAAAATAGTAAATTTTGTAGAAAAAAATGTAATAAATTCACGTTTTAACACACATTTAATGTGGATTTGTTAAAGAAAATTTCAATTTTCCCATAAAAAATAATTTTATAGAACCCAAGAGAAGACGGTTTTTGAAGATTGTCACCTGGAATGACTGGCTCAGTTTCCATGTGCAAATGCACAAGCAAGTCATTTCAGTGTTAATTTTTTTTTAATCGACTTCTCTTGGTCTACAAATCGACATTTCTTAAGTCAGTAGCCGTTTTGGGATGATATGAATCTTAACTGTAGTTAAGGACCAACTGATGAGTCAGATTCATCACCAGGAATGCAATCTGAGAGCATCCAGATTTCAAAATTTTCCTGGAAAGCCACCCACCCACCCACCCACCCACCCACCCCCTCTCTTTAACAGATGATAGATCAACCAATGTTAGATTCTGAATGAAGAGATTGCTTCTTGTTTCAGTAATGACAGTGATATTAATGAGGGTAACAATGACCAAAACATCGCAGATAGGCCTACTTCTAATTTGGACGCCGGACATGATAAGAGTGACGGGGAGATAGCAGAGCAAAATGTTCCGAAGAAGACAAGGAGGGAGAGTGATAGTGGTGAACAATGTCAGTATGCCGATGGTTCAATTGATATTTGCTAGTAAAATTGCCCTATAAAAACAATCTTGCGGTACTAAGCTGTTGGAGATGTCAAGTCTGCTGTTGCCGTATATGGTTGCGTTCAGTTTATTTGGCATTCGAGGCCCATTAAGTTGGATGCAACCATAAACGGCAACAGTGTAATAGGTCAGCCGAACAAGCATCAACATATTTTATAATTTCAACATATACATATGATATGTTTTGCAAACAATTGACTACGCAGACACGCATGTACGCACGCACGCACATACAGATAAACCAATTTATATAACTGCGGTCGTAGCTAAAACATATAAACATCATTAGACGTGTCTTTAGTCGTAGTAGTCAGTTGCCTATCACAAAACCAGGCAGTACAGCTGCTGGTCATTTGCAATCACACATTCGTCAACTGTGTGTAAGCACATAGCCTCCCGGCCGCTGCCTCGAGTTCAGTAGCCGGTAGCAATTGTGTGCTGATTATCTTGATAGGCTAATGTTCAGTTAATTACTGCTAATGATTTAAACAAGGTCGATGAATCTCGGTAGCTGCGGCTTCACTGCGTTGACCGCCATCGCCTACCGCCTTTATGTGATAAGTTAACCCCTCATTTTCACAACCCTTTGACCCCCACCCCACCCCATCGCTGGGGGCGGGGCCAAATGTAAATGTACTAACTTACTCACTCACTTACTAAGGGACACGACGGTTTCTTGAGCTACTATCCAGCAGATAAAAATTACATGACTTAGCTTACGTTGTGCATTAAGTGTGGCTCATTATTAGCCGCGACCGCGATCAGCGAGCGGTTCTATACGAGCCTTTGTTAGTCCCACCGTCCCTCCATCCATGACCAAACCCTAAAAATGTTAATGTATTTTTCAATTTATACCATCATTGCATCCATTCTACACCATAGGATCCTTAGTTAATCCGTACGTCCATCCGTTCTTCAGTGAGCAAACCCTCAACGTTAAGGTTTTCGTTCAAAATGTTAAGGTTTTTTTCAATTGATATTTAATTCATCAAGAGGTTATCCGATCACAATGAAACTTCACGTGATGCTTCTATACCATCATTACATCCATCCTACACCATCGGATCATAGATGTTAGTACGTCCGTCCGTCCATCCCTCCATGACCAACCCTTCTGTGACCAAACCCTATAAGGTCGCGGCTTCAACGGCATATGTCGTCTACTTATCCTGTGACATAGTGCATAATTAAGATGCCTTTTGTTATTCGTTTCAGCTTCACTAACTTCACCACCAACAGTAAATTCATTTGACATTGCGCATCACGTTGTTTCAATAAGAGGAGAAACCGCTAAGAAAAGATACGATTTTCTTAGTAATGTTTGTAGACCAGATGGAGCATACAACTTTCCTGTTACATACATGTATGGTAAAAAGCGTAGCTTTCGTTATGAGTGGCTGGAGAAGTATCCATGGCTAGTGTGTTCTGCACTGCAGAATGGGGCATACTGTTTGAATTGTGTTTTATTTAGTTCTACACTCTCTACTAATGACAGAAAACTGGACAAACTGTTCAAATCACCACTGTGTGACTGGAACACTGCTGTTCGTCGTTTTGCTGGACACCAGGATAGTAGCCAGGTTCACAGAAACGCCATGGTACAGGCTAAACTATTCGAAGATGTGATGAAACAAAAGACTATATCCGTCTCACAGCAGGTCGTCGGAACAGCAGAGAAAACTATCGCTGATAACCGCAACAAAATTATCATCCATAGTGGAGACAATCATATTCTGTGGGCATCAAGATATAGCTCTCCGTGGTCATCGAGATGATGCCACTATCATGGGCAATTCAAATCATGGAAACGTTTTGGAACTTTTAGATTTTCGGGCGAAGTCTGGAGATATCACCCTTAAAGATCATCTTGAAGACGCTCCAAGAAATGCCACCTATAAATCAAAGACTATCCAAAATGACATAATCAGGTGTATAGATAAATGGATACGAGGAAAACTAGAAGAGATAAAAGAAGCCAAATACTTTGCAGTTCTTGCTGATGACGCTACTGATGCGAGTAACAAAGAACAAATGTCACTTGTTGTGCGATTCATGGACGCGGATAGAAGAGTGAGAGAGGAGTTTTTGGGCTTCGTCGAATGCCAAGAGGGGACTCGACATGAATCAGTGTGTTTGTCAGTGTTATGATGGTGCCGGTAACATGGCTGGTAAGCATTCCGGTGCTGCAGCTAGGGTAAATCAAAGGTACCAAAGTGCTCAGTATATCCATTGTTCTTCACATAAGTTGAACCTGTGTGTTATGCAATCATGTAAATTACCAACTGTGCGAAATATGCTTGGAACACTGTCACAGCTTAGTTATTTCTTTAGCCTGTCACCAAAGCATCAAAATCTTCTTAAAGAGAAAATCAAGGAATTATGTCCAGTAGTTAACCGCACAACGCTTCTTGACGTGTGTAAAACTCGTTGGGTTCAGAGACTGGATATCTTGGAAGTATTCACGGAGATCATTGTACCAGTAATGGCAACTCTAGATACGATCAAGAGCACTCAAGGATGGAATGCGGAATCGGTTACGAAGGCCAATGGACTCTATCATTCCATTTTGGACTCTTCATTCCTGACGGCTTTTGTTGTTGCGAGAGAGTGTCTTGCTTACACTCAAGGACTGACACTAAAACTGCAGGGAAGCTATGTTGACCTGATAAAAGCATATGCAGAGAGAGACCTCGTTCTTACAGCCATCGAGAAAGTTCGTCGTGAAATAGAGAGCTACAGTCTTTTGTGGTTTCAGCCCGCATCTTCATTGGCTGATGCTTTAGATGTGACCATAAAACTCCCCAGAACTGCCAGGCAAGTCCATAGAGCCAATGCACCAGCCATGTCGCCGGAAGAATATTACCGAATCAACCTCTGCATTCCATTCATTGATGAGCTGTTACAGTCACTGAACTTGAGATTTGGGGAGGGCCAGCCAGCTATTGTTAATGCCTTTACCATTGTTCCAGCAGAAATGCTAAAGAAACAGTCAGAATAGCACTCCGCACTCCCATGGGTACCTCACAGAACGGCACTTCGTGAACCTGATGAAAGATTACAGAAATGTCATGCCACTCGTCAGCGACTGCGGAATTCGACATGTGGTATTTATTGTGGACAGAACGGCAAAGGAGTCTCAAGGATGATGAAATGCTCCCAACAGCAACACTTCAAGAGACCGATGTTGACACATTCCCAATAATTACGACTGGTTTAAGGATTCTCAGGACATTGCACATGTGAACGAAGCATTTCTGCACTTAGACGTCTCAAGACCTATACACGTTCAACTATGGGAGAGGATCGTTTAAATGGGTTGGCATTGCTTCATACTCAATATAAATTGCACATTAATGTGAACGAAATTACTGACATGTTTGCACGAAAGTATCCCAGGAAAATGCTTCTTAAAGACAGCAATTAACAAAACAAAACGAACAAGGTCGATGAATTTCGGTAGCTGCAGAGTGCGGGTTCACCTCTTTGATCTTTTGACACACCCCCCCCCCCACTGGGTCCGGGGCCAAATGTAAATGTACTCTTGGACTCCGCACTCCCATGGGTACCTCACATACCAAATTTGGTTGAATTCCGTCCAACAGTTTCAGAGCAGTTGCCAAAAAAGCTTTTGTGACTGACTAACTAACGAACTAACTTACTTACTCACGACGGGTTCTTGAGCTGCTATCCCGCAGCTAAAACCCCATAATTGGTATAGAAGCATAGTAAGTCTTGGGCGTTAGAACCACAGGAGAGAATTGCGTTGAAAAGTTTCAATTTGTTCATATTCCCGTTTTATAGGCGCCCCTTCAGCTTTTAGTCGCATTTGCGAAGCTTTATTCCGTTTCTATTTTTTTAGGTTTATGTAACGTGCTACATAACCTACTTATATGATGTTACAAAAAAGTTATAACAATTTTGAAAAATAGAAGCTAACTTCCTAGCGCGCCATATGGGAGTCGCTGTCCCACGGGGTGGGGGGGGGGGGGGGGGGTAATATTACATAGTACACCGGTACACCATTCGTGAATCATGACTAATGAAAAATTAATTTTGAAGCTAATGAGTCATAACCATAAAAGGTAACCTTTGCCCTATCATTTAAAGGCAAACATTCATCCTTGTGAGAATTGCCGACTTAGTTGCATTAAGTGAGCAATTCTCATCAGGCGCGATGAATGTAACATGCCGTATATGTGCATGCATGTTAATTATGTACATGTTCTGTTTATGTCTGATTGTCGAATTTTCTCAGAACAAATTTGTCTTAGACTAGTCCGCTGCAAAGATTCTATAAAGATCGTTTTAATATCTCCTGAAATTTGTTCATAAAGATTTCAATTTTCTCATAGAGATTGTCCATTTGCGTTCCATTTTAAATAATTTACCACAGAAATGACGGGGTCAGTTATCGAGTCTAACACATAAGCGAGGCCAGATGTTGGCACGTACGCAACCCTCCTCACCTCTGCAGTTTTGGTCAACAGAAATTGTGCAATTGCGTCTCCGATGGTTCCCCGAGTATCTAATTTAAGCCTTTACGACGAAATTTGAAAAATGAAATATCCATTTTCTCGTAGTAAATATTCATTTACAGACGAAGAGAGTATTTTTGATAATTTACCACATGAATTACTGGCTTAGTTATCGAACCAGTCATTTCAGTGGCACGATTTCAGTCTAAAATAGACTGCTCTTGGCCTGCAAATGGTCATTTCATAATACCACTACATTGCTCGGCTTAGCTATTAAAGGGTTAAAGACCAAGTACTATACGCAGCGAGATTTGTGTTCTGATACGTGCAAATAACGCAACATATACTGACTAAAAAAAATACAATATCATGTTGTCATAGGACACAGATAATTCTGTAAATACTTCGTCGAAAGTGCCCATTTTCGTACCTTCCCAAAAACGAAACTGAAACGGAAGTACTAGCGTCAAAACAGGGATGTGACGTCATCGGAGGGACCTTCATTTCTGTTACAAAAACTCTTTCATCGCTGAAAATGGAAATTTACTCAAACAACGGGAATATTTGTCGGCATATTCTCCAGGCAGCATTCACTAGAACGAGTATGAACTCATATCTGAGGGAAATAGTGACTCCGGGCCTGAAGATGGCGATGAAGTGCCGAATTTAGGCGTAGATCAAACCAATTTGAACCGTTATCAGATTTCGAACAGGCACTAGCAGACGAGTTGAACTGGCATGGACGACAGAAATGCGCGACTTCAGAACGTAGACTGGTCAGTAAATTACAAACGAGTTATTGGTTTTTCTATATGAGCTAATATTGTATTATATCTGCCGCATTAAATTATAAAGTATCTATATATAGGCTGCATATCAGAAAATAGACAATAATTTGCAGTTTGTTTTAGTTTTAGTCAAAACTTACAAGTTGTGATGGGACAATGCTTGCTGTTGTAGTGACAAATACAAAACCTCCATACATGCAAAGGTCATGCTTCATTATTACAAACCGATAATTAATTAATTGTTTACAAACAGAAAACTCGAAGCAGTCCAAACGTGGCCTGGGAAGTCGCTACGCTTTGTCTTTCTACGATTACTGAAATATAGATATACTGGAGCCATACGCATGTTCAAGACAAATGCTGTCCCGACTGGTTAATCATTTGTAGCCGAGCATACCTGAAGTCTGTGTAACCGCTTAGGCAAATCTGCTGGAGAAATCGCCTTCAGATCCAGTATTTGAATCCACATGTGTACAACCGTTTATACGAAACTGGCAGGGATTGTCAGTACCTAGTAGAATGTATAGCCTACTTTGTTTCCATGATTTAAGCACAGGTGGACATGTGATTTTCATGCGCCTTGTACTGTCTAGAAGTGTAAATGTTTATATATGTATAATATGTGATTATGAATACATAAGATGTATAGATATATGTATCCATCATATCTACATGACACAAGTCACAAAAGTTTATTAACCTTAACGGGAAATAGTGATGGTTAGTTTTAAGCTCAAATATTATGACCAACAAAAGGCCATACAGGCCTTATACTTCGTAATGATTCCGTAACAAAACCGTACCGGTCAATCCGTACCTAGCCTATTGGTGCGTCCATAACCTAAATCTGGTTGATGATAATTTGGGTGGCTAAAAAGGACAAAGAGACTGTGTCATTAAAACGGACAAAGAGGGCGTGTCATCTAACATAAATCATCATCATCTACGAGGCATATGACAAAGACATTGGCTTGCTATGTCCTTGGTTGTGTTTGTCATCTTGTTTCTTTATGTTTTATCATGCTGTCACTTTTGCTGTGTCACTGTGATAATAAAACTACAATCTACATTGACACTCACAGGTAGGCCTACTTACCAAATATAAGAATTTTTCTGTCCACTGCATAATACCTAAAATTATATTCCGTTGAAGAATTTGAAAATAATTTAACTGGAAGCCATTGCTGCCTTAGACATCAATGCCTTCCAGTCAAACCTTTTCCAAAATATTCAACAGATTGCCTTTATTATTGACCTAAGATTGACAAGGATTGTCACGGTCAGCATAAATTTGAAACCATCATAATCAGCATCATTATTTCTATCATTGTCCGCCATCATTATTATCTTCATTGTTACTTAAATCATGGTCACCATAAAACTATAACTATCATAATTGTCACAGTCACCATTGTTAGGCCCATCATTACGGATGACTCTAATCTGTCGTTCAAGTATATGGCGTCATAATCAATTACATCACATGTAGGATGATGTCACAATCATATTTGAGATAAATACTCCGTCATGAAGCTGGAATAGTCCGTCAAGTGTCTGATAGATGTACTATTTAATAATCATTCTGCCGATTCTATTGAAAATTTTGAAACTAATTTGACTGTGCGCTGACTATGGCAGAAACAGCACTCAGTCAAATTAGTTTCAAAATATTCATCAGGTTAGCTGAGGTTATGTGTGTAGGTAGGTACCTTGATAATGGTATTCTAGGAATTCAGGGTTCGATCGATTCCAACTCAGGCAAATCATGAGTGGAGCTTACCTAAAATGGACACGGCATAGCTAGAAATGTATCTCTTTGTTATTGGTACTATTATCTCCATCAGCCTTTTTACTGTCATTATCGGTCAACAGGGCCGTATTTAGATATGCGGGGGCCCTGGGGGCAAAGAATGAGTGGGGGTCTGGGGTTCCTCCCCCATACATTTTTTTACATCTAGGTGCTCTGAGACGGCCAGACAGTCTACTTTTAGGGTGAATTATGGCGCTTTCTTTCGTTGTAAAATTATTTTATTTCGCAAATTTTCGTAATTAACATTGTTGCCGAACACCAAACAAGAATTGGGGCCCCCACACATATTAGAATAGAATTATTAAGATTAAGATTTCTAAACTAATAAAGTTTGCTTTAAATGTCCTATAACTTAAAAAAAGTGCGTAAATCTTTTTTCATTTTAAAATTGTGGGGGCCCCTTGCTTGTGGGGGCCCCGGGGCTTTTGCCCCACTTGCCCCTCCCCCCCCCCCCATAAATACGGCCCTGTCGGTCACAATCAACAGTGTAAGCGCCATAATTGTTACTCTCATCATGTCACTGTTGTCATCACCATCATTGTCACTCATCATCATAGTAAGATGCAGTCATCACCATCATCACAATCATTGTCACTGCCATCGGTCTTATCATTATCATTGTTACGCCATTGATAGAACCTTACTATCATCACCTTCATTGTCACCATCATTATTATTATTTTTATTATTATTATTATTATTATTATTGTCGATACTAACACCGTACACGCATTGTGATTTAGCTAATAAAATTGTGATACATTTATTTCAAGCGTTTCAAGCCGTTGGTGTGAGTGTGCAACACGTGTCACTGTGTGTGTGGACACAGTAGATGATTAGGTGGTGCTTTGGACTTCGGGGGATAACAAAGTGAGTTCGGAGTGGCTGCTCATAAACCAGTCAGTCATTCGTTCGCTCTTTAATTTCACCTGGATTCACTTTCTGCAGAGACCACCAAGTATCAGAAATGAGGTCAGTGCCAATGACTCGGGTGTGCGTGCCTGTCAAGATGTTTTATCCTATTATAAAGAATCATTGATTTAAATAAAATGATTTATTGTACCTCTCTGACTTCTTTCATTTTCTCTAGTATTGGGCTCAATGAGAAACAATATTACCATTGTGGCACGTTTGGCCATACTTAGAGCTATTTACTTCAAACTGGGTGAGTGAGTACCTATGGGCAAAAGTTACCATCCATATAATTACTAGGTCAGTCTGATCTACTTTCTGAATAATATAGGTGGCTAATAAAAGTTTATGCCGTATATTTCGATAACTTCATCACAAATTAACATTATAAATTTAGTGATTGAAATGATGATGTCGGAAACAAGATGAATCAAGAAACAATGTAACAATTGGCGTCGAGTATGCGCATAGAACGCAGTTGTTACTTTCTATTTCCTGGATTATAATCAGTTTCAAATTGAAAGGAATTAAAAGTTTTAAGACACAGGAAGTTTATGTCAAGGAAATATGCAGCAGTATTTATTCATGTAATTATTTTTCATGTTTATTCATTTCATACGTTTCTTCACATTTCAGAGTGATAAATTGTACAAGTTGTGAATAATGACAAGATGCAACTTGAAATCAAGGACAAAATATACGCCCATGATATTAGGCCGATAATAAAGACAAACTTTTCTAGATAGCATGGATTGGCACAGATTAGCAAATGCTTAGAAAGATGAAAAATGTAATGTTTATTTGCAAACTAAGATGACTATTTTTGACAATTTACCAATGATATCACTGGTTCCATAAACTAACCAGTTATCTCAGCGGTAAATTTTCAAAAACAGTCTTGGTTTGCAAATGGGCATTTATGAAGAGGACTACTGGTACACAAACACTAATGGAAATATTGCAACATCTTTCAGTATAGGCTATTGAGAGCAATACATATTGGGGTTGCCAGAGTGAACTGGGTCATATACAGTGTATGCCCATTTGCTGACCAAGATTCCAGAAGAAGACTACTTTTGAAGATTTACCAATGAAATGACTGTTTTGGTAATCTAACCTGTCATTCCAGTGGTAAACTTTCAAAAATAGTCTTTAGTTGGTCTGCAAATGGACATTATCGAGGCAACTACAGACATGACAGAATGATGCAACAGTAGAATCTTTTTATATATTTATTCACACTATAGACAACAATATATATTGGGGTGAGAGAACTGAGCTATAAACAGTGTACTGGTGTGTCCATTTGCTGACCAAGACTCCAAGAGATTACTTCTGAAAATTTACCACCGGAGAGACTGGTTTTGTAACCAACGAACCAGTCATTCCAGTGGGAAATTTTCAAAAATAGTCTTGATTTGTAAATGGACATTTATCAAGACCACTGCAGAAGCGCTAATGATGGAAAGGTTGACCAGCATCTAGCATATTTATTCATCATGAGGCAATGAGCACAATACACTTAATTAATACATATATTGGGATGCGTAAAATGAGTTATATATTTTTTTTATTGTTCATAATACATTGTTTGACAATTAGGGGACCCAGATTCCGAGACTGTTTTTTTTAAATTTACCACCGTAATGACTGGTTCGGTAATCTAGCCAGTCATTCCAGTGGTAAAATTTTTTAAATAGTCTTCTTGGCCGGCACAAAGACATTCCTCAAGAGCACTTCAGATGACGTCTTTGACTGCCTTGAACATTAAAGGGTTTGCTTTAGCTATTAAATTGTTACTAGGCCACCGAGTTGTGGTCAGTCACAAATTCTACTTCACACTTGTCAATTTGTACTAGCCTTGGGCTAACAGTGGTAACAGGCTAGTGTTAATTTCAGTAAATGACACATATAGGTAAAACTTTTCTCACTTTGTGACCGAGGATGCGCCACATCCACCTTGCAAATCTCCTTATGCCGTGGTGACCATCCGCCATGTGTCTGTCAACTTTTGCTTTCAGAGACAACTCCTCATTAACCACTTGGCCGATTTCAACCAAATTTGGCTGGAAGGACCCTGTGGTCGTAGGCTCCAGAACCACAGTTCAGAATTTTTATTCCTCAATCTTTGGGGTGAAAATCTTTGATTTTATGAAAAATGTACCAGAAATTGTCAAAATGATAAAACATATACTTTTGTGAAAACACAATCTTAGATTTTATGGAAAAAAACTATAACTGCTTGACATATTTCAACCAACTTTGGCTAGAATGACCCTATCATGGTAGAATCCAGAACTTCAATTCTGAATTTTGATTGATCAATTTTATGGGTGAAAGTCTTAGATTTTCCAAAGATTATCCATCATGTCTCTTTAAATGCAAATGGTTAACGTGCTAATGGTCCAGGTGAGCGCCACAGCCCCTTGGGCCTCTTGTTTTTTAAATTCTGGATGTGGTGTGGACTGTTCGTGAAGTATGGCGTGTATGTGTGTGTTGAAGGGGGTTGGGTGGGGGTTCTGACTTGTCGGTTGTTAAGCCTACTTTTCCTGGCAGCAACCAATTTCATTAGGATCAGACATACTCAAACTGATGATCAGTGTCATATTTTATTACTTAACAGAGAGGTCAGTGGTCTCTGGAAAAAAAGAGCGGAAGTATGACCACTGCACAGGAAATCTGTTGAATATTTTGAAAACAGTTTTACTGGAACCTGTTGCTGCAACAGCTACCAGTCAAATATTTTTCAAAATATTCAATATGTTTAAATTCTGGTGTTCTCCGACTAATAGTTCACAATGCATAATTATGCCCCTCCCCCTCCCCTCACACCCGGGTTGCATCACACAGTGCATTGCAAACAGATAGGCGTACTATGTACGTCTCTGACTCTGGCAAATGACTAGACGATTGACCTAATTTACTGGTTTTGAACTAGATAGACTAGCTAGACAGCTGTTAATAATTCTTGATGTCGTGATTTGACGTTACCCGGCCTTATATTTAGACAAAGGGCGTAAGTGGTAGTAGTAGTAGTAGTAGTAGGCCAAATAGTATTTTTTTTATTCTTGCGGTTTTTGTTGGCCTTTCTTAGGCCTAATGGGGTGCGCATTTTTTCATAATTAATCTATATAACCATTCCAAATTATGTGTATATAATAACCAGTCAGTATAGCCATCTGCGCTTCTACTCGAAAACAATCTGCGCCCAAATGCAGAGAGCGGACGACGGCTGTTGTACTGAGCCATCTTTGGGTTCGCGGAAATCGGCTCTCTTTGTATGGAATTTACCGACTGCACCCTAGCCTATACATTTTATTTGTTCGGGAAAATATGCAGCGAAATTCCATTTGTTTAGTTTGCAGTATTACCGCAACGGTTAGGCATATTTGACAACAATCCGCGATCGCGCAACAGGGTTATTAGCACTGCGCCTCGCACGATAGCGATAGGTCCCTCCGATGACGTCATACAATATAGAGCGTTTCTATTTCGTTTTTTCCGAGTACAACATAGAATTGCAAAATACAACGTAAAACAGAGTAATATTTTTAAATAAAACATTTTATTATATTATTTATTGCACAATCGTGTATATTAAAGCCACTTTTGCTACCGTTGTGCTTGGTCTTTAAAACTTTTACGTGGTTAAATAGCGAAGTTGCGTCTCAGACGACTTAACTCTCAGAGCATCCAACTTAAAAAAGAGGTTCTGCGCCCACCCCCTATCTCATTCAGAAATGTCTGGTTTCGCAGATGTCATGTCAGTCACGACTCATTCCAATAGTAAAATTTCAAAAATTATTTTCTCTTGGCCTGCATATGGACATTTCATAAAACCACTGCATGCACCGTGCACATGCGTGTATTAAAGAATTAAAATCCCAGCTTCCTCTGAGGGAGAGGTTTCGAATCGCTCAAAGGACAGGAGAGTAGCAAACCTCCTGGAGACACCCCATCGGAACGCCGAGTTTAGAATGGTCTGGCTATGTCACTGATTAATTACATACACCTCTATTTTAATGCCTTGAAAACTGGAAATTCATCAGCCAGCAATAGGGCCTACTTATCTCCAGATGGCCTGAAAGGCTGAAAGTCAGATTTCGGTGATCGAATTGGCAATGCTACAGGGCAGAATGTAGTTGTTGTTTACCACTCAGAATGCTGCAAATGGCTTCTCAGAGCACCTAATTTTCAAAAAGTTTCAGCCAACATTGACTTGAAATGCTTAAAGTCCGATTTCTGTGATCGAATTTGTAAATTATTGGCAATGTTATGGGGCAGAATGAAGTTGTTGTTTACAAATCAGAATGTGGGAAATGGCTTCTCAGAGCAGCTAATTTTCAAAATTTTCCCCGTATGGTGAGAAGGTCACGCTCAACTTCTGGATCCGCTCCTCAGTCCCGCTATGTTTGATATGTTTGCCTATACAATCCCTATTCTGGACATTACAACAGCATGTATGTACAAATCGTTCTTATTAAAATAATCACAATCACTGTTCCTTCTGGGATGCGTGCGTGCGCATGTGCGTCTGAGCGTGCTCGGTAATAATCACATTACATCTGCCTGCATGTCCGCCTACCTCCCCGGCCTGCTGCCTGTGTGTTTGTTTGTGTGTTTGTTTGTTTATGCCAGTCTGTCCGCATTTGTTTCTCAGCAAATACTGACCCAATTTGCGGGTGATGAGTGAATATTAGGTTACACTGAGGTCACACTGACCTACACTTGTTAATTTACATACCTCAATAATACAATGCATGACAACTGTGTCTTTCATGCACAATTTTCAAAATAATCACATTTTAATTTGCTCACCGCGACATCTTTGCCATAATCTATCTATCTATCAATTTATCTATCTATCTATCTATCTACCTACCTACCTACCTACCTACCTACCTACCTACCTGCCTGCCTGCGTGCCTATCTATCTATCTATCTATCCTACGTCTTCGAACAAGAAGACGTGTAGCTGCTGTTAATAATGCAATTGTGTGCGACTCAGCCATTGTGAGTGACAGAGCGCGTGCAAGTTTACATCGCGCTATCGTTGCTATAGATCGCGTAGCCGCTGTGCCACAGTCGTCCAACACCACGCGATGGCGATACGACCACAACGGACTATATCTCGTTGAATATTTTGAAACTAAGAGTTATTGCGCGTGCGTGCGTGTGTGCGTGCGTACGTACCTACTTATGGTTATGTAGGCCAGGCCAAAACAT
>CM067369.1:206975965-207088465 GCA_034401795.1 Chaetoderma sp. LZ-2023a | reverse complement strand
GGTATGCTGATTTTATATTGATTTCATAATATTTTGCAATACATTTATGCAAATAATATTCTATCCCAAATACCACATTTGCAAATAATTCATATGCTTTTGTAAAGCCTGAGTGTAAATAAAATTAACCTGAACTTGTACATGACTCCATGATCTCGACAGACAAATACACACCACGCGCATGCATGCACACCGAGTAAGTCTCACATAGCCATGAATCCAGGCACGCATACGCGTCTGGTGTTATATAGGCCTACGTATGATTTTAAAACTCCTCAAAATTACGGTCTGCACCACACACGTTTATGGATGGTATTAATTTATACTTTAATCTGTAGCGTTCCTTTATTCGAATCTCAGCATTCATTTGAATGATTTAATTGCTTCGTTTTCAAAGTAATCATATATTTGACATGTAAATAGTGTATTATAAAATTCGGCGAGATATAAGGATTAAGGGAAAGACAAGCATCTATTGACTTTATGCCAAAATATATCCTCAGAATCTCACGGGACTGGATAAGATTTTGTGTTTTATGGACAGCGAAAGAAATTGGTGTGATCTTGTGTGCCGGTACTTTTCGTCGGGTGGGTGCGTATGTATGTGCGTGAGTGCATGCATGCGTGCATGCATGCGTGTTACCCGACACCCTGCTATCTGCCACACGCAAAAAATTGATAACTATAGGACAATCGACACCGAAATGTGTGTTGTCAGAATCGTTTGAAAAGTTGAACATGCTTCAACTTTACGACCAATTAAGCAACTGTCGCTTGTGTCCACCCAATCAACGCACATTTATTTTGTGATGTCAGTTCATAAATATGGGCTCATTGCCTCATAATATCTACAATGTCATTTTAGGAGGAAATTATCTCCAATTATTTTAGAAGCTATATGGTTTTCAACGTCAGCTAGGATAAGTGTATTCTGTATCGATTTATGAAAATGTTTACGCATATCAATACATGTATCCATACAAATAATCCATTTAATTACTTAATATTGTAGGGGTGAAATACAAATATAGGAGGCCTTGGGTGGGTCTCAAAGGGGTGTCCCTTCTCATTAGATGGGTGGGGGCGGTCCAGTGTCCTGGTCCGGAAGTCTTTGAAAATCTAGAAGGCCCAAGAGTGCATCGCCTGTAATTCTAGAAGTAAATGTGGCCTTCAGATGGCTGTGAAAATTATAATATTATAATTTCCCCGTTTTCTTCTGGAAAATGAAATTTATAGCTGTAACAATGCTATTTTCTAGATAACACCGCAACAATGTAACAGGCTATTAAATTATAATCAATTATTTTTATGGTAGAAATTGTGTAAGTCGAACTAATCCAATGAATATTCATTAAAATATTATGGAGACAGCAAAAACATGGTATGCGTGACATATGTTTTTTTATCAGTGAACAGATATAGATTACAGAATCAAACATCTTTAATTTGCACCATAAACGTGTGTTTCCTGTTCAATTATTCTAGTATACATTTGCGAAATCTGTTATAGACCACATCTTATTTTACTTGAATGGAATGAGCAAAATATCACAGATAATAACACTGGTTAGTCTGGTCTACCTCCAAGATATTAATATTTTTGCTTCAAGTATTTTAGTGTAGATTATCGTTCAGTAGGTATGTTTTAGTATCTTTCTAGCCTAAATGTATGTAATAAGATCTAGATCTACTAAACATGGACGTCATTTGATGCGAATCGAGGGGTGGGGGATACATGTCTCTCCACTTTCTTTGATAAACACCCCTGTTTATTTACATGTAAATATCTATACACTGTCTCAGAGGGCAATAGCCTCCCAGCAGATTAATTTCGAAAATACATGTAACCTACTGAATCTTTCTTGTTTCCTTGTGTTGCAACAGGTATTTTATTTGGGCGGTGGCAGAAACCGCAATTTTCTCATTGTAAGAATCTTCTCATCCTCCGCAGCCTCCTACACATCTGATGGTGTGCCATCACCATCACCTTTTAGAAGTTAGGAACAAATGGCACTGTACTAACACCACAGAAAAGATAAACCATTACTGGTAGATATGCATGCTTTGAGCATTTTAAGTTGTTATATGACAGGCTAAATTCCATTTTCAGAGAAAGAGAGAGAGAGAGAGAGAGAGAGAGAGAGAGAGAGAGAGAGGGAGGGAGGGAGGGAGGGAGAGAGGAGGGGAGGGGAGGAGGCAAATCGACAAAACCATTTGTGGAAGTTTGGGCGATGTCAACGATGACGACGCAGGCGATAACTGGCGATTCGAGGATTCCCGACGATTCTCGAGTCGCCTGTGTGGGGCAAACAGTTGGGCGATTTGGGTGATTTGTCGACCGAATTGGGAGAACGAACGCCCGTGTGTAATTGGTATTATAGCCTTTCGGGTCCCATCGGCCCTTCTCAATAGATAGGTAATTGATTCTTAATATTTATTTCCCTTCCACGATTCTCCAATTTAAGATTGAAAATCTAATGAAACGTAAACATAGCTGTGGAATATCTTGTAAGCCTACGTGATAAAGGCTCAGGTTGCGTAACCCCATGAATTAACGCTGGCCAGTCTTTACAAGCGTCCACGGACCTGGGCAAGGCGACTCAACCGTAAACAAAGCTATCGTACTTATCTGACAGGCGCACATTTTTCAATGTTCAAGATTTACAAGTTCACTGTACATACAGTTAGGCCTTTTTAACAAGGCATATGAGGCAATAACGTATGGAGCAGGCCCGTCGATGAAAGTATCCCGTTCCCGCCTAGGCTAATACGCACACGCAACACATTACGATGTTAAACCTAAGATTCTGTATATTTTGAAACTAATGTAATAGCTAAGCTGTTGCAGAATTAAACTGCAACAAATTCTAATTATGCCCAAGTTTGTTTCACTTATGCATATGTCGGCATATTTAAAAGAATATAATAGATTATTGGCCAATCTATTAGATGTCTAGCATGTAATTGTAAAACATATTTCATTGTAGCATTAGTACAATGGGATTGGGCAACATGTTCTAGCGACTTAGTATAGCCCCCTCTCAACAAGATAATAAAACAAGAAAGAGAACAAAGCCCTCTCCCAACAAGATAATAATATAGAGAAAGAGAACGATAAAGAAAGATGTACATTGTGAAAGTAGAAGAAGAAGAAGAAGAAGAAGAAGAAGAAGAAGAAGAAAGAGAGAGAGAGAGAGAGAGAGAGAGAGAGAGAGGCGAGGGGGAGGGAGGGGCGAGAGAGAGAGAGAGAAAGAGAGAGAGAGTGATGGGGTGGGTGGGGTGGGTCGGGACGGGAGAGAGGGAGAACGCGATGAAATTTGTCTATTGAACATCTGGCGGACACCTGGGTCTTAGTGTCACACAAACCCTCCCACGGGTCGGTGCTATATATATATATATATATATATATATATATATATATATATATATATATATATATATATATATATATATATATATATATATATATATATATATATATATATATCCCGCCCATGCGATCTCCTTATGTGACGTGTGGCTATGAAAACTAATAATAGTCTTAGTCATATTGTAAATTTCAGGGACCGTCTGATGTTGGTCGGTCGGTCGCCTTTTCACTTTTAATCGATTCCCACCGAAAGCTAATCTATTTTGGCGCCAAACTAATCTGATGATGCCAACTCGATCGATCGCTACTAGAGGTAAACTGGTTGTGTAGCTGCGACTATGCTTGCATCAAATGGTGAACGAAGATGAATAGTCGACTCGCCTCCTTCAAGCGGTAATGCTGAAGAATATTTCTATTGACTATCTGGGCCTGCCTAACCTATCTGACTCATCCAAGTTCGGGAGTTTTGGCGACAACTAGAACAAGCAACTTGATTGAATATGTATACTTCTTATTACGGTACTATTGATAAGAATTTCAAGGCAAAGTCGCCATCAAATAAACTTTATAGAAAATGTACAGATAATTTTCTGTTCTCCTATTCAAATAATCATACCAGCAAGCTATCAATTGCTATCAAAACTAACACGAGCTACCTCACGTCTGTACTCGCGGATGAAAGGTGGTCGAATCATGACTGCTTGTTCCAGCAGCCGCTTAAATAGCTATCCCTACTTATATAGGATGCTATTTTAGCTCGCCCTGTCTGTGTCTTAAGAAACTAAGTATTATTGGTCCTAGTTTCAGTCAGCCGATCGGTGAATTTAGGCCATCTGATTGGAATCGATTCCCGGCTCTGTGACTGGTCAATCTTGCATTTTAGTCAATCCACTTCAGTGAGATTTTTGTGCAGAATAATCTCCATCTTAAGCCCATGGGGTTTCTTAAGTACTGGGCCTATGGGCGTGACGTCATCGGGTCACTGAGTACGGAATTTAGTTACTGAGTGCACAATCTAGAGCTTCTCGAATGTTCCAATTACTAAATATTATCATTATTATTTACAACATCCGGTTTCGTACGAAACTCAACTCCCGCTCCCGCTCCCATGGCTTATTTTATACATTCACATCATGTTGTAATCTGTAACCGGGATTCTTATGCCACATATTTATAATCTATTCTAGCTATCCTGATATTAAATATACACGCTGATTATCAGTCCCACAGCGTTTATGAATCCCAATTATATATGACGTCCATGAGTGTTGCTCATAACTGTTTCTACTATGCTATATTGATGTATGACGTCCGTACATATTATTTACGGCGGGAAACTATAGGCCGTGATCGTCTCTCCATATTACATCATTTCTAATTTCGTGTCGAATTGTATTCACATCTGACTGTGATTCATTAGCTTAGCCTACATACCAAACTATTATTAGCTCTCTTATCCTGTTACCAAGTGCTACCTTTGTCATCCCACATCCATGTACGCCTAATCTAATTGTAAATACATTATAGCCGTACTTGCCTCATTCATTAAGATACATAATTACATATTTATATCATCACATAAATATGGACAGACCGATGTTGTTTCCTAAAAGATGCTACTACATCTCGCTAGACAATTAGACAAGGTGCTAGTTACCTCGAGATTTCGCGTGCACAAGGGTTAACTATTATCAGGCCATAAATGAATGCGTCAGAGTTGATTGATCGATCAGACCAGCTCATCCAAATCCACAATATGAACCCTGAAGTACCAAACACTAAAATGTTGAGAAATCGTGCAAATATGTTGTTGAAACGAAACAGACCGGAACCACTGCTGCCAGAGGCACCAACAGCTCCCAGTAAAATTATCCTCAAAATATATCTTGAAATTAATTCGACAGCAACGACTTCCACTCAAATTAGCCCCACCCCAAGTATTCAACAGTACGATTTCTTACATTTTAAATTATTTTCCACAATTGGTCATTTTGGTTCTAAATTGATAATCTAGAATCTGTCTATCAGGTGACTGCAATATGGCAGGCTTCACGAACGACCAACAACCGCTCCCATGGTGCACCAGGCCTCTAATGATGAGCTGGCGTATTGGAACTATCAAAGAGATATTATTACTGTTATGTTTTGTCACTTATGCACAGAATCACGTAACTCGCACACATACACCAATGTACACACGCACGGGCATATTCATAAAGACACAATTAGAAGCGGCATAACACCCTACCTCCCTTCTATCTATCTCTACAGTCAGCCAACTTCTAGACATTTATAATGAAATAATGCTTGCTCTTAACAACAACAAGGAAGGCGTATTCCCTCTCTCTCTCTCTCTCTCTCTCTCTCTCTCTCTCTCTCTCTCTCTTTCTCTCTCTCTCTCTCTTCTCTATATCCACCTCTCTCTCTCTCTCTCTCTCTCTCTCTCTCTCTCTCTCTCTCTCTCTCTCTCTCTCTCTCTCTCTCTCTCTCTCTCTCTCTCAAAGTTATTCGCTCTCTCCATGTCTTACTCTATTTCTAAAACAACAATTGCGTCAATTAAATGAACTTCTATAAAAGCAGTAAGTTCATCGGTCTCTACAGCATTAAGATTTACGATATCACTTGACTCATTATAGTTTTGTAATAATACACGGCCTTAAATTTTATCGGATTCCACTTGATCAAAATAAATAGGCATACATATTAAAATAAACTATGTTTAAATAAATTAAGCTTAACACTTATGGCGAACGTTTGAGAAGATTACCGGTTCGACGAGCTTTTCTACCCGCTCACCACAAGTCTTGACAGCGTTCTTATTTCATGGATCTACAGCCAAGACCCACCCACCCATTGCCAACTAGATTTGAGTTGAAAATGCTCATTCTATGGCATGTTTGCCCGTCTGAAGTGTATTGTAGATGAAACTGCGTGGCCAGTTTCTAATTCATTTAAACTGACTCATTTGTTGGAATTACCATTTCTGCCAATTTGTGTACATTTGGGTACTTCCAGTAACAAGTTTTGTTATATTTTTGCGAAGGTCTAAATCACAGGATGAGCATTTCCTCTCCTTTAAGGGGACGGATATCGGTTTCTGCTGCGTTTTATATATAGTATATGCGATCCAATACGTACTTGACACAATGTGTGTCTATATTTGACAATCTTGATATCGTCTAAATAGCATTTATATGAGAAATCTGGAGAAATACATTTATATAGGTAACATTTACTACTAGTTGCTATTGCTAACCTATAGGGAAGCGTCATTCCTCGCAACCAGGTGCCAGTATTGGTGTGAACAATTTAGTGAATAATTTAAAATACAGATTAAACGATACCCTACGAATTAGCTACATAAATATTGTAGAGAGAATATGCCAGATTTAAGAACCACGGTTGTATCTGATTTGCTCAATCGTCCAAAAGAAAAAAGTAATCCTTGGAAAGTGATATTAAATTGATTGGGGAGAACAGGGGGACGTGTAACCCACGCATCCAACTATGGCCATGTAATGGAACTATATTTGAGTGAAACTTAGGCCGATTTTCCTATCTTTCCAGGGGAAGAGCCATAAATAATAAACAGCAACTGGTGACTGAACTCCCAGACAAATATCTCCTTGTTATGCAGTTGTGTCACTGGAGTACGCACGCGCGCACACACATGTAGATCGCCACTAAATATATATATATATATATATATATATATATATATATATATATATATATATATATATGTGCGTGCGTGCGTGCGTGCGTGCGTGCGTGCGTGCGTGCGTGCGTGCGTGCGTGCGTGCGTGCGTGCGTGCGTGCGTGCGTGCGTGCGTGCGTGCGTGCGTGTGTGTGTGTGTTTAGTGGCGATCTACAGATCTCTTAACAAGACTCGTGGAATTATGTATAATATATTTGGGTGTGAATTTACTCATTTGGTGCAAAGTATCACTTCAATTTTACAGATTCTCTCAGAGACCGATGAACAATGACTGTTGCAAGCACTCGGAAAATGAAACTGCCGAGACAGACAGTTGTTAAATAGGTTGCCGTTGGTAGGTGGGTGGGTGGGGTAGGGGTAGGGTGAGGTGTGATGGGCGGGTGGGGAGTGGACAAACAGGGATCACTCAAGGAAACTAATTTTACAAAATAATTCAGGGTGCAATTATACTTGTAACCATGTAGTAGAGCTACTAAACAGAATGGGTGTTCACTTTGCAATAAAAGCTTGAAATTTTGCAGATGGACACCTGAACACGCACTGATCACGATACGATCAAGACACCAGAAGAATTTGCCATGGGAACAGCCTTATCTGCATAAATGCAAGATGGCCCCTATCGTGGCATAGAATATCAGTTGTCTGCGTTATCGGTGTCGCTGTGTAATGTTGATTGTATGGTTTAAAATATTTCAACTTCGAATTTCACACCGGTGGTCACTACACCGTCAACATAATCAGATATTGAATGTAAAACAGATTTCTCAAATATTTATTACAGACTTTCCATCAGGATAATCTGGTAAATTATCTAAGCGCAGCTTATGAATTTACACAGCAATGGTTTAGTATTCATATATGTAGTGTGTTGAAGCATGGTATTATACTGTTTATAGTATTCGTAGTCATAGAGATATTATATATGAGAACGGTATTTTGACTATATAGTAGATGTCAGTGGCATCCAATGGACACTTGAGAAACATCAAATATGCTGGCATAAGACTTGTTTCAATCAGTTTCATTTGCATCATCTCAATCGTGCCACATAATTATCGAAAATCTGGTGACATTGAGACCGAGTGCAGTCATGTTACGATCAGAAGTAGCATTGGTCCCCTTAGGTCATCTGACATTCATGTGTGCTTCTTCTGTGACAAGGGAGATAGAAAACAGGAAGTTCCTCACAAAGCTGTTACCAAGCAAATTGATGAACATATTCGAAATGAATCAACTCTCCTGAATGATAGAACGTTGCTTGCAAAATTAACAAATTCTGGCATGGTAGCACAAGAAGCGTACTTCCACAGATCATGCCTGATTGGTCTATTTAGCCATGCGAGAACTGCTCCCCATTGCATCTACCAGTCCCGATACAGAAGCTGAATTGAATGCTTGGTATTAGCAGAGTTGATTTCGATCCAGATGTGTGTCCAGTGTTCCCCTTGTCTGATTTAATCCAGATGTATTACAGACGGCTGGAACAATTAGAGGTAAATGCACAAGATCGTGTGAATAGCACTCGACTAAAAGAGGAACTTTTCAAACTAGTTCCAGATCTAAAAGCTCATTCGGAAGGGATGGGGTAGACGTTATTGCTCATGTTTGGTGAAGATTCTGGATTTAACATACGCAATGCGTGCACGCAAACCCTTTAAACTGGTGTAATGATCCAGCTGAAATAGTCCGACACAGAGTCAAAGCAATTCAGTGCCATACAAGCTAGGAACACTGGCAAATATGATTTTGGAAGGACCCACGATAAGACAGCAACCCGAAAACCAGCAACGGCCAGTAGATCTCAATATATCCCAATTACTGATTTTCAACAGTGTTAAGCATTCGAGAAAACCAGGAGCTAAATCAGACAGTTAAGCAAAATGTGATCGCATTTCCAATATACATTGGCCTACATATAAATACTAACACGCACAGCATAGAGCTAACACAGGCTCTTCCCTCATAGGGGCTTTGTATTTCATATGATAGACTACTGAGCTTTTCAACAGATTTAGCTAACATCTAGCAAGTATAACCATGACCATGACGGTGTGTGTGTCCTCCAATCATAAAAGCAGGGTTGTTCACTACTGGTGCTTTCGACAATATTGATCGCAACACCTGTTCACGTTCAGCCAAAGACAGTTTTCATGGGACTGCCGTCTCACTTTGCCAGCATCCAACAGTCGATGCCTCTTGGGAAGATGTGTGTAATGAACTGGCACCACTAACAAGCACTAACAGCTTAGCAATACATCTCTTACCAAATTATTATTCTGCGGTCCATCCTGTTAGTATTCCAGACCATGAATTCAATGTGCCTTCAGTTCAGGGCATGCTACATCCAGGCTCTGCGGTTTATGAATTATTTGTAGCTATGGAGAGTGCTTTGAAAAATACTGAAGAACTGCTTGGAAAGGTTTCTATGACTAAACTGATAGCATACCATGGGCTTCCTACAATACATCTGTGTCAAGTACCTAGGTACATCCTAAATGCATTAGCACCTTGCTTACGTTAACGCCCATAACCTCGCGATGGGTGTCATTCCATAGAAATTAGCAGTCAGGTTGTGCAAGATCTTAATCCCGGGGAGACTTGTGCTGCCACTGCTAACCAGCCATTGTATGCCTTGGCAAAACAGACACAATGGCCATGACCAGATAAATACGGAGAGGGTAATTTTGTGATAATGATGGGTGGGTTACACAATGAAATGAATATTTTGAAAGCTTTCTATCAAGGGTTCAAGGAGACTGTGGGGTGCGAGGCACATGTAGATGCACATATTACAACGTCAGGCAGGATAGAATCTATGATTAGTGCCAGTCATGTAACACGAACACGATGGGCCCACCAGGTAAGCGCTATCGCTCTTCACATTCTTCTGAAGCAAGCATATAAAATGTACACTGATAGTCATGTGGGCGGTGATGGTGATTTGTTAGTTTGTGTTAATTGGTGTAATACACAAGCAGAAACGTGGCCAAAATTCAAGTAGTGATACATAACTATGAAGATAGAGCTCCTACTACTTGAGTTTGTATAGTCTCCCCCAAATGGCGACTTCAAACTCTA
This sequence comes from Chaetoderma sp. LZ-2023a, assembly GCA_034401795.1. NCBI lineage: Eukaryota > Metazoa > Mollusca > Caudofoveata > Chaetodermatida > Chaetodermatidae > Chaetoderma > Chaetoderma sp. LZ-2023a. The sequence goes on along the minus strand of CM067369.1, from coordinate 207,078,299 downwards.
TGTAGAGTGTTTGGGAAAGATGGCTCCATGGATGTTGTCGCTGGATCACACCGACTAGCCCTAGCATTTATTCTGAGCTCATACAAGGCCATATCACCGCTCAGAAAATGTCTCAAAATTTTTCGTCTATGACCCTTGACCAGTGTGATGAACAGCTGAATCAACTGGTGAAAGGATATGGTATCGGCTTGACACAAAATCCTAGTGCACTCTTAAGGTAGAAGGTAGTTGGGCCAGAGGTGGGGCAGACAGGCCAAAGAATTCAAAGATACACCAGCTCAAAATGAAACGAAACACCAGGATCAAATTGAAGCAACCCAAATATAGTTTGTGACAAGTGCCAAAGAGTTGAGAAATCTTTTGTTGACGATAGTGGCGAGTTACATCACATTGACACCAATAATATCATGGACAAAGTGGCTCTAGATGCAGTAATTGAATCTCTTGGGCAAACTCAGTATGAGAGATTTGTTCTACAGCGTTTGTTAACTGCCGTGTGCCACTCACTGAAACCATACCTAAGAACAAAGTTTCACTGTTTGGAACACCGTCCAAAATTTCAGAGTCAAATACTGCATGTTAGATAGTGTCTTTGAAACAAAACTGCACATTTCTCCAGGCTTTACTTAGCACCTCAATCACGTGGCGGGAATCTAGCTGACTTCTTCACACATGAGAATCACACATGTCCACCACCACGCAGCAGCATAGGTAAATAGAGGCATGGACCAAAGTTAAACTTACTGGGTTGTCTCCAATTGACACATCTAATACAACGATCTCTGAAAATAAACCATGTGTAGATTCGGAAATCATAGACAGTGCCACTGTTGTGCACATGTTAATGAATATGCTATGTCCATATTTGTTCCTAACATACACAAACGATTGCAATCTGTCAAGAGATTTTATATTTGCCAACAAGTCTAAAAAAGCTGTCTGAGAAAAAAGAGGGACTGGGAAACGTCGGCGTGCTTCGATATAACGCCGCTGCCTGCCAAATGGTCAACATACCTTTTTCTCTACTTGCCAGAGTGCGTGACCAAATCGTCACCACCAGAGGGAACAGAAATTGTCACCACATTCAACACACAGTTAGTCTCTACGTGGCAAGGGCACGAGTAACCTACAACCTTGTAGCCACAAGGAAGTTGACAGCAGGATATTCCTACATATTCAAGACTGCATGCAGAATGGGCACTTAAAAGTAAGCATTCGCACATTGTATACCGATGTTGTTGTTCTAGCTGTGTGTTTCGCCAAAAAGATGAATATCGCAGAATTAAGGGTGGCTTTTAGGACTGGCAACTCACAAACACCCTTCGAGCCATAGCCAACTGTCCAGCAGTAACTCCAAAAATTTTCTTTGAAAAGGTCCAAACGGTTGTTGTACATTTGTATAGCAGGACTTGTGAACTGTTGGCAGTGAACGACGCCAGGAAACATGTTTTGTCTCCCGGATCCAGATCTCTTGAGAATATTCCGCCAACTGAAACCTCCTTGTTTGCGCATTGTAAGAGAGCGGTGTATCAAGGTAGTATATGGGGCAATGTCTTGCACAGGAACCTACCGTACCATGGCCTTCTGGTTGGGGCTGGAAAGAAACCGACATTGGACAGCATTACCGGAAGCCAGTAAGACATGCCAAAAGCTCATCAAATGTGGTTGCAAGAAGGCAGCTGCAAATGCAGCAGAATTCGCTTAAATGTACAAAGTTGTGCATACTCTAGGGTGGTTGTATGCCTTTACAATGAGATTAGTCTAACTTACATTAGGAGTAAACGCTAACAAATCAGTATATGGAATTGCCCTTTTGGGCGTATAACGATTTCGATATTACACCTCAAGTCTGACATAAAGTAAGCTCTCTCAAAGAGCAAAAACGCAAACGTAGAGGGAAAACAAGTTCTGTACATTTGGTGTCATAATTTTCCTTAAAACAGTGATATTTGAGTGGAACTAGTGGTCAAATGAAGGCATTGTCTAATGATAAACTATGTAAGATAAACAAATCTCGGAGGTATAAAATGTGAAAAAGAGTTCTATAAAGAGTAACAAAGCTCAAACTCGAAAATATATGAAAATATAGACAACTATCTTTTTTTTGGCGGCCATTTTGGATTTATATGAATTAGCACGATTGTAAGACGAATGTTATTGGGTTCTTGATCCTAATCTGATAAAGATTTACAAAGGTATCTATATACAAAATCCCATGCTTTTATCACGAAGTGAACATTCCCCTTGTTTTTTTTTAACAAAGCGGCCCTACTAATGCCTGCAACTAGAACTACAGTATTTTCGCATAATTTATGAAGAAGTATTGGGAAATTTCAAGATTTCCTTTGACGGTTATACGCTATATAACATTTTTATCAGTAGCCAGCAAAATAAGATAATTTCACAGCCAATCTAACATATATATTTACTTCCGGATATGCTGGAGATGGATTCAGATTAAGCTTGTAAAATATCGGCGGTGGAGAGACCGCTAGCGCCATATATGACGCCCACTCACACACCCTTGCTCAGTCCGCCTCAGGCACCAATTGCCCTTGCGTCGATTCTTCTGCAAAACATCACGCCTCCCCGGTCTGAGTTTGCATGCGGGGTGGTTTCAGGCACGTGCGCTCACACGTACGCACAGGCGCCCACGCACGCACGAACACATGCGTACACGCACGCATGCACGCACACGCGCTCACGCCTGAGAGTAATAACACGCCTCATTGATATTTTGTTTAAAATATACATGTAGACCCCAGATCAGATATGTTATTTGTGCAATCCTTAGATTATATATGAGATTTTGCTTGGTTTAATGATGCATTGCATAGGGTAATATGTCTGTCCGTCTGTTAAACGCTGCTTGTTGCAGCAATAGTGCGTTTTAAAGGACTAGCCTACTCGTCAGTGCTTACGCCGCCAGAGGCCAGTGTGGGTATAGCGGGTTGGTGTCTTCTGTTTGTCCAGTTTGTTTTATTTGTTTGTTTGTCTGACTATCTGCACGATATCTTTGATCCGAGAATGTAGAATCACTAAATTTTGCATATCTATTCATATGGTAGATGGTGAGGCAAAAAATAAGTATGATGTCAAACGGTCAAATATCTAGGTTATGGAGTGACTACGTGCATTAAATATACATTTAAATAACTATAAATCTGGAAGGCAAGTAGATAGAATCACCAAATTTGGCACACCCATTTCAGAAATGACGAGCAGCCACATTATCGGTGCCTAGAAGTTCTATGAGATTCAGCTCAAAGCAGCAAAATATCTAGGTCACGGGGTCACGATGTCCACACAAGAATACACATTTTGGCCATAACTCTGGAGTGCAAGAAAGTTAGACTAGTTATATATGTTGCAATGAAGTAGATTAGCACTTGCCTGCCTTGCAATTTACACCATGAAATCCAGCAGCACATCCAGATGAACAAGCACCAGTGACTTTATTACACGAATCAGACAGACGTCTACAGTTGCATATCTCTCTACAGTTCATGCCAAATTGTCCATCAGTACATTCTGAAAATATATATTACGGTCATGTCCTGCACAATATATATATATATATATATATATATATATATATATATATATATATATATATATATATATATATATATATATATATATATATATATATATATATATATATATATATATATATATATATATATATATATATATATATATATATTAGACTGAATGCAACCGTTCATGTACAGTCATGCTTAGATAAACTACCATCCATGTACCGTGTACCTGAAAGGCTCCAGATTCCTGTACATGAAAGGTCAAAAGTATCCTGTGAAATCATTGTGATATGATGTTTCTTGGGTCATGTTCACTTAAGCAAGTCTTGGATGTTTTAAGGTTTCTGTCTGTTATTGTATTTCTTCTCAAATTTAAGTTTTAACATTTTCCCATATCGTGACATATCATTTGCAGGTCATATAAGACCTACCATTCAAGCAAAGGTGAATAATCATAAGAAAGTTCACTGTAGGTAATAGTGTGTCCTTTTACAATTTTCTGCAAAGTCTTTTTGACAAGTGTCATCTACTGTGGAGAGGAGGGAAAATATAAACTTTCCAAACTGAAATTTGGAGCCACGAGTGCCTTTTTCGTTAAGCCCCCCATTAGCTATATTTTGCTTTCCTGAACAGCTAGAATAATAATTTTGGTGCCTAACAGTAGGTTTTAAGGGTCACGGAGTCGGATTATGTACTGTACAATAAAACTAGTTGGGTTGTCACATACACCAAGGGAGATAACCCTTAATTTAAAAATTGTCAAGATGACTACCAAAATACATGATCAACTATATGTCACTTCCTAGAACAGATAGAATAATGATTTTGTTCCCTAAATGCAGGTTTGCAGTGGTATTTGGGTTGGTCTGTGTGCATTAAATGTTATTTGCTTTGCCGGACCAAGAGGCCACTGTGGCTGGTGTCCTGGCCAGCAATGTCTTCTGAAGTTTCAGCATGCCCAATGAGTTACATTCCGACCAAGGTAGAAATTTTGAGAGCCGTTTGATTGCCGAGCTCTGCAAACTGCTTCATATAGTCAAAAACGTGCTTCCACCTTTCTCTTCCCATTCCCACCCACTTTATGCTATTACCCCAATTATAGAGTTACCACGGGCTGAGGCGGAGACTACTCTCAGCCGTTACACTTCTCCCGAGGTGGTACCTGTAATAAGTAGCATGGAAGTGAAAGGGCCTGATGAGTCCTCTGCCTGTTATTTTGAGCAGGTGAAATTCCAAAATCGGCGTCAATCCATCCCTATCTAGGTTCTCCCAGCCGGCCAACCCCAATTGCTTGGTTCCCCATCCGCCCTCCCAACCATTTCCCTGACGGTGCCAAAGCCGTCAGCGCCGAGCTCGGACATCACGTTTCCTTTCACCCTCACACTCCACTTGTCGGCAGTGGAAAGGGATAGCTCTGATATAAGAGAACGTGCACCCACCCCCCCAACATGGATCGGCCACTGATGCACCAGCTGTTCTTACGGTGACTGGTGGCAATCGATTAAGTAACCTGATCTATAAGTGCTCGGACCGTTTATTCCCTGCGCGGAAAGAGTATGAAACTGCGCCGACCATTGTGTAATGGAAGATTCAAATCCAATTTCCCCCAACCAAAAATCCCGCTCAGTACGCCATCCCCACCAACCCCGTGAGCGATCAAGACAAACACGAAATACATATTGTCATCTATCTCATTGACGCTTCCCCTCACGGCATCATTATATAACCATCCATAAACGCGCGAGTATCGCCACTTCACCTGTCAGAAATACACCTTGTGACGAGATACTAGTACGCACTTACAAAACAACTACATCATAGTGACCACCCTCCTATGCCACCCTGGGACCAACCACCAACATACACATATCCAGTTCATCACTTTGGATATGACCCCATAAAAACCTTCCACTGGAGAACTCAAAACGGCTCTAAAGATACCATCTACGGCGCCAACTACGAAAATACCCATCTACAAGAAGTGCGCAGTTATCCCGGAGAATTAACTGCTGCACTACATTCCATAATCAAGCCTGTTCGCAAGTCATCCTTCCACTGCACCATAATGGTAAACCCTCCCTCGCCGGTCAAACATATTTCAAACACCACAGCGCCTACTCTAAGGGTGTACAGAAAGCCACGCGAACGACATGCACTCACAAACACCCCCAGGAAATATGTATACGCAGTAAATGATCTTCTCATAAAATCTTCAAACAACGGAATTATTGTAAAATGTCTTATTTTCTCACGGTGATTATGTACTGTGCTGTACCAATAAAGGTTTCGTGTCTAGGAACAGCGTGGCTAGTTCCTCCTATGGGAGTTGACTGCTTGGCGGCCCGCCGACCAGGTAAAAGCTGATCATATTATAAGATGGTGCAGTAACATGGCCATGAGAAATATAATCATACCTAGGCCAGAACATTAATTTTGGTACAACTCATGACTGCTACGATTTTGACTAGAAACCTACCGTGCTCGCAAATCGTTATTGCGCGGGCCGAAATCCCAAGTCCTTAAATTACGAGAATTAAAAAATGCTCTCATATCGTTTTCCAAAGTAGTCATTCTTTAGGAGTCTATCCAGGGAATTTAAAACTACACCCACCTGCGAATTCTGCAATACGACCAACGCTGATAGCGCTATAACTGGAACACCTAGATAATAAATTAAAAAGCCATATGTATGTATGTATGATCACTGTATTCTGCGGCTGTGGTAGTAGAGACATCCTACAGCTGCAATCAGTCCTTCTTCGCATTTGCTCACTCTGTCTTGTCCTCAGCCAAAATCCTTAGCTTCCTCAGGTCCATTCTTGACTTGAGTGTACCTAGTCCTGCTTTCTTGAGGTCACCTCATAGCACGCTTGGCAGATTTATGCAATGACGTCCTCTCCTGGCTCTGTATTTATTGGCTCTGAGTAGGGAGAATTCCAAGGCGAACTGTGCTGGTGTGTCTTCTGGCATCCTAGCACATGCCCAAACAGGGGCCATGTATCGAGGATACGCAGCTTGATTGCATTGTATAAGCGTAGCATTTTTATCAAGGGCATATTTGATCTCCGAATCCATAGCTTCCAGAAGGACTGGAAAGCTATGTTCCCCATGATGCAGCGTGCAGCAATGTGAGCAGTACAGCAAAGCAATGACCCCAGGATTTTACTTTTCCTCCATGGTTTGCCGCCACGGAGTGTTTCATTATTTTCTTTAGTTTCGTGCTTTGTAGATAGGTATATGTGGGTGACCTCTGTTTTGGATTCAGTCATAAAGAGATTCTCAATTTTTTATTTGCTTGCAGCTATTGGGAGAAGTTCCTCAAGGGGTTTCTTTTCCTCGTCTATAAAGTCCACATCGTCAGCATATTCCATCTCTAGCTGCATGTCCAGTATTGACACCGGGGTGTGGGGGTTGGTCTTGTCGAATTTTCTCGCACGGATTTCAATGCAGCAGCCAGGTTACAGGGAGCCGATTGATATCTCAAACCCTACAGACTTCAGTGACTTGACTCTTACTCTCAGTTTGGTGTCTGCAAGCAGTGGTCTCACTAGTCGTAGCTTATCTTCATTGCCATAGGCTCGCGCAAAATAATGGACCAATGCCATTATTTCTATTCAGTACTACTGTCTATAATACCGCTTTAAAAGAAAGTGCCTAATTTTCCAATCAACCCCGATAAACTTCTTACATCGCTATAGATATCGTGTCGCCAGTCTCGCCCCCTACCACGAGTGCGAGATGGGGCAAAGTGAGATAAGAGGATGCGACAATGCCACCTGGATTGTCTACGACGTCATGCCGCTCTCCCCCACACCTACCGACGACCGGCTTAAGGAATAATTAAGCACGTCTATAATCACCTATGTTGAAAACCGAATCATGTCTTGAAAGATATGACCCAACACAGGAATAAATAGTTCCTGGTTGTATGGTTGATTGGAAAGTGGTGATCCTGGGATATTAACGATAAGGTTTGCGTTCCTACCTTGTTAATTATACTCACTTACTCCTCCTGCATGCCAAAAAGAAGGCGTGAGGAATTAAAAGCGAATTTTAATTTAAATATTAAGGTGGTTGCACTGTGCAGGGAGAATCTTGGTTAAGAATCCGGGGTGTGGTCTCCCTCTGCCCTGTGACGTCACCAAAAAGTATAAAAGGCAGGATTCTCGCTCAGAAACTTCATCTTCCCTGACTAGGGACGGTCACACCGGCACTAGACATCTTTCGTGTCAAAGACCAAATTTCAGTTTACATACGCCAAACATACATGAAGAACTAGTTATGAAAGCATAGTATAGAAAGTCGGCGCCGTAACATGAAGATCCCGGACTCTTAAACTGCCTTTAGCCAGTGACCTGGCAATGTCGGCATCCTCCGATGATGACTGACGCAGCCCACTCATCAACCGGTGTACAAACTTGCGATTTGACCGCGCCAGGAGGCTGGCGGGCATGTGGCCTTAGTCTTAAGAGACGTGCAGAATAGCGTCTTCATGTAGACAGAGACCATTTATTGGAACAAGCTTTCTGTCCGAACTTTTATACTATGATTTGGGCAATGCATTTCAGAGTGATGCATGCGGCGACCACTAGATATAAAGTATCTTTGATACACTTGGTGCGTGGCGAAGACACTATGGACTGGGCCAAACTTGGTCCACGAATAGATTCCTGACTTCCATTGGCGGTCATCACGGGAAGAGTAAGCAAAAGCGTAAGACATTTTCGTGCAGTAGCGTGGAGCCAGTAGTTATATTAGATCCCATTGACATTGCACCACCTTCCTCTGGAGAACTGGAGATAGTTACCTCAGCCTCTGAAGCAGTGACCGCGGATATAAGTGTTCTGGTTCCGGCGCCGGTGAGGTTGGCGCCAACACCACCACCAAGTGAAAGTGTAGTTAATACTCTGGACGATCAGTCGGTCGAAAACCAACAACACCATCGCACGTTTTCAGTGAAACTTTATTGTGAACCATGACTGACCGCCTTCTTCTCGCTGCGCAGCGCCGATGACAGGTAATACCAGTAACAGCACCGAGCCCAGCACATACGATGCCCACCGTCACTATCACCAACAGCACCATATTTACCCTTTCAGCACCAGCCAACAGCAGCATCTCGCCAATAGCCACGTCTACACTGTGCAACCTTAGTGGTACTATGCGACTTCCGCGACCCATATTCAATCCAGCGCTCACCATCGACCAGAAGGCGACTACTTCCGTGACAAGCCCAACAAGTAATTCCGCGGTGGAAACGGACATTTCGGCAACCGTAATGGACTATTCGAATATAGGTATGCCAGTACTTAATAATCGTTCAACGCAGACTTATCTGAACTTTTATGAAGTTCTAATTGGTGCAGTACTAAACTGAAATGTATTAGCAATGTTTAGTTTTAATTGGGTAGGTTTTTCATTATTATATGTTATTTTTATTATTATATATTTTTAATAATTGAACCCAATACCAGACTCGCGAGGAGCCATTCTGAAGTAGCTTCTAAGAAAGTTACGCCGTAATATATATATATATATATATATATATATATATATATATATATATATATATATATATATACGTGCGTGCGTGCGTGCGTGCGTGCGTGCGTGCGTGCGTGCGTGCGTGCGTGCGTGCGTGCGTGTGTGTGTGTGTGTGTGTGTGTGTGTGTGTGTGTTTTACTTATTATTTTTAAATTCTTTCCTAAACGGGAAGACTGAAATCATAGGAACGCGAGAGCCATTCGTGTGGACTCCCAAAAAGAGCCACCCTATTAATTACTGCATAGGAGCCTGGACGTCTTCGGCGTTGGAAACTTAATTACCCGCCGCTGAAAGAAAGCGCCTTAGCGCGTGATTGTTAGTACTGTTATCGCTTGGGTGGTATTGGTCAACCCATGGTGCTAATCCAGGAGAGAGTGGTGTAGCGTGGATCGCTTGGCGGTGGGTACGAAACATCCACTCACGCACGCACGCACGCACGCACGCACGCACGCACGCACGCACGCACGCACGCACGCGCACACGAACGCGCGCACGCACGCACGCACGCACGCACGCACGAACGCACGAACGCACGCACGCACGCACGCACGCACGCACGCACGCACGCACGCACGCACGCACGCACGCACGCACGCACGCACGCACCCACGCACGCACGCACGCACGCACGCACGTAACCACGCACGCACGCACGCACGCACGCACGCACACTCACATGGTCCTATGGGCCAACGTGCATAGCCATAGAAAAGAGGAAATAAAATAACATTCCGTATAAATAGGCATCGCGCATGGGTGCCGTTAAGAGATAGCTTACCTATTGAAGATTTCCGTTTCTAATACTTCCTATTTGTTATTCACTATTATCTTCGGTAAGACTATGATGTTGTGGTTGCTGCGACAACCGGTCTTTCCAAAGAGGAGGTAGCGTGATTACCAGCTCGCCTCGTCGGAAGATGATTATGACGATATTTGTACTTGGTAATCTGGGCCTAATCTGATTTCGGAAGATGTCGGTAAGTTACGGTGGTCTCCCGTAGGTGCCAGAGTAAATACTATTTAAAAACACGAACTCGTGCCTTGAGGTAAAGTATCAAGGTGATAGCTTTATTCTCTTAATTCTAAATATGTACTTTAATGAAAGTGACTTATACTGTCACAATAGAATTTGTAAAAACAAACTTACTCGTTGATTCAGTATTCTATACAGTTAATTATAAATACGATTACTGGTTCCTATATTTTGAATAATGCTACGTTTCGCGACTAGTCAGACACTTCACTTTTTCCCAACTGCTATACTTATCCAAACTTATCTCTTGTCTACTGAAAATACATTCAGCAAGAAGTTGTACGAGGTGCGAGGCGGACCGGACTCCCCATTAAAGTTAAAGTCCACTTCTTATACTTCTCTGGAGCGCTTTTTCATGTTCGTTTGGGTTCTTCTTTCCAGAGTTTGATTCGATGCTCATTGATTGTGACGTCATCTTGACTAATCAAACTCCGACTTTCTCTCTTAGGAAAGGAACACCGAACAAGTTAAGGCGGTTTAGTCGACTCATGAGTGTAGAATTCTATCCGATAACCTCCCCCAAACTTGACAGTGATGGATTGGATATTGTTTCGACAATCGTTGTTAATCTTTTCTCAATATCTTATTCTGATGGACGTCTTCTGTCAACTTTTCGTCTGGTTTTCTAATCTTCTTGGCGCCAGACTCTACCACGTCCTCGTCCGGCCCCTTGCTTATTAGGCTTGCGCCTGCATTTTACAAGGGTGCCATGACGTTCTGACCATGTGGCCCATCTGATTCACCAACATCTGGTGTCGTGGGTCGCCTCTATAGAAATATCGAAACTCGGTCACATTATCACGGTCCTATGGTAAGTCGGTCGTCGCCACGTTACTACGTCATTCTATGAGTCATTCAGTCTGTGCTACGTACACTCTGTCCGTAGCACCCTACCGACGCTCTCGCTTGAATATTTAGAAAACTATTGGTCGTAACTTCTGCTGAATACTATAAAAGGTTATGCCGCGACTGCAGCAATAACTTTCATCTTTCAACCACCGACAGACTCCATCAGCTCACTGCCCTAAGTCTTAGTCTATTCTATTCCAATTTCACTTATTGTTTCAGCTACATTTTCGTGTCAGTTTTGCATCGACTTGATGCACACACTAGATCGCGCTATTACATCCCTGCCCAATGTGTTATCCGTTCCTTAGCTCGCCTAGTATTCAAATATAGTAATCCACTGAGGTCTTAGACTGCAAATATAAGATGTCCCCGGGGTCATGACCCCCCAGAAGACAATCCGATATCTACATGCGCCCCTTAACCAAAGTTAATTGACCATCTCTCTTAAGGCCTTAAGAGAGTGTCACCTAACTCGTTGTGGACTATCAACAACCCAAACCTATACCAGCAGGCTGAACGGATACCACCCGATAGTCGTCCAATCATCAACAACTTAACATTACAGGTCAATATACTATACACCAATACTTGTCCGAGTAGCGGAATGCTCGGAAATACATTAGTAGTATTCGTTAGTGTATGGTTGATAATTATACAAACATACATGTCCGGGTAGCAAAAGACTGCCCCCGCAAACACATTAATAGCATCATTAAACCGTGGTCGATAACCTCGATCCACGCGTAACTTAACATAGAAAACAATACGATCAATCAAGCAATACAATAATATAATACACCACAATCAATTATTTTAATGACGTCATCTGATCGTGACGACGTCACCATAAATGTCAGTCCTTAATCCTACAGTGCAAATATAAATAATACAGTACCAACATGGCACCATACTAATGTTCGTGCTACAACATTTAATATTCACCAATTACTGTTCCAGTGGAAACATATAAAGTTAGTGCCAAAATGTCATGGTGATACCTCCCAGCGGTCTATGCTTACGTTAGGATCCACCACGTCAATGTACATCTCCATCTCTATCCATTCGGCAGCCGTCGGGTCGATCTCAGTCCTGGCGTCAGCATTAAGCGACGACCCGGCTGCCATCCGCAGTGGCTCCGGTAGAGCTGCAGGTCTCCGGGGCTGCTGGGTCTGAATAGTTGGTGCAATGATATGCGGTTCACTACTATGGGCCGCATGTGGCTTGCATTTATGGGCCGCACGTGGCTTGCATTTAAGCGCATTCCACATGCGTGATAACACGCCACATTTATATAATATAAGCACAATTACTAACACAACTACGAAGGAACCCGTAGAATATGATACGAAAGAATGTACCCCAATGCCATCGACCATCACTGGGTCGATCATGGATAACGGTGCTAGCGGCACGTACTTAGACTTTTGTAAATGGTTCCACGGTTGTGCCTTTAAATGGTCAGCTATCATGGATTGATTTAGAACGCCGGACACATCCAAGTGGGACATTTCAATGGCTAGGGCAATCCGAGTGTACGTCCGACTATAAGACGCTACAGGCTCGAATCGCCAGCCCCTCCCACTATATACGCATTCTCCAGACATCAATGCATACACACCATTACTCACCATACATCGGTCCGTCAGTCGTCCGTCGCAATGGATGTCCACCGTCTCGCCGAACGTTTGCAACACTACCCCGATTTTCTCATTGGCAAATAATTTACTAGTGGTTACGTTCGACTTCGTTAGTTGAATATTACAGTTGCTATCAGTCGCATTTGTCAATACACTCACAATACAGGGCACGTGGGTCTTGTCGACCCGTAGTTGTCCCTGGCACACCCTAGGGTCAGCACCACGACACTCCAACGCGGTAAAGTACCACCCAGTCTTGGTATCTAGACCAATGCTGGTACGGGCCAGCATCACTTGCATGTAATACCCTGTCTTGGCCAGTGGTTCAGGCCATGAGTGTAGTCCATATTCGATATATTGTCCTCCATCAATTAACGGTAGTGTCGCCACATAATGAAGTTTCGATTCATCCTGCCACAATGGATATACCACTACATTTCTATAATACCACTGATACGGTCTTATCAGCCTATATTCCGCACTAACCTGTTTCGATACGGACGTCAGATCGTCGGGACTAAAAGGTTCCTCCATTAGACGACCCAACTCTAAGGATGCTGTTTGCCTATGGAATCGTTCGGCTGCCTTCTGGGAGTCATAGACCACATGTTCAGCCGAGTCTATAACATGTCCTAACCGTACCAACGCATAGAGTTCCAACAATCGAATCCCCTGCTGCCTGAGCGCTCAGCTCATGTTGCCCGTTGCACTAGTCAAGTTGTCGCCTAACTTGTTAATACGGTCCGTGTTCATACCAATATCTCGGAAAGCTAATTTGACGTGCGACGTCAACTGGTTGGTAAAATGCGCCACTTTGTTCATCCTCGTCATCGCCCTCTTTACCACATCTCGTATGGCATTTATATCCCCAGATGTAGCGGTACCGAACAGCGATGATGCGATGTCGCCCACAAAGTTAAATAACCCTCGCTTCTGCCTAGCGCCACTTCGACTACTCATGGTTTGCTGTGTTTGGCTTGCCATCCTTCTTATCCCCCGTATTCGATGCTGTAATCCGTATATATCGTTCCCACTCAAAACGATGTTTTGGTACCCATGCTAGCGGCGAGACTGGCCATTTGGGCCAACCATCCCAGGAACTCCGCGGGTAGGTAAGGATGGTCGATGGATACTATCACTGTCCATTCGGCCCGTATCACTTAGTTATCATGCGCCGTTCGGTAGGCGGTGTATACTCGAGTCCTTGCATATACTTGATACCATGCTAAACCACAATGCCATTATACACAATTTAAACGAATACATCTTAGTATCTTGCGAACAAATTTAGTCTTAATTGTTATGATATTTTACGTACTGGCTATTTGCGATGTTAAAGTATAGCGATACAATACACACTCATCGTAAGCGGCGGAGTCTATCACGCCAATCCGGAGTCGCTTGTTACCGGATTCGTCCTCCCGCCTATACCCTTGCTTTCGCTTCAAGTCTAACCGGAGTTGCTTGCTGTCAAAATCGTCATCCGGTATATGTTCGCGCTTGCGCAGCATATAAGGATGCGATGGAAGCGTCTCCATTGGTTCAGAGGCAGGCTCTGGTACCGCCTCTGGAGCGTCAGTCATCATAGGCCTAGGAGTGTCGATGATATCACCCAGCGACTCATGGTTTTGATTGCGACTCGTATTGGGTTGAACCCTTTTCCGGTCAACCCTCTTACCCCCTGTACGCACCTCTGGTTCCATATCCGAAGCTGGCCGCTTCTTACGAACCTGGGGTGTCGTATCTGCGTCGGTGACCATAGGTACTGGCTCGGGCAACATCGCCCTGGGGTGATGGCTGGCCTTCGTCCCCTTGGTAGGGTTACGAATGGGGCGTGGTCGTACCGCGTCCCAGCACATTTCTGAGTCGACTATGCGCAACTTACATACATTAACTGCACGCACCTTACCAGACCTCTGATGGCGGACGTGCGCCACAGGTCCGTTGATCTTAAAGATCTCATACTCGGGGTCACTGCGAGAGGTCAACTTCATCCTCTCCTCAGCTTTTACGACCACCGAGTCCCCCACTTTAAATTCACCCGCGTTCGCACGCTTATTAATTTGTTCCCTGTGAACCTCCCGAGATCTAGCTGTCCCTTCACGAGCACGCAGCAAGGCGTTGTTGAGATACGTCAGTCTCTCACAAAGGTCCTGCGACGCATCGATGGGAACGGCTTTCGGCAATCTCGCCCGTCGCCCATACGTCAAGTAAAATGGCGTATACCCGGTCATTGAATGACGAGTACTGCGGTACGCTGTCAAAGCCGCACCCAACTCGTCCTCCCACGCCCTCGAGGCATTGTTCACTCCTTTCTGGATCAACTCTTTAAGGGTGCGGTTGGTTGAATCTTTCAGTACGTCCATTGGTCTGCGGATGGTATGGGCTAGACCGTCTATGGTCGATACCGTGTTCTTTAAACCGCTCCTCCAGAGAATTGGAACAAAATTCCCTACCCTGGTCGGTTATTACAATCGCAGGGACGCCATGATGCGCGACATACTCGTTGAAGAACTTTTCTTCCACATTTTGAGATGTCTTCGCTGCAATCGGATATGCTTCTGCCCAAGCAGAGCAGTGATCGATCACCGTCATGATATACACGTTACCCTTATTCGATTCTAATAATGGACCGATCAAATCCATTCCAATTATCTGACTCGGATAATTGGCCATGGGCATTTCACTATACCTGGGTCGGGTAGTGACAGGTCGGTTGACCTGGCACTTCGTACATGTTTCAAGCATACGAATTACGTCTTTTCTTAAAGACGTCCATACAAAAGAATCCCTCACCATACCGATGGTCTTCTGCAGACCTTGGTGACCAGCTCGTTCATGAGCCATCCGGAGCACTTTCTCACGGAACAGGGTAGGTAAGACAATTCTGGGGTACTCAG
This sequence comes from Chaetoderma sp. LZ-2023a, assembly GCA_034401795.1. NCBI lineage: Eukaryota > Metazoa > Mollusca > Caudofoveata > Chaetodermatida > Chaetodermatidae > Chaetoderma > Chaetoderma sp. LZ-2023a. The sequence continues at coordinate 207,062,794 of CM067369.1, read as the reverse complement.
CGTCCAACACTGAAGGCGTAACTAAAGAATACAAAATGCCATTCTTGACCATATACTCCTCCGGGGTGTTTTTGAACAACCCCGGGTATTCCTTGGTCTGCTCGGCACACAATTCGTCATATGGTATGTCGAATGCTTCCAGAGGGACGTGAGGTAACACTCCCTCGTCGACGTCTGGTATTACAAAGTCGCCCGTGTCTAACGTCGCGACTTCCACCGGACGACGTAACCTGGACAACATGTCCGCTCGAATATTCTTCGAGCCTTGGATGTATTCAATCTTACATCCGTACTCGGCAATCAGTACCGCCCAGCGCTGCACCTTCGTGTTTTTAACCTCGCCCACAAACAAACTCTTTAGGGGTTTGTGGTCGGTATACACGGTAAACTGCGCGCCAAATAGATAAGGTCTAAGCTTCTTTAGCGCGTATATCACTGCATAAGCTTCCTTTTCTATCACAGGCCAATTCAACTGACTGTCTTTAAGAGTAGAGCTGACATACTGAATCACCCGCTCAATACCCTTGTCATCCACCTGTACCAGTATCGCACCTATCGCATAGCTAGACGCATCAGTATACAATCTATACGGAGCATTCAAATTCGGATATGTGAGAACCGTCTCACTACACAGCAAGTTTTGCAATTTCTTAAACGCTTGCTGTTCTCCCTGACCCCACTCAAAACGTTTATATTTCTTAGTCAATTCTATCAAAGGCTTAGCAATTTCGGCATAGCCTTGCACACAAGAGCGGTAATACCCTGTAGCGCCCAGGAAACTTCTCATCTCACCCACGTCGCGTGGCGGTGACATTTCTCTTATGACCTTGACCTTCTGGACCTGAGGAGCCACTCCCTGTGCTGAAATACGATATCATAACAAATCAACTGATGGTTGGGCGAAATCGCATTTCGATTTTTTAACTTGCAAATTATATTCTTGAATTCTACGCATAACTGTACGCAAATGCTGTGCATGTTCAGCCGGGTTTCTTGAATATATGACTATATCGTCGACAAAAACATGCAGACATTTTCCCACGAATTCTCGGAAAATATCGTTCATTGCCCTCTGAAATACCGCACCTGAGTTCGCAAAACCGAACGGCATCCGAAGAAATTCAAACAAACCATGACTGCAAACCAACGCTGTTTTCGCTATGTCTTGGCTGTCCATTGGTATCTGCCAATAGCCAGACTTCAAGTCCATAGTCGAAAAGATCGTAGCGCCGCCCATAGAATCAAAAATGTCCGATATATTCGGCAAAGGATAGCTATCCTTACGACAAACGGAGTTCAATTTCCTATAGTCAATACAAAATCTCGTCCCCCCGTCCTTCTTAGAAACCAACGTAACGGGTGACGCCCATGGGGACGACGACGGTCTTATGACGCCCGCTGCCAGCATTTCAGCCACTTGATTCTTGACTATATATTGCTTGGCTAGCGGTAGACGGTACGCTTTCTGCCTAATAGGATAGGCCTCCCCTGTCGGTACCGTACACTTGACTTTGGGAACCAATCCTAAAGTGTTTGGACGAGCCGTATCAAAAATATCTGCAAAGTCCGCCATGACTTTGTCGATATCTCTATATCCGGTCGTTTCCTTACAGCTTGCATAGACATAATTTGTCTGTTCTCTATGCGGATATTCAAAGGGATATACCTGGCCAAACCATACTACAATTTTGGCCTGATAGTCAATCTTTGCATTTCCCAGGTGCAAAGCATCCGCTCCAAGTAAACATTCATGCCTCATTCTGGCCACAATCGTACTAGGGATGGGTCGGGGGTTCTCGAATTTTACTTGTGTTTCCCCCAACAACTCTATCGGGGAACCATTTACAGCTAAGAGCGTTCTTGCTCTTTTCAATGGCCTAGCATTCAACATGCTACGCCATATATCCTTACGAATCAAGGATGTGCTAGCACCAGTATCCACTAAGGCATGCAGGTACTTACCCCGATCCGATGGACCGTCTTTATCCATTTTTAGACTGATTAAGAACCGTTCGGTCGGTGATCTCACCAACGGCTCTCTCCGTCGTCGTTTCCCGGGCTCCTTCGTCCACTAACTATTTCGGCGTAGCTGTTCCGGCGGGAGGGCGAATTGTGTCCGATACTGTATGAGTAGCGGCCCATCTCATCTGTCCCCTCCCCAGTCAAGATAAAACCGTCTCTGTCTTCGTATTCGTCATTTTTCTTCAGATGATTGTTTAAATCTTTCCTAACGTTCCTGGAACAGTCGCGTGGCATGATGTTCTTTTCCTGCTGTCGTCGGTCAACTAAGTCAATGTCCATATCGTCGATGTGGGGACGCTTGATCGCCCTGCGGTCGTTTGGACCCTTATGTTGGGTCCCGGCAGGACCATTCTGTGGCGGATATCCGTGCTGAGGGCAGTCTTTCACATAGTGGCCATCTTTGCCACACCCAAAACATTTCACTATTACGGCGGAAGTCATCTGCCGGCTCCTATACGTCCCAAAACAATTCTGGGCCGTGTGCCCTTCTCTCCCGCACTGGGAACAGGTTATGGGTGGCGGTTGTGGTCGGGGCTGTGGTCGCGGTTGTGGTCTCGGTTGTGGTCGTCGTGCGGTTGGTTGCATTGCCTGACGGCAGTCACTTTTATAATGGCTGACCCGGCCAGAATTATAGCAGGTAATGTACTGCTCTCGTCCCCCTGTCCTGACTGGTCGGGGCGAGGGTGGGGCGCGTTGCTTTACCCGCGGGTCTGTCTTCCTCGTGGGTTGGGCGACCCCGGTTACCGACTTCTGTCGCTGTAGCTGTATGTCTCTAACCCAGCCACAGAGTTGCTCGATCATCCTGCTCTGTCGAGCAGTCTGTCTTTCAAATGTCTTGACGACCGTCCATATTCCCCGTTCCTCTGCCGACTCTAACATGTCTACCTCCATTCTTTCTTCTTGATTATGATCGCTATCGATCTTCATCGCCCGTAACAGATCGTTACAGGTCTCTTCCTCCTCGGCGATCTCTATTGCCCGGCCCAACGTTGTCGTTCGCTTTCGGATTATCCTCTTACTCAACCCTTGGTCGCCGAGCGCTCGGAGGTAGATACCGAGAATAGTTCGCTGGTTATCGTCGTTGCTTTCAGGGTACGCTCGTCGGCTGGCTTCTAGATACCTTCTGTTGAAGGAGATGACAGTCTCATTTCTCCGCTGACGGGTGCCCTCAAGGTCATATTTGACCCGTTCGTCCTCGTTGGAGGAGACGAAGTTCTTTGTAATGTAGACATGGAAGTCGTCGTATACTATCTCCTCCCGTACTTTGCCCGCCAAGAAACCGTCCAGGGCTCGGGCTAACGGTCCCCGTGCCGCCCTGACTACCACATAGGCAGGTATTCCGGCCAGTCGCCCCTCGTTGGCGACACAGGCACGTTTTGTCTCGTCCAAAAACGTCCTTACCTCCTCCGGTACTACCCCATCACAGGGTTGGATGCGGGATACCGTGTCCCTGATTTCTTCACGATACACCCGTTCTGTCTCCCGACGATTGCTACTTTCAACAATGGCCCCCGCCATATCCGCGCCCATCGTTTGCATGGCCGCCACTGTCTCAGGGCGTAGTTGTCGTTCCCCAGTGGGTAGTTGTGGGTCGGTCGGTGGGCCTTTTGGCGTCGCCATTGCTATTCTGTTTTAGCTATAGTATAGACTGATGGTAACTTTGGTCAAACGTGGCTGCTCGAGGCAATTTATTTCGGTGGCGATATTTACGATGGAATTATCGCTATACTCGCGGTGCTGCGTTACACTGGTGGTGTCTGACTGCTGGGCTGCCTCCAGAAAAACTTTTATTCTGTCGGCTAAATCGTTCAGTAATAGCGTAGCTGGTCTCCCCTCGTTCGCTTGGGCCATACGCTATATGTACTCACTGCGTTTTAGTTTTACTCCGGATCCTGGCAGGCGCTCGTCAATGAAGATTTCCGTTTCTAATACTTCCTATTTGTTATTCACTACTATCTTCGGTAAGACTATGATGTTGTGGTTGCTGCGACAACCGGTCTTTCCAAAGAGGAGGTAGCGTGATTACCAGCTCGCCTCGTCGGAAGATGATTATGACGATATTTGTACTTGGTAATCTGGGCCTAATCTGATTTCGGAAGATGTCGGTAAGTTACGGTGGTCTCCCGTAGGTGCCAGAGTAAATACTATTTAAAAACACGAACTCGTGCCTTGAGGTAAAGTATCAAGGTGATAGCTTTATTCTCCTAATTCTAAATATGTACTTTAATGAAAGTGACTTATACTGTCACAATAGAATTTGTAAAAACAAACTTACTCGTTGATTCAGTATTCTATACAGTTAATTATAAATACGATTACTGGTTCCTATATTTTGAATAATGCTACGTTTCGCGACTAGTCAGACACTTCACTTTTTCCCAATTGCTATACTTATCCAAACTTATCTCTTGTCTACTGAAAATACATTCAGCAAGAAGTTGTACGAGGTGCGAGGCGGACCGGACTCCCCATTAAAGTTAAAGTCCACTTCTTATACTTCTCTGGAGCTCTTTTTCATGTTCGTTTGGGTTCTTCTTTCCAGAGTTTGATTCGATGCTCATTGATTGTGACGTCATCCTGACTAATCAAACTCCGACTTTCTCTCTTAGGAAAGGAACACCGAACAAGTTAAGGCGGTTTAGTCGACTCATGAGTGTGGAATTCTATCCGATAACCTCCCCCAAACTTGACAGTGATGGATATTGTTTCGACAATCGTTGTTAATCTTTTCTCAATATCTTATTCTGATGGACGTCTTCTGTCAACTTTTCGTCTGGTTTTCTAATCTTCTTGGCGCCAGACTCTACCACGTCCTCGTCCGGCCCCTTGCTTATTAGGCTTGCGCCTGCATTTTACAAGGGTGCCATGACGTTCTGACCATGTGGCCCATCTGATTCACCAACATCTGGTGTCGTGGGTCGCCTCTATAGAAATATCGAAACTCGGTCACATTATCACGGTCCTATGGTAAGTCGGTCGTCGCCACGTTACTACGTCATTCTATGAGTCATTCAGTCTGTGCTACGTACACTCTGTCCGTAGCACCCTACCGACGCTCTCGCTTGAATATTTAGAAAACTATTGGTCGTAACTTCTGCTGAATACTATAAAAGGTTATGCCGCGACTGCAGCAATAACTTTCATCTTTCAACCACCGACAGACTCCATCAGCTCACTGCCCTAAGTCTTAGTCTATTCTATTCCAATTTCACTTATTGTTTCAGCTACATTTTCGTGTCAGTTTTGCATCGACTTGATGCACACACTAGATCGCGCTATTACATCCCTGCCCAATGTGTTATCCGTTCCTTAGCTCGCCTGGTATTCAAATATAGTAATCCACTGAGGTCTTAGACTGCAAATATAAGATGTCCCCGGGGTCATGACCCCCCAGAAGACAATCCGATATCTACACTATGATGCATAGACGGGGTGTGAAATGGCATTTTTAATATACATAGTCGCCTATGTTTCGGAAAACGTTAATGCAAAGGCCTTTTCACTCATCTTGGGGTGAATCCTAACCAGGATTTGCTAAGAAACACGAATCCACTTACAGAATTATACAGAATCGGACAAGGAATGGCCATTCTGATATCTCGCCAAACCTATCCGCACCACGCTGAAAAGTGTTGATTCGAAACCTACACGTATCCAATGCCTTCTTCAGTGTTTAGATGTTTAGACCTACTGTGTACTGCAGACATTGCTTTCATCATCACTTCTGAGCTAGCGACGTCGATCGTATTGTGATCGTTAACTATTATAAACCTAGCCTCTTCATTATTTGAGGCACTTTCACTTCTGCACCAGGATATTCCAAGTACTTCAACAACTACAGCAAATTCTACTATGAAACACAAACTGTTATAATTTGTGCCAATAGCTAAGAGGCACGAACAGCAATTGCACTTCCCGAAGTTTCTGCACTGATGACTAACAGGGGCCAACGATTGTGTTTTCCAACTGCGCCAATGACTAATAGGCGCCTTCATTTATTGTAACATAATTACTTTATTTTCTTACAAGCGCTGATTATAAATAGGCGCATATCAGGTCAGCTAAACCTTATTGTTTTTGTATAAAACTGTATTAAGGTGAGTGCCGTTTGTTAAAGTTCATTCTTTCATTATTAGTTAAAGTTAAGTTGTTTATTAAATCTAAACCTGTGCACTCGCTTATTCTTACACTATACCGCTTCAATAAATACACTACCTACTTTTAAAATTAGCTCAGATATTTCGATATGACTATAGTAGTTAAGGACGACTGCTCAACTAAGGAGGACTGTTTATTGTAAAAGCCTCTTTGTCGGCTCTGTGCAACGTTACATAGCGTGCCAAGTTTTCATAATTGGCCACTAACTTTACGGCCTTCTAAATTGCCACCGATCAGCCATCTCTTTCTGCGCCTATCCGGCCTTCTGGCCAACTAATTGTTTGATAACTCCCTCCACGTATTTAGTTAGAACCCACCCGAGAAATCACACAGGTGGCTCTACAGTTAGAATTGAAACAGTGACGACTCATACGTTGACAGGGTCCGACCCTGGGAAACTATCGGAGGACTCCGAGCGGTGATAGTTAAAGGGCGGATTCACATACATCTCCCCCTGTATCTTCGGATCCTTGCTAGTTAGATACCTTTCCAATGAAGGAAAGCACTGCGAAATAATTTATAGTTATAGATGTGAGTTTGATAGGTTATTTTGCCGGCCCGCAGGGGTGTTACGCTTTGTCAAAACCTGGCAAAACCTGGCAAATCCCTGCAAAACCCAGCAAATCCCGGCAAAACCGGGACAATTTTTGGCGATACCGGGTCAGATACTGGCGCAAAACTTGTATATGGATAGTAAATAACTTTGTTAAACCAAATTAGACTGAAATCATTTCATGTTTTGGCCTTTGAGCGATTTTCAATCAATTTATGATTAAGAGCGGGATTGCCATATAATACATAGGCCTACAGTATCAGAGATTCTGACAACAATTCCACATTCTACAGGAGTTTACCCTTTAAAAACGGCAAACTCGGGACACGTTTGCAAAGCTTTACTCGGTTTTGACAAAATGTAACTCCAACCGTAGCCTAACCTTGTTGTTATTGTGCTTTATTTCAGATACTGGTATTCAGTGAGGAGGTAAAAGGAAAACAAAGGAAGATCAATGAAATGTTTGAAAATTTATTATATTGCAACATATCGACAGTGGAAAGAACACACGCACATACACATGTATACACACCCAGTCACATAAACAATTTATTAGCCCTATATTACAACATATGTAGAGTAGAAAGAACGCACACACGCACATATGCACGTACACGCACGCACGCACGCACGCACGCACGCACGCACGCACGCACGCACGCACGCACGCACGCACGCACGCACGCACGCAATATACAGAACAGAATAATACATTATATTAATATAGGCCCTATATATCATATAAATACTGTAATAGTAGGCTATAGGCATACAATTTCACTAAATTACGGCGTCAACTGGCTTCGGTAGTGGTCTGGAGAAATATCCATTTGCAGACCAAGAAAAAACACTTGAAAATTTAGAACTTGAATAACTGTCACGATTATTGAGACAGTCATTCCAGTGGTAAAGTTTCAAAATTTGTCTTCTCTTGGTCTGCAAATTGACAGCAATATATTGTTATAATACAGCATAATACATTTTTTCTTACAATAGGCTCTATGTCGATGAATGTAGTGAAATAATATGTACAATTTCATTAAATTACGGCGTCAATCAAAGGTTACCACTTTAATGACTAAATTTTCTCCAAAGATTAAAATATTCACATACTAAATGTCCATTTGCAGGCCAAGAGATGACTACTTTTGGAAATTTACCACTAGAATGACTGGCTCTGTTATCGAGCCAGTCATTCCAGTGGTAAATTTCCAAAAGTAATCTTTTCTTGGCCTGCAAATTGGGCATTCTTCAAGACCACTACAGAGGCCGGTTCTGGCCGACTTCGTCTTGAAAGGGTTACGGCAATATCCCAAATGACATTTACAGGGGCGGATTTCGTGCATTTCCAGAGGTATATATAGACCATCAGTTGGCTTAGTTAACAGCTTTATTAGATAAAAATAATGTGTAAATTTGAAAAATGTTTGTACCCCAAAGCAAATGGTGCTTATAAGATATTAACCCCGTAACAGAATTACCAACGAAAAACGGCTTTTGTAATGAATGGTCTTGAGAAATGAGCATTTGCAGACCAAGAAAAAAGTATTTTTTTAAATTTACTACTGGAATGACTGGCTCGGTAAACGAGCCAGTCATCCCAGTAGTTAGTTTTCAAAAATACTTTTTCCATTGGTTTGCAAATGGATATTTCCTATGAAAAATTGTAAAAGATTGTTATCCTAAATGGAGGGGGTGACTAGTCCACCCCATCCGCCCCTGATTTAGTAGTGGTCTTCAGTTGTAGACCAAGAAAAATCTCTATAAATTTTCAAAATGTGTCTTTTCTTGATCTGCTAATTGGCCTATAAACATGTTATTAGCAGGTTAACATTTAAAAATTACAATTTTAATTTGTTTGCACATGTTGTTTTAGTAATGGTTGTTATTTTATGGCAATGGGCCCGTTTCCGTTGTCCAGGTTTTCTTACTCCCACTCTTTGAGGTTATGACCACCCGGGTCGTATCTGTTGACCGAACTGTACGCGTGTCTACCTCCTTAACTGCTTTTAGGAACCGATTAAAATGTCTTTTTCTCTGGTCTTTTCTCTAGTACAGCATATAGCCTCACAGCAATGAGTCCCCAACAGCAAACTTCTTGTATTCCTCACACAGTACATAATTTCCTTGTCCAATTAAACTACGTTCTAATTCGCAATATTGGCTCTTAACAATACAATACAGTTTTTCGATGAGGTCGCTTAACGGCTGAGCCTTCCAGTCGATTATTTGTTTAAACACATGATTTAAGCTCTTGCAGTTGTTGTATGTCCAATTAGTAAGTCCGTCATATCCTGGCTGTTGAGCTGCTTCAAGATTAAAGGGACAAACAATACGTGAATCGAAATAGGTAGCGAACTTAGGCACAGTTTCTAATGATACCATAATATCATGCACACGCGAATCACAGATGGCATTGTCCTCAGCCTGAACTAAGCCATTATCACCAAAAATTGCATTGCAGATCGTCAATCGTTCTTTCTCACTCACACCCACTTTGTCCTTTAAATAATCTACCACGTTCCCCTTCAAATGTCTGGTGCAGTACAGTTTTTTCCCTTTAGGAAAAGCTAGAGCAACGGCTTTCGTCATAGCCCTTTCGTCGTCCGTCCCTATAATTGATTGGCAGTGCGTGTCCACGAGTTCAATCGCTAGATTCTGGAAAAATTTAGCAAAAGTTTTAATGTCCGAATTTCCGTGGAGGAACATAGGGCCAGCAAATATCGGATGGTCCATGGTTTTACGACGAAGTACTGCTAGGTTCTTAAAGGCGCCTACTGTTAAATGGACTTGTCCCAAATTAAACGTTTTATCGCACCCTAATGACATCTAAAATTTGTTCTTGTGTGTAAAGCGATATAATTGGCACTTTGTCTCTTGTATTTAAAACACTCAACGAATTGGTGCGTGCATTCCATGTTTTCTACGATTTGCACATGATCCACAAAGTTACCAGTTTTCACGCTTGGTTCTCTCTCCTTCTTCCGCTCCAGATATTTTACGTCATGAACCTGTCTGAGTTCTCTTGGACCGTCTTCGCTAGCGGTGGATGTATTGATTAAGTCTGTATTTAGCTGATCGGCCTTAGTGGTTTTAACGCGTTCCTTAATTGCCTTAATAGCCGCGGGTTTGGTTCTTATTTATTTCTTTACGTCACTATTCTTATCTGGTAATGGCAGCGCATCTCCTCTATATTCGTGGCAAGCTAGTTTTCTGGCTTTCGGGCTTTCTTCTTCTATCCAAGTGAGTCGCTTCTCATATTCCATGCAGAGCTTGTGCTTGGCGTAATATTTATGAAGGAATATAAGTGTCGATGGATCTGGTTGCGGTTCACGGGGCAAGAACACAGTTTTCTTATCACGTTGTCGTTTCAAACAATATAAACCGTATCTTAGTATGACTTTCTTTACCTTTTCACACGGTGCTGATACGAAAACTGTCTTTATGGATGGACCTCCCGGCATCCAAGCGCCAAAATCGTCCCAGAACTGACTCTGTTGTCCCTCCTTCCGTCGTTGAATGTTCCAGGATATAATATTCATTTTCTTCTGTTCCTCTAGGCATGGTTGTGAGCTGATAACGTAATTGACATCCAAAAAGTTACATTTATTACGTCCTCGTGGTAAGGAGACTCTGTCTTAGGTAATGGCGGTGTCGGCGGTGACACTCTTGGAAACTGTACTTTGACCTTTGACCATTTGACCACTGGTTTGACTACTGGCAAAGGAGACTCTGTCTTAGGTAATGGTGATGATTCGGTTGGCCAAAGTATCTCGGCATATGTCCTCTTCTGTAGTTTGCGCAGGATGTCTTGTGGCTCCAAATCAGGAATTCGTCGCAGAAGAATGCGTTCTAAAAGGACCGCAGATTTCAGTTTACCAAAGCCTTTAGCGCCCGCCCATGCTAAACGTTGAATCTCGTATGTGAACAAGAAATTGCCGGCATCAACGTGCGTACACTTGACACACAAATAATCGTCACTAATAGTACTCAATGCGCGGAAGTCATTTACAGTTAACTCGTAGTGAGACCACAAATTGCAACATCCACAAAAAATGGAACCTTTACTGACATCCCTTGCACATACTCTGCATGGCCACATGGGTGTTGAGATAGGTCGACTAGGTCCTTTTCTGGTTCGCCTACCCTGTAAGTCAACATAAACTATTAGAGGGGTGGGGGGGGGGGCAAGTCATCATGGCTGGCACCCTATTGCTATTGTTCGGTTTATTTTTATTATTCCGCCATAATTTTTGTTCGCGAATAGCGCGAAGACAAAAATGCCGGTGAAATTTAATCTTGCCATGGCAGAGGGCCTTATTAGGGCAAACTTTTTACGTGTGAATTGATATGATTTTCTCGATAGGTTGGCGCCCATCTTGGATTTCCGGAAAACTTTCGCGCGTTTTAAAAAATCCTCTCCAGAATCACTGAAGAGAATGAGCTGAAATTTGGTGAAACTCATCAGCGAGTGGCTCGCACAAAAGTTTTTTCAAGACAAATCGATAGCTCGAAAAACACAGATTTGCGTATGGACCAATCAGAATCAAGCCGTCTGGCGGAAATATTGAATTTATTATTTGAAGGACTTTTAAGCCCAAATTGGTCATATATAGGTTTTGGTGGTCGAGAAATTCAAATCTGGCATTTTCGAATTAGTTCGATCAACGGTTTGGCTGCCATCTTGGATTCGTTTCCCGCCAAATTCCCCATAGTTATGCAATTGGAAAGTTAAAATGCCTTCTCCTCGGAAACCACTGGGTGGATTTCAATTATATTTTGCAGGATGCATCGTTAGGTAATAGAGATCTGATTTTGTTCAAACAACACGGGTCGGCCTATTAGGCCGGCGGCCATTTTGGATTTTGTAGTATTTCGGGAAACGTTTTTTAAAATCTTCTCCTCCGCAACCTCTAGGTGGATTGGTTCAAAACTCAAGAAATATCATTTAGGGCATTGGCTAACCCAAGTTTGTTCAAGGGAATTTGATTGGCCGAAAACTTGGGTGGCCATCTTGAATGACCTAGTTTTCGGGAAAACGACTTCTTCTCCAGAACCTTAAACGAATCGGGACGAAATTTGGCTGGTATGATTAGGGACTGAGGCGCATTATAGTTTGTTCAAGAAAATGTGATGCGTCGAAAACCATGGCCGCCATCGACCAATCAAAATTCAGCATGATTGGCGGCCATTTTGAATTTTTTAATTTGTTGAAATTTGAAGCCGAAATTGATTTTACAGAGGTGTTTGGGTCTTCTGATTCCAAATTTGCCATTTTGAATACTGTCGGACGAACGGTTTGGCGGCCATCTTGGATCGTTTACCCACCAAAATTACCAATACTAAAGCAATTGGAGAATTGAATTGTCTTCTCAAGAAGAACTGGGCCGGTTTCATTTACATTATTTTTACTGCCGTTGTTGACACACGATTGTTTGTTTTTCAAATCCACATTCAATGACGGGTAGACTGGGAGGATAAAGAAGATTCCTACTGTAACCTTCTCGCATAATTCAATAAAATTGACAGCATTAATCCAACTTGATCAAATCTAAGAGGCTATGTAGGCTCTAAGCCACCTATAAGAGCGGGCTCAGATAAGGTTCTAGTCTTAGCGACAAGGATGCTAGCCACTTCCCCCCCCCCACCCCACCCCCACCCACCCCCACCCAGATGCATCGCCGCTTGCGGCTATATTTATTATTATTTTTATTATTATTATTATTATTATTATTATTATTATTATTTTTATTATTATTATTATTATTATTATTATTATTATTGATTGACCCTGTAGGTGGGGCTTAGAATACACCCTCCGTATCCTCTGCGTGTCGTAAGAGGCGACTAAAGGAGGTAAGGGTGAGGTAACCCTGACAGAATCCTCGAGTGCTGAAGACGGAGGTTCCAGGCCGCACGGCGCACTCTAATAAACCATGGATCCACGCACTTAACGCTTATGATCATGTCGATATTCACTTTAGGACTGGCGGTATGATCAGGGAACGAAAAGAAGAAGAAGATTGATTGACAAAGTCACAACGTCAGGAAAAGAAAGTTGGTGTACATTCTGGAAACAATTGATGAGAGAGAGAGAGAGAGAGAGAGAGAGAGAGAGAGAGAGAGGGGGGGAGGGAGGGAGGGAGGGAGAGAGAGAGAGAGAGAGAGGGAGAGGGGGGGGGGGAATGGTGGGAAGGAGGGAGAGGGAAGGGAGAGAACATATGTATCTGTACGATGGAGAAATAGAAACCACGTCATTTTAAAAACTTTCAAAAGGGAGATAACGCTGCGTTAGTCTAACTCAGTTAGGTAATAAGCTAAGAAAAATTATCTCCCTTTTGTTAAAAATCTTTTTAATGACGTGGTTTCTATTTCCTCATTATACAGATATACATATGTGCGCTCTCTCTCTCTCTCTCTCTCTCTCTCTCTCTCTCTCTCTCCCCACGCATCGTATAAGTAACAGCCTAAGAAAGGTTAGTGTGATGCATACAGCAGCCTAACTAAATGCTGGTTTTCCGATAAATACAAGTTACTAGCTGGCGATCGTTAGATTTCCATCAGGTAAATGATGGTAACAAGGCTAATTAATATAAAAAGGACGCTAACATTATATTTAATTTTAAATTTATATTAATATACTTACGAATTCCATGCTAGCTAGAGAACAAGGTCAATCAACAACACGACTATAGAACACTAACAGAAATTAATTACGATCACAATAATCGTGTATAACTACGAATTAGTCACTATTACCAAGAACTTAAGAGATCGCAGATTATCCATATTAACTTGTAATAAACTTGAAATAAGATTTGGAAACTTTGAATCAACTTTGAAACAATAATGATTTTGGTAAAATATCAGCGTACATATATAGTAAGTTAACGTTATTGTAAGGGTTCTTTAGTATTGCTTGAGAAAATATCAACGCTGTATGTGTGAAAGATGCTTTGTTTTAATATCAATTGACGATTGATCGAATTGATTGGCCGCCATCAGGTATAATACCCAGACAAACATGGAAGAACTGCGCTCACCTGTCCGTTAACTGTAGGCCTATAGTTGCCCATTTACTTTATCGCTAAGGTGCGAAAGCCGGTGCACATCCAGGCATATTGGAACTTAATCCTAATGACAGGTCAAAAGTTAGATCCGTAGGAATCGGTGACGGACGGAACTCGTCACAGTGTCTGGGTGAGATTTTGGAATCCGCCACGCCCTCACGGGAAGGACGCTCGCGGTGGATATTCGTCTCTCTACCCCCACCTTAACGACATGTGGTGATTAAAAATGCTTGTGTGAAGTGTAGCCATCGTCCGTGTATTGTTGTGTGTGGTTGCGGTGCAAGGTGTCCGGATCCTTACCAGATCCGGAGGCCTTGTCTCGTAACATGTACGCTTGCTGTCCTCGGAGGTAGATGTTATTTCAAAGTAACCTACGGGAAGCTAAGCGTCTGCGCCCATTGGACAGCTGTATACAACGATAGGTGGGAATCCCTGCCACTTGCGGCTCAGTTTCCGTATCCAACAACCAAATGGTAGGTTAGCGGTGTAGCAGAAGGCCTGCATAAATAAAGCGGCATCTACCAATTCAGTATCTTGGAACTACATAAGACGGTGACTTGGGAATTCTGCGGAAATCGCTCATTCCGTCTTCACGTAAAACAGTACGCATCACCTTAATTATAGCTTCATTAGGATGGTTTTTCAGCCCGTAGCATTTTTCTGTTGAACAAAAGAGTGGCCCTTTTTGCCAGCTCTTTTCCTCCGCTTCGGCATCGAAGGAATTTTCCTGTGAGGGAGGCCCGCGCGAGGCACTTGCCCTCGCAACAAGGAGAGTTCCTGTGATGGAAGCCAGCACGAGGCACCTTCCTCTCGCACCATCATGGAGCATTCGGTGACGGAGGCCCGCGTGAGGCACTTCGTCTCGCAGCAATATGAATCTCCCTGTGTGTGTTAGGGGTATACTAACTTATATTAAGTTGCTCAGTGATCTCGTAAGCGGATGCTTCTCTTGCGGGGATACCCCTGCGGATTCAAGGATATGTAGTACCTCCGGCGACACCACGTGGAAAGGACACCAGCTAGCTCTGGTTCTAATAATTTAGAATGATAATATAATATATATATATATATATATATATATATATATATATATATATATATATATATATATATATATATATATATATATATATATATATATATATATATATATATATATATATATATATATTATATTATCATTCTAAATTATTCCATTCTCTAAATTAGTATGGATAGACACACCGGTGATACAAACAGTTGGGATGATACTGTGTGGTTCGACTTCGGCGGCAATGGTCGCACGGCCCCACTGGAACATCATTGTTCCACCGGCTCTAGAAGTCGGTTTCTGTACTGTGCGGAGAGACAGCACCTGTGATCCGCAACCAAGAGATCCGCAGCTAACCAGCCATCCCCGTCATCGTGCACTTGCGGTGCGATGAGCGGACATCAGGCAGCGGACCAGCATGTACCCCCGTGAGCTACACTCACACATTCCCCCTGTACCCTCACCGGTATCTATTAGGATAGTCTTTAGGCCAAAGTAGGATTTCACTGAGCAAACATTAATTATAGTAGAATGGCATACCAGTGAACCTCATGGCACTTAGATAACCCTAAGGCAGTGTAACCGTTAGCTCCAGGGAACAAGTCTCATACGTCTCGTTCTCGACACTTTGGCGACGGCGAAAGACACTGATTGCAGACTAGCACTACATTGACTAGAAGGTTCAAGTGGACCCTCATGCCTTCTAGGAAGGTCACCATAGTCTGCTATTGGCGTCTTCAGGCCCGCCGTAACTAGATATGGTGCTTATTCAATGCCTCTGTGTTGTTGTCTTGTCCTTGTCTTGTTATTTGTGGTTGCGCTGACATGTTGTTAGGAGTCGCTCTTCGGCTTCAGACGCATCGCCCAGACTACATGTATGTGTCGTCTGCCTGAGGTAGTTGTTTAATGAGTCAGACCCGAGATAGGGGCTCAAGCAAATACGCCAGGAAGACAAACCTTCGTCAACGTTAAGTAGGCATAAGCCATTTGAGACATAAAAGCTAAATGTGTGGCCTCAATAACTAACTGATAGGCTAGCTCCACAAGAAGGACCGACAAAATAACATGGCGCCAACTAATCCAGCAACTAGAATAGATGAGTGCACCGGCTTATGTGAAAAACTGCGCACCGCTTCCATGTCAACCAGCGTGCATCCCTTAATATTAATAACAACACATATATAATTCAATACTCTTAAGCTTTGTTCTAAACTGGGAGAATGCTATTAACCGGTTCTCCTGCTCCGCGTTGGCATGGTAGGCATTTTCCTGTGATGGAGGCCCGCATGAGCCATTCTCCTCTTGCAAAACCATTTTATTGGTCCGCTTGAGGCATTAGTTTATATTAAACTAGTTAGCCGCGCTAGGACCTTTCCTTTACAGGGTTACCGTCCGTATATATAAGGATAGATTAGGTATCTTTGGCGAGATACAAAATGGACGGCGCCAACACATCACTTTCATTAATCACAGAAAACGAATCACTTTGTTAAAACCTGCGCATATAGCTTTTCAAGAAGCCACCCTTCGGCTCGCTGTGCCCTATATTACAATATAAAATCCACTAGAATGCATAGACACACCGGTTACATGAATAGCCTGGACGACATGGTAGTGTTCGCCATTGACAGCAATGGTTGCCTGGCCCCACTACGACAGGGGTATGTGTTGCTTCAGAAGCTTTACAGTTTTCTAGATTGATTAATTTTATCCACACTGCTGATCAAATCAAAACACTACTTTCCACATGAATGCAAAGCAATCATTTTCCTTTTCAGATTGACAATGTCCAATTTACAATGGAAAAGAACAAGCGCCTGGTATTTAAAATAATTTTGTCAATATATGATTACAGTATTCGGCGGTTGTAGTAGTAGAAACATCCTACAACTGCAATCTATCCTTCATTGCTGTTTGACCACTGTGTCTGTTCATCAGTCAAAATATTTAGCTTCCTCAGATACATTCTTGATTTAACTATACCGAGTCCTGCTTTCTTGAGGTCACCTCGTAGCAATTGTTTAACAAATGTATGCAATGACGTCCTATTCTGGCTTTATATTTCCAGGCTCCCAATAGGGAATTCCAATGACCAAGTTCCTCTAGAGCTGCCTATGGATCGGCCCAGCTGTTACAGTATGTAGCGTGAAGGATATGCAAGTTGTGTTGTATAAACGTAGTCTTTTTGTCAAGAGGATCAAGCTATGTTCCCTATGACGCAGCGGGCAGCAATGCCAGCAGGACAAAAAGCAGCGAGCCAAGGAATTTACTTTTTCTCCATGGTTCGCCGACACGAAGTGGGTCGTCAAGTTTGTCAAGGGGTTTCTCATCTATGAAGTCCACATCGTCGGCATATTCCATCTCTAGTGGCATACCTTGTATGGACATTGGGGGGGGGGGGGGGGTGTTTGGTATCGCTGAATTTTCCCAAATAGATTTCAATGCATCAGCAGGGTATCAGGTGAAAAGCACATGGGATAGGTCATCTCCTTGTGGGGAGACGATTGATAGGACATCTGGGATCGTTGAGTGTTTAAGTGTGTCGAACGCTCATGACATGGCAATGCTCATGTTGTGGAAATCCCAGTGTCTCGACATGACAATTGACACAAGCATGTGTTCAGTCCATACAATGTCTGTGCAACGGCGTCCACGTTATATATATATATATATATATATATATATATATATATATATATATATATATATATATATATATATATATATATATATATATATATATATATATATATATATATATATATATATATATATATATGTTGCAATGAAGCAGATTAGATCATACCTGTCTTGCAGTTTACACCCTGAAATCCAGCAGCACATCCAGATGAACAAGCTCCGGTGACTTTATTACACACATCAGACTGACTTCTACAGTTGCATGTCTCTGCACAGTTCATACCAAATAATCTATCAGTACATTCTGAAAATATATATTACATTCATATTCTGCAGTGTGTCTGTGCGTGCGTGCATGCGTGCGTGCGTGAGTGTGTGCGTGCGCGCGTGCGTGCGTGCGTGCGTGCGTGCGTACGTGTGGGTATGTGTTGAAATGAAGTAGATTAGTACTTACCTGCCTTGCAATTTACACCATGAAATCCAGCAGCACATCCAGATGAACAAGCTCCAGTAACTTTATTACACACATCAGACAGACGTCTACAGTTGCATATCTCTCTACAGTTCATGCCAAATTGTCTATCAGTACAATCTGAAAATATATTTTACAGTCATATATAAATAGTATAAAACACGCAGCTGGTACACCAATAACTTGGCCATGGAAAGCGCTTGTCAGGCTCCTAGGCTGGATAGTAATGGAGGTTGAAATGTGGATGTGCTCAAATAGGCTCATGCATTTTCGAAGATAAATATGGACACGCAGTTGCGTGTGTGTGTGTGTGCGTGCGTGCGTGCGGGCGGGCGGGCGGGCGGGCGGGCGGGCGTGTGCGTGTGTGCGCGCGCTCGTGTCGTTTACGCACGGTATTGACAGTTGTAGCCATAGTAGCCAGAAGCACAAGACTGGCCAATGGAACAGACACCAGTATATCGGTTACAGTCATCAGATCCCGATCCACAGTGGCATTGATATTTACAATTTGCTCCAAAGTGCCCAGGTGTATTACACCGTCCTGGTTAATAATAATAATAATAATAATAATAATAATAATAATAATAATAATAATAATAACAATAATAATAATAATAATAATAATAATAATAATAATAATAATAATAATAATAATAATAATAATATAACTAGATTGATCGGTCGATAACGCGTCATCGCACATCCCCACGTTCACCGCTTCGAATATTTGATGCACCCCACAACCCACCCCACCCCAAACCCACCAACGGGCGGTGGAGCCAAATGTAAACGTCATTTTGCACTCCATAATCATATGGGTAACTCACATATCAAATTTGGTTGAATTCCGTCAAACTGTTTCAGAGGAGTTGCATTACAATTAATTGCCTGAGCTTTTGACACCCCTACCCCACCCAAAGGGGTCGGGGCCAAGTGTAAATTCCATCCAACAGTGTTAGAGGAGTTGTATTACAATCAATTTCATGACCTTTCGATCTAAGCATCGTCTTGTAAAGCGCAATCATTTGGGTAACCCTTATACCAAGTTTGGTTGAGTTCCGTCTAACGAGCCAAATCTAAATGACCTCTTGCATTCCGCAATCATATGGGTAACTCAGACATAAAATTTGGTTGAGTTCCGTCTAACGATTTCAGAGGTGTTGCATTGCAATCAATGTCATGATCTTTTGACCCATATCCCACCCCCTGGGGTGGGGGGGGGGCAAATGTAAAGGTTCTCACCCACTCCACATTGATATGGGTAACTGGCATACTAAATTTGGTTGAATTACGTCCATCAATGTCAGAGGAGTTGCATTGCAATCAATGTCATGACCTTTTGCCCCCCCATCCCCCCCCCCCTACTGGAGGGGGCGGGGCCAAATCTAACTGGGATCATCCACTCCACATTGATATGGGTAACTCACATACCAAATTCGGATGAATTCTGTCCAATTGTTTCAGAGGAGATGCGTTACAATCAATTTCCGCCTGTTACAATTTGACCTTTTGACCCATCTCCCGCTGCCTGGGGGCGGAGCCAAATCTAAATGACCTCATGCACTCCGCAATCATATGGGTAACTCAGATATCCAATTTGCTTGAGTTCCGTCTAACGATTTCAGATGAGTTGCATTACTATCAACTTCGTGAACTTGTTACCCCCCATCCCCCACCCACTGGGGCCGGGGCCAAATGTAAATGTGCTCATCCACGCCACATTGATATTGGTAACTGACATACGGAATTTGGTTAAATTCCGTCCAACAATGGCAGAGGAGTTGCATTACAATCAATTTCTTGAACTTTTGACTCCCCACCAACCCACCCCTTGGGGCGGGGCCAAATGTAAATGTGCTCCTCTACTCCACATTGATATGGGTACTCCGAAATCATATGGGTAACTCAGACGTCATATTTTGGTTGAGTTCCGTCTTACGATTTCAAGGGTTACAACTGATTTGACATTCTGACCCAAGCCACGCCCTCTGGTGGCGGAGCCAAATCTAAATATCGTCTTGCAAAGGGGAATCATATGGGTAACCCACATACCAAATTTGATTTAATTCCAACCAATGGTTTGGGAGGAGATAGCGTGAAGGACGGGCGGACGGATAGACGGACAGACGGACAGACGGACAAACAGGCAGATGGACCGAGGCGATTACAATATCGCCGACGGTTTTGTAAAACGTGGAATAATAATAATAATAATAATAATAATAATAATAATAATAATAATAATAATAATAATAATATTATTAAAGTCAGGTTAATAGAGCTCGGTGCATCTCAGATAAGGGTATATTGCTTGGGAACAAAGGCCGACATGTTCAGCAATGTGACTGCCCAAAGCAGCAGACAATGTGGCATTGCTACAGACGGTACTTTCCTTCATGTTGAAAGAGTAAACATCGGGAACATTAATATTTTCCAAATCTATATGAAATGAACACAGTTTTGAAAGCATAATACTGATCGCTCGGAATATGTGGCCGGAAATTGCTTCCTGATTTGATTTAAACATATTTAAATGTGTTGTTCAGAAGACAATAGGGATTGAGTCACTAGACGTCTCCTACTTAGTTACGACTCTCCCAAATTTACTATACAATAGATTATAATAATGACGAATAAATATATATATATATATATATATATATATATATATATATATATATATATATATATATATATATATATATATATATATATATATATATATATATATATATATATATATATATATATATATATATATATATATATATATATATATACAGCTGTGCAAAAGTTAAGCACCAGCAAAAACAATAGAACGTAGAAACATGATGGTACAACTAGGCTGCCATACTTTTTGTCCCCGCGTTAGCTGACATAATTCCAAGTACGAAATGCACATGCATGCATGACTTCACGCCGCTTGATGTCCGTGCGCGGCGGGAAACAGCACACGTGTTCAGTTATGTAAAAGTCCAGTTTGAGGTGTAGAACATTACATACAGATTTAGGCGACAAGATTAGGAATTTTGTGTTCATGACCGTGGTTTATTTGTACAGAGAGAATTAGCTCTTGATTGTGAACCGCTATGGCAAGACGAAGGTTAAGTGATCGTGTGAAATGGCAAATCATAGGCATGCATACCACTGGTATGTTATGCAGAGAGATTGGCAGACAGCTGAACATTAACCATACTGTAATCAGTCGTTTGATTGCAAAACATGGGCAAACTAACGAGGTGAAGGACAGGCCTAGATCTGGAAGACCGAAGAAGACTACTGCCCGTGATGATCGAGCCCTAGTACGCCTTGTTAGGAGATCTCCATTCACCAACAGCAGAGTGCTCAGCCAGCAATGGGAAACGCGCAATAGAGTGTCAATGTCTACCGTCAAAAGGAGGCTGTATGCTGCTGGCATGAAAGCTAGGAGACCTGTCAGACGTCCTCTCCTCACTGCACACCACAAAGAGGAGCGTCTGAGGTGGTGCAACGAAAGAAGACACTAGAACATGAGATCCTGGAGACGGGTACACTGGTCCGATGAAAGTCGGTTCCTGCTTCATGCCACAGATGGTCGAACTCGTGTATGGAGGTCCAGACGCACGGCGTACGACCAACGTAACATCATGGAAGAAGTTCCATTTGGTGGAGGTTCCGTTATGATATGGGGGTGCATCTCATTTGATTGTAAGCTGGATCTGTTGACTGTACCTGGAACACTAAATGGACAAAGATATCAAGATTCCATACTGGATAGAGTTGTGGTCCCTCATTTTGTAAATCATGCACCTGGAACCCACCCTATATTCATGGATGACAACGCCCGACCACATCGTGCTAGAGCTGTGCATGAATACCTCCGCCAGAATGCCATCGAAACCCTACCATGGCCAGCAAGGAGCCCTGACATGAACCCTATTGAGCATATCTGGGACATTCTGGGAAACATGGTGAGAAGGAGGGATCCTCCTGTGCAGAACCTACAGGAATTAACAGACGCACTCCATCTTGAATGGCAACGAATACCACAATGGCGTATCAGTCGGTTGGTGACCAGCATGAGACGTCGTGTCCAGGCCGTCATCCAGGCACAAGGTGGATATACCCGGTATTAATAATGACAGTCTCAAACTCGTGCACAGATGTTAAACTTCGTTTTCAGACACCATTAATGACAATCTAGCCACGTGTGTCAACTGTAGGGCAATAGTTGTCAGTTGTGTCAACGTAACCATATTCAGGCCTCGTTTTCAAGTTCAAACAAAAACATACAGTGTTTCCCCACCATCATAATCAGCATTCCTCTAGTTGCATTATTACCTCTTGCACTAAGATGGATGGGTACATAAATGTTTATGCTATTGCTTTCTTCATAGCACATGAATATACCCTCGCATGTGCGTAAAAATAGGGTGGTGCTTAACTTTTGCACAGGTGTATATATATATATATATATATATATATATATATATATATATATATATATATATATATATATATATATATATATATATATATATATATATATATATATATATATATATATATATATATATATATATATATATATATATATATATATATATATATATATATATATATATATATATATATATATATATATATATATATATTGAAGGAAAAATGCCACTCGGTCGAGTTCTGTCAACTGTGTCAAGTTTCAATTCATGTTACGAGTTTTGAAGCGGCTGATGGAACTCGATTTCGGTTCTTATTTTGTACAACTGAGAGGGGCATTCTACTTCTTATCCGGTGTTTACATGTCACGTTTCAAGAAATTAACATTAGTGGCGTTCATTGCCCCAGCTGGATCAGGGGTCTGCTGTAAGTACTGAACGGCCAAACACATGGAGCTGACCGCATTTGGTATGGGAATGCGTTCGTTGGGTGAGTGGTTATTAATTAACTAGTCATAAGACACGAACACGTATTTTCGTCAGTACAGCTTTTGTTAAAGTCCAGATTAGCATAACAATGAGCAGACGTCCCAACATTCTTAACCCATGTCTTTCCGACGGCCTGTTTAGATGTTAGATGGGATGCTGGCGTCTTGGAATTTACCTGAGTTTTATTGGATGATGTTGCTGCGGGTTGTTGCAAATGCACCTTGCAATGATTTTCAGCCATTATTTGACGGATTTCTCGCATATTCCTTAGCCGATGCTTTCTTGACAGGTATTTCTGACAGCTTTCAGGCGTATGGGCGCCTTTCGAATTGTAGTTATGCATAGGAAGACCGGATTATACACTTGGTGCATGTTTTCCCTTTTGAGACATTTTCATAAAACTACAGGCTCCTCAGATTTTCGTTCTCTTGGCGTCTGTATTCATAAGTGTAAACATCTCAAATCTGTGTTCCGCTTACGTGGTCTGTTGCTAACTTCTAAATTTTGATCAACTGTGAGCCTAAGTTTCTGGAAATTCTTCTGGTCGAAAGAACTTAATTCTTCGACGGTGGATAGCTTGGTGTTGCGACTTGGATTAATTTGAGCCAGTTGTCAATATTTGTGTGCTCTCTCCGTAATAATTTTTACTGTTCATGTTTATTGTGAAAGGCATTTTTGCCTGGTGTTAGCCCTTGTAATAGTTTCGGCCGGCCTAACTGGTTAATCCATAGTCGATCATACTGTGCGCACTTTTCTTAATTTGTGGCTTATGCAGTTGTTCATTCTGAGTTAAATGTGTTAGCTGGGGGACACAAACCCGGGACACAGGAAGCCAAGGGCTATGAGGCATCTTTTTGCCATGTAAATATTTGAACCGATTTGCCTCCTATACAAATTATTTAGAATAAACCTTAAGTTTATTGACTCCCGTTTTCGCTATTTCCACTTCCGTTTTATCTGTCCCCTTTGCTCTACGAAGAGGCGGGGGATAGTGGAAATAGTCCATTTTTGTTTATAGTGCCCTTTAAGATTCAATTTCAAATATTAGATAAGAGGCCCCTCACAGTTATTGTTTGTTAATCTAGTCAATTCTTACTGTCTCTGAAGAGAGTTTTGAGAATGCGATGCTGACCTGGTAGAAGTAGAGATCCAGATAACAGTAATTTTTGCAGAGAGTCAGCACTGAGATGTTATTTTGTCCCGTCGATTCTGATATCCTGTAGAAGCAAGTTATTCGGTTAGCAGTAAATTTTTGCGGAGCGCCAGCACTGTGATGTTATTTTGTCCAGTCGATTCTGATTTCCTGCAGAATCAAGTGATCAAGTTTGCAGTTTAAGCCAGCAGATAGCCAGCACTGAGAAGTTCTTGTTGACCAGTAGATCCGGTTTCTGTTGAAGCGGGCTGCCGACATCAGTCAATGTACAGATAGGCAACACATTTCTTATTATTCAGTAGATTCTGCTCTTGATTTTAGGAGCCAGTACAAAGGTGTCTTTTTTTATAGAATCAACTGTTCAGTACTTATTTTCTTGTTATTCAGTACATTCCGCTCTTGATGTTTGGAGCAGCACAAATTTTTGTTATAGAATCATTGTCATTGTAATCAGTTTAGAATCACATCACGTAGGCACACTCGTTAAAATTATGACACGCAAAGGATAACTTGTTGATTATTTTTTACACAACACCAGGAGATATTTTCCAGTCTTATTTTTTTTTGCCATAGCCATTTGTAAGTGCCGTAGTGATGCTAAGAACGTGCCTGCCAGCCTTAGCAACGGTTGGAGTATTGTGATGTCCGTCTTTTCTGAATCGATTAATTATCTGGTACATCCGGACTCCCCTGGTTAAACTAGGATAGGTGAACCAGATTTCTTTCCAGTTTTGGGATGCATGTAATGTAATTGATGGATATAAATTTACTAATTAAGTCATTTTAGATTTAATCTTTTTGGCAAAACCGCATCCTGAAGCTAAATTAACTAATCTGGTTTCATGTAAACCAAGCGTAGCGTTACAGGGAAAGCCCTGGGTCATCCTTAGCACAGGGTAATCTAAACCTTATTTTTGTTACTTGATCGAATTAGTTAAACTTGAAACTCGGACACGTTTGTAAGACAAAGGTCATAGGCTAAGGTCATCAATTAAGTTCACCCGTACTCCCCCTGCAGTTAGAGAGGTCATTCTGCTTTCAATAGAAAGGTGAGCTAGGCTCTTTCTGTTCCTGACTACCAAATTTCAAGGAGATCTTTCTTATACTTTTATACTTGACCTTATTTTCCGACTGTCTCAGAATTTAGTCAATAGGCGTCCCAGCCCGTTCACTTATGTTGTTCTTGGAATAACCTTCAGGTGAAAGCATCTTGATATTTGTCCAATAAGCAGCACGTGATCCTTTTCTTGAACAGGTTATTCTTGTACTGTAGGCTCAACGTGCTTATATATAGTGTCCGGGTCCTTCTTAGCATTGTTAACTTTCAACATCAGTTAGCAAATATTTAAGCCAGATAGAATTTATATTGGACTGTTGTTGCCAGATAGTGCATTGCTAACTGTTGCCAGATTTTTACCAGCACAACATTTCCAAAATAACCGTAGGCATTATTGCCAGATAGTGCGCTCAATTGCTGTCATATACGGTAAAAATCTGAGCACAGTTAACTGTTGCCAGATTATTTATTATTCAAACTTAGTCTCTAAGTTAGTTAATATTTAGTGCTGCTTAGTTGACACTTACATTCAATTCAAGTTTGATGAAAATCATCCGGTCAGTTTTCAATTGACTTATATTTAAGTTGTCTTCAGAACAACTGCGCACTTTACACTACACGTTAATTGGATTAAATTAACACTTGGCTAAGCATTGGTGTAAGCAGTTTTAAGCTGGTTATTTAGTTATTTAGCCAATAAAAATCTTAGAGCACGATAAGTTGTTTGCTAACTGAGAACCTGCCATCTCACCTCATGAAGACCCCAAAACCCGGTTACGACCTCATCTGTGTTAGCACCACCATTCGGGTTCCCTTTGCAGCCTTCAACTTTTACTTCAACTTTAACATCACCAAAAGAAAATTTGTGTGACAACAGGAAGAATGACAAATCAGGATCCCGAATGCGAGATTTCTACACAGGTGTTGCATCACACCATGACCAGAGAAGCATTGTGCCCCCAGTTGTGATACAAATGGTGCCTGATGTGGGGCTCGAAGCAGAAAATAGGCTTGAAGAGGGGAGTTATCTGATGTTGTCTGAATTCCATCAGAGATATTCAGAGTCTAGACGACAAGTATTAGATAAACACGACAGAAAACGAAAAGGAATTAAACTGGTTCCCGTCACCAAATATGATGGAACCACATCATGGGAGGAACACCAGACCCAGTTTGACATTGTGTCGGCAATGAACCACTGAAAAGAAATGGAAAGGGTGCCCAGTTAGCAGCTAAGTTGAAAGGTGAAGCCCTGCGAATAATGACCACAGTTAGAACGGACATCATATAGACATTTGATAATGGATTTGTCAACTTGTTTTGGAAATCAGCTTGAGAGCGAATCCATCTGGTTAACCCTGCGCAATTTGCCATGGGGACCGAAGCAAACATTGCAAGAATTGTCGTTTCAATTAAAAATAATGGTGATGCAGCCATATTCAAACAAGAGACATAATGGAAGTAGACACGTTTTTGGAAGCACTCGCTGAAACACCAGAATTGAAGGACGTACATTTTCAGGGTAACCACAAGTCATTATGTCCGTTGATTTCCTGTGCTATACGTTATTTTTAGGAGCGAGAAAAAGGAACTAAACGTACATTGATACGACAGATATCCGACACTGAGTCAACTGTCCAAGAAGATAAGTTACCCTCCTCTGAGAGCCTTCAAACTAATACACACACAAGGAGGCCCTAATAATACTGCTCCGTCAAAAAGGTCGACCAAGAACAAGGAAAAACAGAATCGTAAGTACCAAGCCCATCTTCACACAAATGGGGAGGGGCGGGGAGAAATGAATGGGTACCTGTGGCGAAGCAAGAGGTAGAGAGATCTGAGATCGAAAGGGTTAGAGAGGAAGTCGTGGGCCTCTCGATCCTAATTAAAGATTCTCTGGCTTTCCCTCCTCTTGGTCAACCTAACTTAGCAATTTGAACTGGTTTCCGGAAACTGGACCAAGTTGTGTCTTCATTTCAATTTAGACCTGTACCTCGATATCAATACAGGCCTGAGTTTAATATTATCCACCCATCTGGTGGGGTTGCAAATAACTATTATGTTCATCATCAACCTTGTATGTTAATCTGTTTTAATTGCCAGAAGCCTGGCCATATTGTTAGATTTTGTAGGTCGCCTCAGATGAGCAGAGAGTGGACTTGCAGTTACATGAGAACGCCGAGCTTGTCAGAGCCTGATCCGCCAGCACTTCCACCTGCCCTGGATAGATTGGCAATCACATATGGTGAGAAGTGTATGGTACCTAGGTGTGCAGGTATTTATCCTTTAAACTAAGACGACCAGTGACCTCTCGAGTATAAACGTCCGTGTACAGAGATGTTTCATTCTCTTCAGAAGAGGACTTAGCTGTGACACCGTCAGGTGTTGCCCATCATTTTACTAGTTCAGAGGAACCCAAACCGGAAGTGAAAGAGCCACTTCCTGCATGGGAACGAGAATTCAAAAGTAGTATACTCTAATAGTACTGGTCGTCCAAATCAGCCTTGTAATACTACTGATTGGCAGACTGTTGCTGTTGATATACGCAAACCTTGCATTTATTGTAAAAAATATCAGCACATCTCCGAAAACTGTCCGAAAGCACAATTAGTAAATTTGCAGGATCAAATAACTGTGAATTGGAGGCACGTCAAGCTCAAGAGTTTGCCGAGGTATCATCTCAATTGATGAACCAGACTCCAATTAAGCAATTGGAATCAAATCAAACTGAAGAGAAACAGCTAAAATTAGGGTGGATCAGATCGGATCAGATCAGAATGGATCAGATCGGATCAGTTCCGATAGACGTAGCTCCAGCTGAAAGATGTCACTTAAGTAAAAATGGTCACTTAAGTAAAAATGGTCACTTAAGTAAAAATGGTCACTTAAGCAAAAAATGTCACTCAAGTAAAGCGTCAATAGTTAAAACATTGAAGAATGCAACGTAGTTCAGTAGACCTAATGTCTCCTCTTTGTCCAGGAATCTTACTAAGACATCCCAGAAATTTGAAAGTTCTAAGAAAATGTTTAAACCCGTGGTAAATAGACCACAGATGAAGAAACATAGTCGACCTTTTATCTCAAGCCCACCTGAGTTACGTGCAAAAGCAGAACGTATATGTTCCAAGTTAGAAAAAATAATTGGATTATCTACTTCTGCTAAAAATGGAACTTCCAAGGTACCGGAAGTGCATTCAAAATTGCAACCGGAAATTGTACCAGAAGTGCATTTAAAATTGCAACAGGAAATGCCACCAGAAGAGCAATTCACCATACATCTGGAATGTCTTCTCTATAATTCTGCTGCAGCTGGGAACCCGACTTCCATTTTTGCTGTACAAAAAACTTCTGACACTACATTAGAGTTGACATATCCATACGAAATTGAAAAAATTGAGGCTATTAGAGTTATTGGTACAGGCGCAAGCATAACCATTGTTAATGTTTCCATTTGGGAACAAATTCCTATTATTGAACGTCCTTCTATGGAGTCCTGTGAACTTCATCCATATCAAGCAGGCGGGTTACCCTTGGACGTTTTCAGAGAAGCCATGTTAACATTTGACATTGACGGCATGCAATTTAATCATTTAGTCACGATAGCTGAACTCTGCTGTGATGTATTATTTGGAGCTGGTTTCTTAGACTCAGTGGTGGCAGCCATACATTGCAGAGATGGTGAACTAGAGATACGTGGTGTACGCCTTCCCATTAATCCACGTAGTGCGCCTTTTCAACACCTCACTTTTGCAGCTCTGTCAATCTTACGTCATGCCACCTGCCAGTGAGGCTATCATGTGGGCCACGCTGAGTCATGTCAGTCTTCAATATTCAGATGGGATCATTGTACCACATAGAGATTTTATGGTAGAGAAGGAATTAGCTTTTCCTCGAGAAGTAATCAGTGTACTACAAGAATTCATACCAGTTTGAGTTTTCAACTCTAACGAATTTCCTGTAAATCTAGTCAAGGGAGATTTTGTGGGACGCCTATGCCCCATCAATTCCATTCAGACTTCAACTTTGGAAGAGACGTCATCCAAGTCGACTTCAGCTGAACCGCTCCCTGAATTTCTTCATGATCTATTCAATAGAATTTCAGAAGGGCTTAACACAACCCAGCAAGAGAAGGTCAAACAGCTTGTATTGCAATATGTGACATTTTCTTTGGGAGATTTAGACCTGGGTGAGGCCAATCTTGTCCGACACTGCATCGACACACAAGATCAACATCCTATAAGACAACCGGTTCACCGTCTTCCCATTCACAAAGAAGATGAGTCCAAGAAGCAGATTGAAGACATGTTAAGGACTGGCACCATTGAGCCTTCTCTTTCACCATGGGCCCGTCCTATCGTCTTGGTGACCAAGAAAGATGGGAGCCTGTGCTTCTGTATTGACTATCGATACCTAAATGGCCATACAGTCAAGGATTCCAATCCTTTACCACATATCGACCAGACTTTGAACACTTTAGCTTATACGACATGGTTCAGCACTTTAAATTTGGACAGCGGTTATTGGCAGATGGCAATGAATGATCAGGACAAAGAGAATATAGATTTCTTTTGTATGGACGGGCTGTACCAATTTTGTAAAATGTTGTTGGTCTTTACAACGCTCCTAGCACCTTTGAACGCCTCATGGAGCACGTTCTGAGGCGGTTGCAGTGGAAAATCTATCTTTGCTACATCGATCACGTAGTCATTTATGGCAAAACCTTCGAAGAAGCGCTTTTTCAACTCCAATTGATCCTGGATTGCTTAGAAGAGGCTACCACAAGTTAAAACCAAGAAATGCCAGTTCTTCCATCGGGAAGTCGAGTTTCTGGGTCACCGTACCTCTGCTGAAGGGGTCACCACTGATCCTTCCAAAATTTCAAAGGTTGCTAATTCGTCAACCCCCAAAGATCTGACCGAACTTCGAAGTCTACTAGGCCTTTGCCAGTTCTCTCGCCGATTTATGGACCACTTTAGCAAAATTACAAATCCTTTAACCTGTTTGACACAAAAATCATCTGTTTGAGCGGTCTGAAGAAGCTGAAAAAGCATTTCATACCCTTAAAGAGCGTCTTATAAGTGCTCCAATTTTGGCTTATCCAGATCCTTCTATTCCTTTCATTTAGACATCGATGCGTCGGACTAGGGGAATATTGGCCGTTTTGACCCAGGTCCAAGATGATGAGGAATGTGTTATTAGCTATGGGTCACGTACTCTCAACCATACTGAGAGAAAGTATGCCACCACTAAGAAATACTTTTTAGCTGCAGTATGTTTCACTAAGCATTATAAAGACTTTCTTTATGGGCATCATTTTACACTTCGAACGGACCATGCATCCTTAAAATGGCTTAAAGAAAGGAAGGCACGATGGCAAGAAGCGCTTCAGACATACAACTGTACTGTTGAACTTAGACTTGATCGTCACCATGGTAACGCCGATGCTATCGTCATTCCAGAGACCCTAGCTGTGAAGACTTGGGGGAGGATGGAACTGTAGCTATAATCAGAACCCAAGCAACTATCTTTCCTGAGATCGACACAGAAATCTGGTATAAGTCAGTTTTGTCCCAGGCTCAACAATCAGACGCTGTGCTCAGCATCATCTTTAAGTGGACATCTTGTGGCTATCGTCCTACCCGAGAAGATGTCTCTCCTTACCACCCCAATGTAAAGTACTACTATCAAAGATTCGAACAGCTTCATATAGACGAGGGGGTACTTTACAAAGACCATCAAATATTGATTCCACGGTCTTATCAGAAACAAGTACTTGAACAGCTTTATAATAACACTGGACATTTAGCTGTTGAACGTACTCGTGGACGAGTTAAGGCCCGGTTTCATTGGCCTGGTGTGATTACAGACATCAAAATTGGGATCAGTAAGTGCGAAGCTTCGCAACACAGGACTACAGGTCTAAAGATTCTATCTGCACCGCAGCAAAACAAAATTGTAGGTGCACCTTTCGAGCAGTTGGCAATGGCTATACTTGGGCCTCTTCTAGTAAGCGATAGTGGTAACAAATACATCGTAGTACTCCAAGTCTACTTCACCTAGTGGGTCGAAGCTTTTGCTATTCCTAACCAAGAAGCTTACATAGTTGTAGCCATTATTGTTGAGCAGGTTTCTGCAGATTTGTGATGCCCGTATCTCTGCACATTGACCAAGGGCGAAATTTTGAGAGCCAGCCTTTTCAGGAGCGTCGTCAGATGCTTAGAATCTGCAAAACTCGAACGACACTGTTTCACCCTCAAAGCGATGGCATGGTAAAGAGATTCAACTGAACACTGGTGGCAATGTTAACTAAGGAAGTAAATCTCAATCAAAAGGATTGGGATATCAGACTCCCTTACGTTTTTATGGCGTATTGGACCGCTGTCCATTCTAGTACAGGTTTTATGCCATCATACGCAATGTTTGGACATGAATTAGCAATACCTATAGACATTTTGATGCCACGGATACTCGGAGAACGGGTCAGCTCATCTGAATTTGTTGATTTGACATGGCAACGATTGGAAGAAGCTTATTCCTCTATTCGTGAAGAACTCAAAGTAGTCTACAGACCCCAAAAGTTATGGCATTTTCGTGCAGTCTATGCGAACCATTCCAAGCAGGTGATCGAGTTTGGGTGAAAGATGATCAGAGAACCAAGGCCTTTCTTCTAAACTCCAAGATCGCTGGAAGGGACCATGGTTAGTCACCAAACGAGTAAGCCAAGTGACCTATGAGTTGAGTGATATGATAGGTAAACTAAGAGTACTTCATGTTGACCGACTTAAGTTGTGTATCGAAGAAGATTCCAGTCGACATGACAGAAATCTGTCTCCTAATGAAGTTTCTACTCAAACTGACAGGTCTACAAGTCAGCCATTCTCAAAGCCGGAAATGGGAGATACGTACATTACAGAGTCTGTGGTACCAGACATAAACGTCTGAACAGATCAGACATATGTCAAGGAAGTGGCAGAATAAGGCGCTGCCAGCAAAACATACAGAGTAGATCAGTCATTTGAAGAAAATGCAGTGGATGTTGAGGAAACACATTATGCAGACGATCTCGGCGCCAGCCAGTATTTTGATGCGGTTGCTGTAGAGGATACATGTGAGCCAGGGCAAGAACCAACCATACTTCCAACTGTTCAAGAAACGTCTCAACCTTCAATGGTAAGACTACCTCGAAATACCAAGTTGAAACCAGTTGTGCCTTGTACTGGAAAGTACACGGTCATATTAAAAGATCTCAGTTCAGCCTGGGATGCATCTGATAGCAACGCACCTTATAGTGGGCATAGGCAGGATAGGCTTACATTGGGTCCAGGACAGCAACATCAGGACACTGCCATTGATGAATCTAGCGGCTCTAGAATGTCAGCGTCGTATAGTGGATATAGACAAGATAGGCTCATCCTACATCCAATTCAGTCGCAAAATGATCCTAAGAAGAAAACTGTGTCAATTAGGTATCCACCTCAAGAACGACATTAGTGTCTTCGACCTAATGAGCACAGACGTCTGTACAAATATAGTCAGCTGGGCAAACGAGGTTTTGATAGACAACGTAATAGTAGGAGTTACGTCACTAGGGGAACCCCGACTAGAATGGCCCCTAGAACGTCGACTCCTTATGCCTAACAGGGTAAGGAAAAGACCTATCTCTATCCCCATTCTTGGCCTCATAAATTGTCCTCTAACCCACTATGTAAGCAGCATGATGGCTCGAAAAGGCCTAAGACCTTCTCTGTACAAGGTTTGTGAAGTTAGATTTATGCAGATGTTGAGGTAGAAAGTTTTCCCGCCCGACGACGGGAGAATAAAGTTAAGTTTAACCCATTAACAGCTAGGGTTATTATAAATAAAGTTAGCAATATGTATTAAAAGCACACGGTGCGGGGTGCATCCCATGGCTCTTGCGGCGCACCGGGCAAAGCCTACCAAGCTGAGGTCGAAAGTTGAAAGTTGACTTCACACAACATGCAGTGCGGTGGTTAGATCCCACTTTTGGTGTGGTTGGCAGATCCGGCGAGTCATCCACCAAGAGACATCGCTGCTCTATGTTACATAGACGTTACATTTTGGGCCATGAAGGCCCTCCTGCAGAAAGTTCCTTTACTGGTGTTGATAAAACTGGACCTTCTATATAATTTAGTTTATTGCCCCTGGATGGCCGTCCGGGAGTTTCCAAAAACGTGTGTAGTGCGGGAGTGCCGAGAACTGCTTTTACGTATAGTCGATCTGAGAGCCGTATGGAACGGCGTGGATGTGCTGTATCTTTCTTATCTGCAGGTATTCCGGTCCACTCGTCTAATCCATACCTACAGTCCGTTCTCGACTACTCGGCCCATGCACCGACTATGCTCTCGTTCTTTGATTTTCACCCCTTTTTATACTCGCCAGGATGTCATAGCTGAGCGTCTTAACCAATCAGAGAACGTTGCCTCAGCCAATCAGCGCTCTAATATAGCGTGATGTATACACAAATAACTTATTATTATTGTATGTATAGATGTGTAAAGTGACGTAGTTGGTCACATGTACGCAAATCACTACGTATTACACTATATATAGATACGCTATTACGACGTTCTGTCAATATTTTGAGCATAATTTGCAGGGGAGAATCATTTCTGGACCGATTTGAAAAGGTTTTCAGTTTTAAAAAGCTCGAATTTTGGTCCTGATCGGTACCACGAATGACGAATTTAATTAAGTTTAAAAAATTTACGAGTGTCTTCTTGGTACACTAAAACATATACTCGCCCCTAGCCTCTACACACACGTGTCGCTATAGACGCGCCAACGCACGCGCATGCGCGCTATGCGTCTTCACGAACTTAGTCATTTTTTACACGACGAGACTTCTCTCGTATAGGCTTACATATGCCTATTGCTCCAACCAGGGGTGTGTGCTTATGAGAACGAATCCAGTACGGGCGTCCCGTACCCAGCTTAGCTGGGATGGCCCGTCCTCGCCTGGTCGATCCGCGCTACACCACCCCTCCTAGTTTGACATCCATGTCAAATGATCACACAGCGTGGATCGAACGCACGGATGCAGGCTAGCCAGGAATTATAGACTTCCCGGGTAGGTGCGTGGCCTGAGAGGAGGAGTGACGCGTGAGAAGCGGTTTAAAAGAAAGAGCACGTAGAGGTGCTTTAGAGGTCGGGGGGGGGGGGGGGGGGGGGGGGTGAGGGGGGAGGGGGGTGGGGGAGGCATACTTTTAGTTTTGATTTTTGACCAGAAATTATTTCTTACAGGTCTTTTCTTTTTTTGGTTTCTATTTATTTTTATTTTATGGTGCGTGTGGGATAATTTTCGTTTATTATTATTTAGACAGTGATTTCTAAACAATCGCTCGCATGGGTGTTCTCTTGGATGTGGATAATTATTATCTCCGCAGAGAACACCCAAGCTCCAACGTACCTAATTTAATACATATTTGAAATGCACAATACGATACAACACGAGAGTACAATAATAATATGGTTTTGTCATCATATCCTTAATGGATATTATTAAGAGTAATTACCTATGTACCCTGGTAAATAAAGGGGTACACAACATGTATATTGATTAATTATACGATATATTATAAGATACTATTATATATATATATATATATATATATATATATATATATATATATATATATATATATATATATATATATATATATATATATATATATATATATATATATATATATCTCTATGCGGCCCGTTTTGGCGGGTCTGCACGGGCAACTCTCGCTGACCCCATAGTCATCCTGTCATACTAAGGCAGGAAGCAAAATAATAAGAAAAATAGGAAAAATAATAAGGCATAAAAAGGCTAGTCTGTCAGGCAGCCTCAGTGTAACTGAGACTGCATGACGGGATTATGAAATTATTTCCCTGCGGAATGGGAATGTTGTGTACTGTACATCGCACACGACGTGCTTACAATGCTAGGATCTGCAGTGATCATTTTGTGTGTGAAGCACAGCTGTGCAAGAATATTACGCAGCTGTGCAGGATGACCGTAGTCATCCTCAGGGACCGGGATACAATTGATCTAACATATATAATAATAAGAAAAGTAATAAAAAGTAAATTTCCACGAGTATATTCTACTGTAAACCTAAGCAACAATGATCACACCTCCGCCGAAAAGGTTCCCCATCGAGTCTGGGTTCCACGACTGGTGGTGATGGTCGTGGCGGATAGACTTCTACTGCCGAAATGTTTTCATTATTACTGATGCTCATTGGAATGTCTGAAGTGATCGTTGCGGGAGTATTATGCACAATGTTCATTTCCCCGTCGCTGGTGGTTACTGCGGGTGCGGTGATGCTCGTCCTGACTGATGCGGTGGTGGTGGTCCTAACTGGCGTAGTGATGATCGATGTGGTTGGTGCGATGATGGTCGGCATGGTTGCTGATGCTGCAGTGCCGGCGAGTGTGGTGAGCCGGATTGCATGTCGAGGTAATGATGCCAGGGCTGCGACGGTCTGTGATGACAGTTTCCATGTTTTAGCGTATTTCAATAGTCGGCTCGCGGTGACATTTGGCACAGGCTGTATGTCTTGCGTGTGTGTGATTCCCTTCTTCCCCTAGTACGGACAGTCAGGTGTGGTGCTTTTTCTGATTGCCGGGTCGGTGAAGCTATGCTGCGGGTACTGTATGGTACGGGTTGGAGTGATGCTGATGGTGGGTGGCTCCGGTTGGCTCTCTTCCTCGTCGATGATCAGGTCGGACGGAGATGGTGACCGTGGATAACTAGCTATATCCATCTCCGCAGGCGCCGTGATGACTACCGCTATGGCCTGGCCGATCGCGGATGCTTCTGTTGCTATGGGTGCGGGTGCGAGTGCTGTTGCCTTACTGCTGGTGGATGGAGTAATTTCTGTGAGTGCTGCCAGACTGGATTTTGTGGAGGACTTCTGCTTCTTACTCGCTGCACCGGAGTTGATGTGGTTACTGGCTGTGGCGTAGTGCTGAATGTCGAGATTGAAGGCTGAAACGTGTGTCATGTTGCCGATACGGTTGCTGGCGTGACTGTGTGTGGACAATGGCTAATGGGATGTCTGTGAGTGGTGTTCTTTGTGCGGGCCATTTTCTTGGTCGGAAGTACTTTAACTGGTAACCGAGATTCGAACCGGGTGGCTAGAATGGCACAATCTTCGCTTTCTTTACTGGGAACTAATGTCACTTCCAAAACGCGATGCTTATGATGGAACGTGCATGTTGCCCCATAACGGGTGGTGGTGTAGAGATACGGGCACGTCACACAGAAGGCTGTCTGGAGAAGATGGTCCTTGTTGACATGAAGAGTGCGGTCGGAATTTTGCGTAAAAGTTTGGGTACACGGTTCTCCACTATCCAATAACGAACTGCACGGGAACCTCTTCGAAGCTGGTACCGATTCTTCAGATGAATCTGACAATGCTAGATCTTCAAGGATTGATATCTCCTCCCCGTATAGTAGCTGTGTTGCGGGTACCTAATTAAACCTAAAACCCTATCTCTTCTTTTAACTTTTCCAGGCCTAGTATATAATAATGAAAAATAATAGTAAGAGATACAGCAGAATTTAGTTTACGACACGAAAGAAGCCCAATGCTATGTGTTCTTCCCTTGTGTCGAGTTTTGATAGGAAGACGAAGTTTCAGAGCGCGCTTCCTCTTTTTATACGATTTAGTGGCGTCACTGATGAGCGGATGACCACACCTGAAAGTTTGAGGGTGATTCAGCCTCGCCCTATATGGAAAGTTCCTATTCCTGGAGTCAAGGAATTAATTCCTCCCGTGTAAAGGAGTACTTTTAATTATGGGAAGAATGGCTTATTAACTTCGTCTTAGTTGTGCGTAAAAACAATTCTCTGATCAACGTAAAAACCTGGAACTACTTATTCCTGTGGAGCATCACCTTTTAATTAGAGTGATGGGTCTTTTGGATTGGATGCTTATAAACTCGCCTGTTTTAATTGCAGGCTGGAGCGCCCGATAGGGTGTGTGAGAGCGCGATGACGTCAGCGGAATTTGCCCCGACTCACTCCTCGCCACTCCTCCATCACGCTGTGGTAGTAGCATGTATTTGGGCGGCTCTTTTGTTTAAAGCCTTTTACCCACTTATACTGGAAATGATAAGTAGAAGTCACGTGTTTCTTGTTTAAACACGTGGTTGTTCGGAAATTATAATTGCGTATTGTGTACGTTTTTGTACGTATTATATACGTTTTCTAAAATGGTGGATCATTGATGCTGTAAATATATCTTTATGTTGTGAAAGGTAGAAAAATATATATGTTTCTATCCTCTGTTTCTCGAAACAGTGTCCCCGTTGTGCGTGAGTTCTTTTATCGTGCGCTTAACTTGTCTGTATATAGGTATTTTCCAGCCAATGTTGATTTGTAGCTGGAATTGCAGGTAAGAGAATTTTTGAAATTCTCTGTGTAATTATACTGTCATAGTTTTGATGCCGCTTTATCAGCCCGTGCGTTAATGATTGGTATGCGCGGTAGAATGATGGTGTTCTGAATCAAAACAACGACAATAAAACTGTCACGTAATTTATTGTGTAGTTTAAACGATCTCAAGTCTTGTGGGAGAATCAAGTTACTGACCCCGCCAAGCTGGTCGTGTTTCCAGAGCGGGTGGGCTGCCAAGCATCCTCCATTATAGGTAGGACTACCCTCACCCCAACCCTGAATTACACATATTTAATAATCACGTTTTACAGTTCGAAAATAATGCGTGCATACAGTTTACGATTACAATTCCGTCGTTTGCAGATTGTAAATACAGTCAACCTGAGTGTCTGTGTTTCTGTCCTGTTAGTGAAGTTAATTGATATGCATGACTGGTTATTCGTGGATGAGTCTTGTGCTGTGGTGAGATTGTGACGTGTTTATTACTCTGTGATGAAAGAGGGTGTGTGCGGGGGGGGGGGGGCAACTTTATCGAACTTGTAGTATTTCACTCTGTAATGGCCGAGCCCTTTGGGTGGGACAGAGTTACTTTAGACCGCGGATGACGAAAAAGGTGGTTGTCATAACTTTGATCAATCCATTGTCGAATTCACTTTCGGTAGCAAAATCCTACTCGTGACTGATGACAGACTGCGGGCATCTTGCTCTCTTAATAATATTGACTGTTATTACGTGTAGATGACGTATATTGTTTTTAGCTATACTTGTACGATGCGAGGAGGGGGGCGAAGGTTTGGAATTCTCCTGTCAGCGCGTACTGTAGATGGTTACGGTGCATTCCTTCTATCCGCATAATCAGTTCTCCCGTAACTGGATCAGAAGGTGTGTGGGAGAAATGTTAGCTGGTGTTGTTGACGATAATGTGATGCTGTAGGGAATACGGACTGCTGTATGATGCTAATGTTATGCGTAGTGGGCGAATTCCAGTTTTCCACACTTGTGAAAGCCGAGTCTGTTGTTATTGCGGGAAGTCAGGTTTACGGGAAAGATTATCTTTGCCGTATTTCGTGCGGGTGGATTTGTTGCGGGAATTTTTTTTATGTCTCTAGCGGTTCTTTAAATAAGGCCGATGTGTGCTGCTAAATGATGTTGTCGCTGGTGATGACTGTCTCTGTTATGCTGAGTATAACCGAGTATGTATGTAGTATGCGCACAACGATGTATTGACGTATCCAGTCGTGTAGGCAAGTGTGCTCTGTATGCGTTTGGCATTCTGTCTGCGGTGCGATGTCCTGACTGCTCACGGAGGGATGGGTGGCTCTAATGGAGAGGGTGAGCCTTGGATGTGGGAGGGTGGTGTCTCCCATTATACTACGGTTGGTGTCTTGTTGTAGTTTTTAGACACCGGGAAAATTCAAGCCGAGAGTCTGCTGAACAGGCTGCTTCCCTGCCCACCGCGGGGGGAAGGGGGGGATTGTTGGTAAGTGTGGTGCGGGAGGCCACCTCCTCCTCTGTAGCAGCAGTCTCTCTCATATCTGAAGATTGACGGTCACAGACGATGTGTGGAGTGTGAAATGGACTGGGCCGGTGATGTCCGAAGTTGGTGCATAGATGAGAGACGGGAGTTGGAGTTTTGGCGGTGGTTGGACTATGGATAGGGTTGTCCCTTAGGTGGGGCATGGTCTCACGATTTCGGGGCATGGTCGGATACACCGAGTTGTACAGTTCTGCGGTCCTAGACACGCCAAAGCTTCATCCAGCCTCTTCACTTCCATGCTATTCATCACATGTTCCACCCCACAGGAAGCATGGCTTGGGTCAGCCTCAGCAGAACATTGGGAATCGTGAACCCAAACCATCCTTCCTGCTTCATATGGATTTCCATGCACTCTCCGGTCGTGCCACGTCTTTTGCCGCTGGTGTGCAGTGTATAAGTTTCTCTCACTAGCCCATGGGCTTGTTCTATCTGCTGCCGCATGAGTTCGACGTAGAGAGATGGTGAATTTTTCTATCCTGGTATCCGTGGCATGGCTTGATCCAGGGGTAAGGCTAATTCACAGCCTAACATTAACCGAGCAGGCGTGTAACCCGTGCTGGAATGTACTGAAGTGCGGGAAGCCATGAGTACATATGGGAGTCTTAGATCCCAATCTCTACAATCAAGGCGTGTTTCCATCGTCAACATTTCCACTAACGTGCAGGTGAGACGTTCCACCATCCCGTCACTTCTGGGATGGTATGGTGTGGTCCTTGTTTTGATGATATGAAACGATTTGCAGAGCTCGGAGATCAGCCGGCTCTCAAAATGAATGACTTCCCTGATCGGAGTGTAGCTCATAGGGCATTCCAAAACGGCAGAACACATTGCTTGACAAGACCTCTGCTACGCGGGATGCCTCTTGAGCCGGTAAAGCAAATGCTTCCACCCACTTCGTAAAGTAGTCTTGTAATACGAGGACGTACTTGTTTCCGTCATCCGTCATATTCAAGGGTCTGAACACATCAATAGCTACTCGCTCCCACTGTGCACCGACGATCT
Organism: Chaetoderma sp. LZ-2023a; assembly: GCA_034401795.1. Classification (NCBI taxonomy): domain Eukaryota; kingdom Metazoa; phylum Mollusca; class Caudofoveata; order Chaetodermatida; family Chaetodermatidae; genus Chaetoderma; species Chaetoderma sp. LZ-2023a. The sequence continues at coordinate 207,022,781 of CM067369.1, read as the reverse complement.
TAATTTGAGATGGTGCGATATGGTGCTGGCCAACAGCACATCTTTGGCATGGTATGCATTTGGTAACCCATGCCTCTGGGATCACCAGTCGGTTATTGATGTATAGAACGTTGTTGTTAAGTTGACATTCTTCGAACCACTGGTATTAATATTTCGCCATGGTGGACAATGGTGGTACAGATTCCTTGGGAGGACGTACCCCCTCCTGGATCCATGCGCATATGTTTCGTGTATGCACGTCTGTTGCTTGTTCATGTGCGATTTTCTCCAGATTCCACTCTGCGCACCACAATTCGGGGAACTCCGGAGATGGCTGTGCTGATTGTGTCATGGTTGTGGCCTCTTCGTGTTCTTCCTTGAGTCCTGTTCTGCTCAAGGCATCGGCACTGCCATGTAACTTGCCAGGACGGTGAACAGCGTTGAAGTTATAGGCCTGCAGGGATTCCTGCCATCTCGCTATCTGGCCCTCGGGATTTTTTAGGTTTCTTAGTCAGCGCAGAGAGGCATGATCTGTACGGAGGGTGAATGTTCGTCCATACAGAAAATGTTTATAATAATTGACGAAATATACTGCCACAAGTAGTTCTCACTTGGTAGTTGTGTATTGTCTTTCTGTTTTGTTTAATGTGCGTGAACCATAACCCAGTACCTGCTCCGTTCCATCCTCTGTGACCTGAGATAGAACCATGCCAATGGCGTAAGCTGACGCATCAGTGTCCAAGATGAAATCGAGGTTAGGGTTTGGATGAACAAGAATCGGCGCAGTTGTCAAGAGTTCCTTCAATGACCTGAAGGAACCTTCACACTCACTCGTCCACTCGAATGGTCGATCCTTTTCAGTGATCTTAAAGAGGGGAGACGCAATCTCACTGAAATGACGAATGTATCGGCGATAGTATTGAAATAATCCAAGGAAACTGTGAGATTCTGTTACCATGGTTGGTGATTGCCATTCTGCTACTGCTTTGGTTTTTGATGGCTGTGTAGACACTCCATCACCGGATATGTGATCAACGATCTGTCTGAAAAGATGACATTTCTTGGGTTTGAGCTTTAAATTTGCCATGCGGAATCTTGATAGCACGGTGTCTAAGTTTGTTACGGTTTGCTCAAATGTAGACCCAAAGACGATTACGTCATCGATGTAACACAGACAGATTTCCCATTGCAGGGTGGTTAACACCTGCTCAATGAGACGTTCAAATGTTCTGGGAGAGTTGCACAAGCCGTAGGGCATCTTGTGGAATTGGAAAAGACCATCCCTACATCCAAGGCCTGATCTATTCTTGGAAGAGGATATGCATCTTTGATGCTTAGATCATTAAGGCGGCAGTAGTCTATGCAAAACCACAAGGATCCGTCCTTTTTGCCTGCTAGTACTATGGGGCTGGCCCATGGAGATGCTGATGGTTCTATAATACCAGTCCGCAACATGTCATTCACTTGTTGATGAGCTTCTGCTTCTTTGTGAATGGGAAGACGTTGTACCAGTTGTCGTACTGAGCGATTATTTCCCGTATCGATGGAGTGTCGGACCAGGTGAGTTTCTCCGAGATCCAACTCTCCAGATGAAAAACTATCGTGATACTTGTATAGTAATTTCCGTACATTTAGTTTTTGTGATTGCGTCGAGCCTACTGTGGCATGCAGATATAAATCATGTATATATGTTCTGGTAAATCATCGGTAGTTGCTGTAGATGTTGTTGTGGGAATAGGTGTTTCCAGTGAAATCACATCCACCAAGTGGCCACAACGGACTCCTGGTTCAAGTGTAATTGGGTCCACTGTGACATTGAACACTCTGAAAGGTATGTGTTCTTTGTTGAAGGTGTCCACGATCATACGGCTATCATGTACTCAGGGTCAGGTTCCAGCATGGTGGTGTGAGTGTTGCTTCCTAGTTGTGGTGCGGTGGCCCACACGATGTGTTCTTGCCCCGGCTCAACTGTAGCTGTACTTGCTAATATTAAGGCACATGTGTCGTACAGTGACGATTCCGGTCCTAATGGTATCCATCGACCGTTTATGTCTAATTCTTGTTGTCTGCAGTGTATGGTGGCTTCGCTGCCACTGAGGAAATGAGAGCCAAGCAGGGCATCATTTTGAATAGAAGCGATGACAACTCGCTGAATGAATTGCATCTCCTCTATTTGTATAACGAGATTCACTATTCCTGCTATGGGCATATCTTCCCCCGTAGCTGTTTGTAAGAAGATGTTTTTAGGCCTAAGGGGTGGTCTTTTATGAGGTGGGATGCTCTCATAAAGTCGCTTGTTAAAAACTGTGATGGAAGCTCCAGTGTCCAATGTGGCACTGGTGGAAATACCGCTAAACAGACTGGCGCATTTGTAGATTACTTTGCGAGGAACCTGCGGAAGAGTATCCAATGATGCCGTCTGTGAAAGTGGAACAGGATCAGCATCATTCTGTACATAGTCTGCTTGTTTCCATATGGCTTCCTGTAATGCGGGTGAAGGCTGAGTGAGGAAGGGGCCAGTCCGTCGTCACCGCTGCTGTGAGTGCTTTGGAGATGGCAGAGCTGGGGGTAGCAATGATGTTGGAGTAGTTGCTGATTCTGTGTATGTGCTGTCGGTGTATACCTCTGTGTGGATCGGATGTTCCTGATTACGGATAAGAATTAGTTGTTCTTTCCATTTCTTACATGTTTGTGTGAACCGCAAAAGAAACATCGCCGTTGTGGCCCGTTATTCTTGCGGGTGCGATGCTTCTTTTTGCGTATCCATGGCGCTGATTGAATACTGTCATCTGAATCACTGTTGATGGTGTGTATGGGAGATGATGCTGTGCGGGAGGGTGTGTGGCATACCACCAAAGGACACTGGGAGTCATGCACTTTGGTGGCGGGTCTTGGTGCTTGCAAAAATGTTGTTTCAGTGGAGGTGCTACAACCTACCACTGCCGTTTTACATAGGAAAGAGGGTTGAGTAAGTACATAATTAGCGGGATCACTTATTCTGCTAGAGGGGAATGGCGGTGCTGAAGATGGGGGAGGCATCGTCATATGTGAAGCTGTGTATGTATGTGTGGTTGGAATTGATTGATGATGATTTCTGGCACAGGTCTTTGTTGTCCGGATGCCACAGTTGAGCTGGGTTGTGAATACGGGTACCGAGGTGTGTGCTCCTCACTCGGCACCCTCAGGAGTTTGACGACTTATCAGGCTGTGGTGTTTGGTGGTCAGATGTGGGAGTTGTTGACGGAGGTCAGTTATGGCACCGTTCCCTCCAATGGCCGGGATGACCGCATCCGAAACATGTGTTAGGTGGCGTCATAGTGTTGGCAGTGGGTGCTATTCTGGTGTTCGAAGTCGTGAATGTGGTGCTGAGTGTGGGTACCAAATTAGTGAGTGTGGAGGCATATTTATCTCATCTATCCTATCATGTACGTTGGCCCTGTTGCTGTTATTGTGCTGGTTCCCGTGTCCTGGGCCTCCGTTGTGACCTCCTCGGTGGCCACGCCCCCTTCCTCTCTGCAGGTGATTCTGGGTATTTTGTTGTGATTGCTGTGCTTGTGTTTGCTCTGTTGTTGATGTTGATGCTGTGTTACTGCTGTTGTCGGTCATATTGGCTGTATCGACGTCATTCATTTCATTGATTGGATGTAACTAGCGGTGTTTTTGTCTCTCGCATTCCAAGAAATTCTCTATGCGAACTGCAGTGGCCGTTAGTTGTTGAAGTCTACCGTGATCCATGAGAAATAATTTTTCCTTGAGCGCAGGTTCTCCGCTTAACGCGTCGATGAAGGTGTCTAAATGTAAGTGAGTGATGCCCTCGAGGTTAGTGCTTGGGTATGCGCGGGTGACTAGTCTCCAGATGTGACTTGCCAACTCTGGTAGGGTCTCTCCTGCATGTCGTCTAAGATTTTTTAGTTGGGGACGACTTGCCTCGCCGAGTGCTGTGTCGCCAAACCGTTCCGATAGCGCGCTTTCCAGCTCAGTGTATGTTGGAGTGTATTCAGTTCCAAGATCCGCAAGAACTTGTAATGCTTTGCCTGAAGATTTCGCAGCTAAAAATTCCCCCATTTGCTCATTGGTCCACCTGTTGGTTCGACTTATTATTTCAAATTGGACCTTATAATTGGCCCAGTCATCTTCCCCGTTAAATTCTGGGGGGACAATGACCCGACCTGGTCCTCTAGGTGAGTTTATTGGTGCGAACCGAGGTGGTGGAGGTATGCGGAAGACTGATGTGAATGCGGAAGCTGGGCAGCGTGCTGGTGGTGGTGGTAGTGGTGTTTCCCGTCGGCGATGCTGGCGATGCTGAGGTTGCCGTGTCCGAGTATAATCTTCTCATGGAAGATGATGCGTATTTATTTGGATAGATTCCCGCTCTGACGTTGGTCCATAGACCGGTGTAGGTCTATAGACTGGCGGTGGTGTGCTGTGAAGGCGACGTGGACGTTCTTCAGATGGTTGTGGCATGCGCTCCTCATATGGTGGTGGTGCGGAAGGTTGACGGGTGTGTTGAGCGTGTCGTGTTGTGTGACCGATGTAGCGTTGGAAGGGAGGTACTGATTCCTCCGCTTCCCGTCGTCCCACATTCTGAAAATAAGATGTTACATTTATAGGTGGGGACATTGGATACGGTACATGATCATCCGGCCATGAGTCACCGACTGATGACGCGCGTGAATTATAGGAGTGTAAAATATTATGTGGTTGCCCCTGTGGGGGTCTTTGTCGAGATAGTCCACGGTCTGGCTCTGTTGGTGTTGGTCTATCGTGGACGTCTGATAATGTGATGAAGTCTGTTCCGGGTTGTGAGGCATCCTGAAAGGTACCCTCACCTACGGGCGAAAACAGTGGTAGTTGCGGTGTTGTTGATCCCGCAGTATAATAATTTTGTACATTGCCAGAAAGCACGCGAACGTTGCGTCCATTGTATGAAGCTACCTCTAGATCGAGGGATCGTTGGCTGTCTGATGATGGTGAATGCAGTTCGCTGAGGGGAGTTGGCGTGAGTTCATTTCTTGTTCTTCGAGCCCCACATCGGGCACCACTTGTGGCTCGTGGGCATGCATTGGACCATTCCATATACTGGCTAACTCCGAGTCTCGGGGTTCCGGATCCTGAAGGATGTTGCGTCGAGGGGTACATAGACCGACTTCGTGAGCCGGTGGAACACTGATGTTCCAGTGGGGCCGTGCGACCATTGCCGCCGAAATTAAACAATATGGTGTTATCCCAACTGTTTGTCTTTCCATACTAATTTAGAGTTATGGAGGATATGCGTAAAAGAATAAGATAATATTTCTTACAAACAGAATAGGTAATTTGTAAGTGGGAGCATACAATAATAATAACACATAACATAGAGCTAGCTATTGTACTTTGCACATGGGGTTGCCGGAGGTACCACACAGATCCGTAGATCCGCAGTGGTACCCTCATGAAGGAAGCGTCCATAACGGGGCCGCTGGTTACCTTAATATAAGTTATTATACCCTACAAAAATTAGAGAGATTCCTGATGCCACACGAGGAAAGTGCCTCGCACGGGCCTCCATCACCTAAGTTTTTGGTGGAGGTTACAAGAGGTAGTAGCCTCGCGCGGGCCTCCATCCAGGATATCCCGCTTATTGCGAGAGGCAAGTGCCTCGCACGGGCCTCTGTCACAAGAAAATGCCCTCCACTAAAAAGTGAAGGGAAAGAGATGGCGAAATGGGCCACTCTTTTATTCAAACAGAAAAATGTTCTATAGAAGGACCATCCTAGTGAAAACATAATTAATAGTGATGTGTACTGGCTTACGTGACGATAGGTCGAGTGGATCCCATAGGATCCAATGTTCCCTATGTTATGTAGTTACCAAATGTTGGTTTGGTAGGTGCCGCTTCTATTTATGTGGGCCTTCATCTATTCTTAACTTACCTACTAGGTGTTAGAAACAGACACTAGTTTAGGCCGCAATTGGCATTATATTACCTACTTAATGGTTTAACATGACCATCCGCCGGGCGCAAATGCCCTGCTTCCCGTAGGTTGCCTTTGGAAGCATTCACCTCCGTGGACAGTAAGCAGACACGCATCAGAATTTAAAGACAATCCTGGTACCTTGCTCCGTAACCACGTAAAACATCACAGGACAATGGTGACAGTTCACATAACCATTTTGAACGACTGACATATCGTGTTTACGGTGATGACGGGGAGACGACTTATCCATCCCGAGTGTCCTTCCCGCAAGGGGCGTGACTGATTCTAAGATCGAGCCCAGACATGATGAAGAGTTGGATGAAGAAGCATGTCCCCGCGCATCACCATTCCTATGGATCTAACTGTTTACCTAACTTTTAGGTTTACACTCCAATGTGCCCAATACGTACTGCGGGTCGGGAATGAAATATCTACTATCAATAATAATTAAATGTTAGTGCAGTACTTTCCTACTTCGGCAACGGTCCTAGCTACTAAGTGATGTGTGTGAACCCTGTACTTTAGACATCTCTGCTTGAAAACCTCCAATAGTTTCTTAAAGTCAGATCAGTCCAGCGTACGAGAAGGGAATTCTAGACAATTATAGCCATATGGCTGGTGGATCGTAGAAAGAGACAATAACTTTAATAATATATGAGGCCCTATAGGTAATTGGCCAATTTTACACAACCTTGCCAGCGTGTGGGGCTAGATTACCGCAATGACCGGAAAAGAGGCGTACACTATGTGTCCCCTAATGAAGAAATTGTCTCTGACTACTACAACCTATCCTATCTGAGCTGAATAGTAAGGTTAGTCGATAGCATGCCGGGCTCAAATAATTAGAGCATGGTCAGCGACCTTAGATGTAAAATTGTTGATGGCGGGAGAAAATGATGCAAGTAAAATGTTGCTGTATTGTGTTTCCTAGTGTACTGTGGGCCAAGATTTTCTATAAACTAAACAAAACATATAAACAAGATGGCTACTTGCCATGTACATACTAACCAATATCACAGTTTCAATAGTACAAATGATTCAATGAGTTTTGTTAGGTATGAAACCTTCTATGGTGCAGTTAGTTAAGCACCGTACAGTAAATAAGGAGAACATATACAATAATAATGAAATAACCTATTAGTCATCAGTACCTTACAAATAAGAATTAAAACAGTAAAATATAATATACGTATAGCTACTTGATTGTTTAACAGTTAGTCGATACAGGATGCTGAGTGTTACTGAAATTGATGCGCCATTCTGCTCATAGTGCAAGTCGACACGTTCTGAAGAACTGATGATGTTCCCGCAGGTAATTCCCGCAGGTAGGTCTGTTGTAGATACGGTACGTACTCGGGAACAGTAGTATCAGCAGTATAATAACACTATTAAACAGTCATGACACCATATGAAGTTAGATTTATACGGATGTTGAGGTAGAAAGTTTTCCCGCCCGACGACGGGAGAATAAAGTTACGTTTAACCCATTACCAGCTAGGTTTATTGTAAATAAAGTTAGCAAAATTTATTAAAAGCACACAGTGCGGGGTGCGTCGCATAGCTCTTGCAGTGCACCGGGCAAAATCTACCAAGCTGATGTCGAAAGTTGAAAGTTGACTTCACACAACATGCTGTGCGGTGGTTTGATCCCACTTTTGGTGTGGTTGGCAGATCCGGCGAGTCATCCACCAAGAGACATCGCTGCTCTATGTTACATAGACGTTACATTTTGGGCCATGAAGGCCCTCCTGCAGAAAGTTCCTTTACTGGTGTTGATAAAACTGGACCTTCTATATAATTTAGTTTATTGCCCCCCGGATGGCCGTCCAGGAGCTTCCAAAAACATGTGTAGTGCGGGAGTGCCGAGAACTGCTTTTACGCATAGGCGATCTGAGAGCCATATGGAACCGTGGTGGATGTGCTGTATCTTTCTTATCCGCATGTATTCTGGCCCACTCGTCTAATCCATACCTACAGTCAGTTCTCGACTGCTCAGCCCACGCACCGAACTCATTCTTCGATTTTCACCCCTTTATATACTCGCCAGGATGTCATAGCTGAGCATCTCAACCAATCACAGAACGTTGTCTCAGCCAATCAGCTCTCTAATATAGCGTGACGTATACACAAATAACTTATTATTATATGTACAGATGTGTAAAGTGACATAGTAGGTCACATGTACACAAATCACTGTGTATTACGCTCACTACTTCCATTCCTTTGTTCCTTCCCTGTTCCTATTCCCACTAATCCAACCCATACCTGCTAAGTTCCCTTGCTCGTCCTGCAGAAAGCCTGTCAAGAACAACCAAAGAGCACTGTTATGTGACCTATGTAGCAAGTGGATTCATCTAAGTTGCTCCAAATTAACAACATCTGATTATCGCAACCTCGAAGCTGATGACACCTGCTGGTGGTGCACCAACTGGAATAAGTCACTTTTTCCCTACAATCATTACAATGACAATACAGATTTCATGCTTGCAGTATTAAATCCATATTATGGACCCTACTACCACTGTGGTTGTCGACGACCAATCCCCCGCTCTGAACCCTTTCGAATTAAATCTTCCTAAACTTAGCCATGATGACACTAGAAATGACTAAATATATCTGCACCGACTTGCGACTATATCCTTCCAAAGACATTCAATAACAACTTAACAGAGAACAAAGAACACATATCATTCTCACTTCTATTCATTAATATGCAATCTCTCATGAAGAACATCGACAAGTTACAGCGTCTCCTAGATATGAGTGCACATGAATTTGGAATTATTGGAATTACTGAGACATTTATACATGCAAATTCACCTACTAATCTCATAAATATAAAGAATTACACATTTGTTGAAAAGCGTAAAAGCACAGGCAGAGGAGGTGGTGTAGGCATGTATATTAAAGAAAATATCCAATTTATTGAGCGTGATGATCTTTCTCATATAGAAGAATATATTCAAATAATGTTTATCGAAGTCAAAAAACCGAAAGGCAAAAATAGAATTATAGGTACAAAAATAGAATTATAGGTACAAATCACCCAAAGGCGATAAGGAACGTCTAATTGAAATACTGGGGGAAACTTTGGAAACTATTCAGAAGGAAAACAAAACAGTCTACCTCATGGGTGACTACAATATTGACCTGATGAGACAAGCTTGCTTTCACACGCAAAATCTTACAAACTTACTTAACGCTCATTCATTCTATCCAACCATAACTAAACCGACTAGAATAGGTGATGTTTCGGCCACAATTATTGATAATATATTCAGCAATAACATTAATTTCAGTAATAAAACAGAAGAAGGAATTCTCGTATCAGACACATCAGATCACCTACCAATTTTTCTTCTTGAAAGACAGCAGACCTGCACTAAACCATTTAAATATGAAAAACTAAGCGCAGAGAAATAAATCAGGTCAATATTGAAAAATTTAAAAGAAGCATGTCTGAGGTAGATTGGCATACAGTTACAGACATACCGTGCTGTGAGAATGCCTACACTAAGTTCCATGACATTTGCACCAGAGTTTTCGAAGACAGCTTTCACATGAAGGAAAAGAAAAAATTCAAACACAACCCGACTAAACCATGGCTAACAACTGGACTAATAGCTGCCTGTCATAAAAAACATAAACCTTATTTGACATTTATCAAATGTCAAACAAAGCATAACGAACTGAAATATAAGAAATATAGAAACAAGTTGGACCAAATAATAAGAACAGCCAAAAAGCCTATTACCACAACAAATTTGAACAATGTAAGAATGATATAAATGAAACATGGAAAATAATTAAATCACTTTTGAATAAAAAACAATGGTAAAGCACAACAAACACACTTTCTTTATAACAACAAATTAATAACTGATGACTTTGAAATTACAACAGGATTCAATGATTATTTTGTTAATATAGGTCCAACACTTTCAGATAAAATCAAATCATCATCCTGTAGCAAATATAGTGATTACCTCACAGGCAACTATCAATCCTCTTTTTTCGCTAACTCAGTCAGCAATGAAGAAATTGTTAACATTCTTAACAAACTAAACCCTGCAAAACGTGCTGGCCTCGATGGATTTAAGTGGAGTATTTTCAAACACTGCAACCTAGACCTACTAATACCCCTCAACCACAATTGTAATTTATCTATCATGCAAGGCAGCTTTCCATCAAAATTAAAAGCTGCAGGAGTAACACCTATATACAAAGTAAAGAATTCATCTAACTTCACAAACTATAGACGTGTCTCAATACTTCCACTCTTCTCCAAATTAATGGAACGACTTATGTATAATCGACTTATTAGCTATTTAGATAAAAAGTCAATCCTGTATACATCACAACACTGGTTTCGTGAAAAACATTCAACAATCCTAGCATTAATTGAAATGACAGAAAAAATAATTGATTCAATTGAAAAGAAAAACCACATAATAGGCATTTTCTTGGACCCTTCGAAAGCTTTTGATACGATCAACCACTCTATTTTACTAGAAAAACTTGCCTACTATGGAATCCGATGAAGTGCACTCAACTGGTTTCAAAGCTACCTAAATGAGAGAACACAATGCGTGCAATTTAATGCAACCTGCTCAGAAAATAGGAGACTAACTTGCGGTGTTCCTCAGGGTTCCATCCATGGCCCTCTGCTGTTCCTCTTGTATATGAATGATCTGCCCAATATATGCAAACACATGTCACTAATACTGTTCGCTGATAACACCAATGCCTTTTGCTCTGACGAAGATATAATTACTTTATACAAAAATGTAAATGAGGAAATGGAAGAAATTACTAACTCGTTTTCGTTAAATAAGCTGTCATTAAATGTGGATAAAACAAACTATATGTTATTTTCAAAATCTAGAGAACATATAAATAAAGATATTCCGAAAATTTATATCAACAAAAAATAAATTTAAGAGGCCCCGCACGCAAAGTTTCTAGGAGTATATTTAGATAAAAATCTGACCTGGGCCAAACAAATCGAGACAGTTACTGCGAAAGTAGCAAGAGGAATAGGTGTAATCTAAAGATTAAAACCATATATGACGCATGACACGGTTAAAACACAGCACCTTAATCCTTCCGCACCTTGCATACTGCAATGCTGTTTGGTCTAACACCTACAAAAAACAAAATATCTAGAATTCAAAGTCTTAAAAAAAGCATTAAATTATTTTCTCGACCAGCAGAAGGCCAAGATATGTTTAAAGAAGAAAAACTACTCAAACCTACTGACATAGGTAAATCCCAAATGTTAACTATTGTGAAAAATTTCCATCACAACACCCTACCTAAATCCATAGCCCCCTTCTTTGTGAACAATATTAACATCCACCAACATAACACTAGAAGCAGACACAAACCACATGAAAAATACACACGCACTGACATGGGAAAACATAGAATATCAATTACAGCCACTCAATTATGGAATAACACTAAACAGGAAACCCGGGACAAAATATTGACAACAAAATCATTCAAGAAAACAATAAAGGATTACTTAACTAACACATATTCGTGCTACTACTACTACTACTACTACTACTACTACTACTACTACTACTACTACTACTACTACTACTACTACTACCTTTACTACCTTCCCACTCCAATCCACCCACTACGACTGGATGTTTTCAATTGCTAACAACTATCAACTTTTTATATTCAATAACCATAAAACCAAGTTACTGGATGAGCAGGAGAATGAGCACAGTGCCCCTCCCCTCCCTCCCTCCCCACTCATGCCCAAGGATGTTCCCCCACTAGCCAGTATCCTGTAAACATCTTATCAACTTCACAAACACAGTACATCTCGGGGATAACCTGACATACTTCTAAACAAAAATAGTACCTTGCTGTTAGAATAATTTAAAAATCAGTGTGAGAAATGTTCGCTTATATGGTTTGAATGTGGGTGGATTGGAGGACATTGCTGCCTATGGCAACAGGGTCTTCCAATTCAATTATATTCAACACATTCAACAGAACGTTTTTATTTTACTATTGAGATGAACTGGTTATTTCCGAGATGTACTGTATAACCAAAGTCAACCAAAAATATATATGTTTGTGTTGTATTGTAAAACCACGACTACAACTACTACTACTACTACTACTACTACTACTACTACTACTACTACTACTACTACTACTACTACTACTACTACTTAGACATGTATTAATTTTTTATTTAACTTGTCTACGTCCTGTGTTTGTATGCTACTGTCCTGTTTAATTTATTTTGTATAGATGTATGTATATATGTGTAAGGTGCCCGCCAATACAATAGGCATTGCCCTCGGCGGACAACCTAGTTGAATCCATAATTCATATATATATTTTACTACTGAATAAATAATCGTGAATCTCTGAATCTCATATATAGATACGGGATTACGACGTCCTGTAAATATTTTGAGCATAATCTGTAGGGGAAAATCAGGGATAACTAGGCCATTTCTGGACCGATTTTGAAAAGGTTTTCAGTTTTAAAAAGCTCGTCGAATTCTGGTCCTGCTCGGTACCAAGAATGCCGAATTTAAGTTTAAAGAATTTACGAGTATCTGCTCGGTACACTAAAACATATACTCGCCCCTAGCCTCTACAGACATGTGTCGCTAGAGATGCGCCAACGCGCGCGCATGCGCTCTACGTGTCTTCACGAACTTAGTCGGTTTTTTACACGACGAGACTTCTCTCGTATAGGCTTATATACGCCTATTGCTCTACCCAGGGGTGTGCTTATGGGAACGAATACAGTACGGGCGTCCCGTACCCAGCTTAGCTTGGACGGCCCCTACCCGCCTGGTCGATCCGCACTACACTCCCAATTAGACACCAACACATTGTGTGAACATCCCATAGAAAACGCCACCTCTTCCAGATACCTAGGTATCACCATCACGTCGGATCTAAATTAGAGCGAGCATATAAACATAGTCTGCAATAAAGCTAACAACACTCTATGCTTCCTTAGGAGAAAATTTAATATTGCATCCAAAAAGCATCGAGGCAAAGGTTCATAAAATATGCGCCAGACACACCGTAGAACTTACCAACATTGTCTGGGAAGCATACCATCATCAAAGGACATCCAGACTAGAAATGCTTCAAAGTCAACCGGATAGGCCTATGACCTACATAGATTCCTCAACACATCAAGCTTCAACGGTATTCTACACCACCTTGGATGACAATCACTCAAAGCCATAGGCGTCGGCATGTGGGTGGGGGGTCGTCCGGTGTGAACGACGACCCCTGCCCCCTTCCCCGCCCCCCCCCCCGCGCCCCCGCAAAAAATATGCCGACCCAGATAGATAATGCTGCCATTTGTATTACACCCGACCCCATGTACACCACCACCACAAAAAATAATAATCATTATTTGAGGTCTGGGCATATTTTAGCTAAAAAATTTTGAATGCGGGAGGGGGACAGCACCCCCCCCCCCATGACTATCGATTCCTAGAAAACTATACAGATAAGCTATTGAATATTTTGCAACTAATTTGGCAGCAACATCGCTATATGGCTATGGTAGCAACAGCGCCCAGTCAAATTAATTTGAAAAATATTCAACAGTATGTTTATTAAATATTAAAGACATACAATTCACACAATAACGCTTAGGCCGTCACCAATCATGCATTCGTGATGACCTTATCTACGTTATTCATGCCGTCATTGATTATGACATCATCCTACATGTCACGTGTAGCGTGGATCAGCCGAACAGGTACGGACCATTCCAGCTCATCTGAGTATGGGACGACTGGCCCATTTACGTTCCGAGCACGCCGCCCCCCCCCCCCCCGCCCTTAGTAGGATAGTATGCGCATATAAAGCAATATAAGAGAGGTTTTTTTAATTGTCCGTAAGATCACGTAGCGCGCATGCGCGCGCATCAGAGCTTCCCTGACAATGCACGTCAGCGTTGGGAGAGAATGCCTACTAAAGATGTACCGAGTTGGTGCATATAATTCCTTTAAATTGTATCATCCTCGTCATTCTTGGAGTCTATCAGGACAGGAATAGAACGAGGAATCCTGTAGCTCGTCGGGCAGTGTCGGGCCGTTCTGGTGTATCATGTCGACTCGCCGCGCCGCAAGTGCATGACGAGTGATGACGCTGGTTAGCATCCGGTCTCAGGGTGACGGACCTTGTATGAGACTGCCCTGCGGGAACCAAAAACCGGCTCCTAAGGCCGGTGGAACTCAATCGTTCTGGTGGGGCCGTGCGACCATATTCGCGAACATTAAACACAACGGTCTCATCCCACGAGTTTGTGTCACCAGTATGCCTGTCCATAGCAAATTCGTGATCTATGGACTTACAAGATTTGATTTGGTGACCTAAAAATATAAGTATACAATGAGATTACCTAAACAATTAAAAATATGCTAGATAAAACTACAATAAGAGCATACGAAAATACGAGACATAGAGACAGGTAGATGAACTTTTAAACATGGGGCTCCCGGATGTACCACACAGACTCCCGTACACGAGACTTAGCTAGTTAACTTAATATAAGCTATTATACCTCTAAGCTGAAAGGAAGAAGGTTATCTCAGACGAAAAGTGATGTGCCTCACGCGGGAACTACTCCTAGTGCAAGTTTTGGGTGAGGAGTATTATCCTGGCGTGACACGTCATCGCTGAATCCTTGCGAGAGGCAAGTGCCTCGCACGGGCCTCCGTCTCAGGAAGGTGTCGCCACTGCTTAAAGCGGAAGAAGAGTAGTAGGCAAAAATGGGCCTACTCTAATATTTCAATCGAAAATGCTTTAGAAAGACGAGACCATACCTAGTGAGATTATGACTATAGGGGTGCGTACTGTTTTACGTGAAGATGGAACGGGGGATTCCTGATGGATTCCCTTGTCACCGTCTTATGTAGTTCTTGGTTTGCTGTATTAGTAGTTGCCGCTTTATTTCTGCGGGCCTTCTGCTTTGCTTGATTCCTTTTAGTTGTTTTCAGAACAAGAATTATTGTAGGCCGCAATTGGCTGATATATACCTAGCTATTAGACATGGCTGTCATGGAGAACAGATGCCCCAAGACATCAATACTAGAGACAGCGCTCACACATGTTACGTAGCAGGATCTCCGAACTGGATAAGAATCCGGACATCCCGCCCCGCAACCACATAAAACATTACAAGACATGGGTTACATTTCACAAAAGCATTATTAGACCATTTCCCCTATCATTGTGGTGGGGGTAAGAGAGACGAATACCCACCATAAATGTCCTTCCCGCAAGGTGGTGGCAGATCTAAATATCATGCCCAGACATTTTAACAGAATTCGATGGGAATGCGCATCTCGCCCGTCACCGGGTCCTATGGAACTAACCGTTTTACCTATCATTAGGTTTATATACAAGTTGCCAGTTTTGCACTGCGGTGCCGGAGGATTGTCAGTAAATAAGATAATAATTAATACATGTGCTTTCGCAGTACTTTCCTACATTGGCTTAAAGTACTAACTACTAAGTATCCAACGATACACGGGAAATCTATGTGACACCGCACTCTGGCCATCACTGCTCGGAAACCCCAATAGTTTCCCAGAGTCAGATCAGCCCATGGTGCGGATAGGGACATCCAAACAATTAAGAAGCCACAAGGCTGAGTGGAACACGAAGAGAGACAAAATCTTACTTATGAGTCTTACTGGAGTGCGGGGCTAGATTATCGCACTACCGGAAGAGAAGAGTATATTACACAGTATGCAATGAAGAAAGTGTCTCTAATCATTTTGAACCTATCTTATTGAGCTGAATAGAAAAGGTTTAGTCGGTAGCATGCCGGGCTAAACAGAGTTATAGCATGGACACCGACCTCAGTGAAAAATTGTTGGTGGCGGGAGAAAGTGCTGCATATATTAGTGTTGCTGTATAGTGTTTCCTATGTGCACTGCAGTCCTATATTTTCTAAACATAAACAAAACATATGAACGGATGGCCACTGGCCATATATATACATAATCTAACCAGAACAATCAATATGGTGTCAAATGATCAAGATATATATAACAGTACAGGTTAACGAACCTATTCTAGTGCGGTTAGCAACACATTGAGGAAAATGAGAATAATTATCAACCAATACAGAAATTATAACTAGCGGTCCTAAGACCGTTATGGTTCCTTTTAGTCATCGGGACCGTCATTGCGGATACAATATAATTAACAAAACCTATATAGAGAAATAATTAAACTGTGAAGTATAGTTACTTGAATACTTGGTAGTCATTCCTAAGTTAGGCTACCGTGTTACTGAAATTGATACGTCAATCCGTAGTCGACGTGAGATGATGCGCTCTCCGGAAGCTGGAAAGTTCCCGCAGGTTGGTTCCCGCAAGCTGTTTCCCGCAAACAAGACTTTCGCAAGAACACTCATGTCTAACGAGCAGTCAGTAAAAGATATGATACTACTACATGGTGAAGGAAGTTCCCGTACACGGATGGAAGGTGTAAACAACCCGTCACTAGCGGGGGTTGTCAGAGGCAAATGAGGATACAAAGCAAAGCTTCACGGTGCTGGGTACGTCAGCCAGCTCTGAAGACGCACCGGGCAGAGTTTACTTGCTGCGGTCTACAGTCGAAAGAACCGACACGATATTAGTGCAGCGGCAATTGAAATACCACTTTTAGGCGTGGCCGGCAGATCCCACGAGTCATCCATCAAAGAACATCCTGTCTCTACATCTGTAGACTCACATAGTCAGGCCGTAAAGGCCTCACCGCAAATTTGTGTTCCGAATGTAGATGTTAGTATTCGTGAGCAATTATCAGAAGTTTCAAATCACTCCCGTAAATGGGGAGTTACAAAATTGTTTTAATGCGGTGGGTTGGAGAACTGCACGCTACGGGATAAAAACCCGACACATAGCGAAGGAAGACGCATATTGTCTGTCGCGTTTGTTAGTAGCTGGTACAGATCCAACCTGTTCGGCCCCTGGCCGAGGATGCTCTCGATCACTGGATCGCTTCTCCTTTTATACTCCTCGTGACGTCACAGGCGCAGGCTTCTTCCAATCATCGTTCGAGCAAGAGCCAATCAGCGCGCAGCTACGCAGTCGAACGTTCTAGAACATTCTAGAAGCTTTGTGTCCACGTGGTTATGGCATCACGGCAATATTTTGAAGATAATCATGAAGAGTTTTCCCTGGATAACTCAGCCATTTCTCAACCGATTTTGAAATGGTTTACAGATTTGAAAAGCCTGTTGAATTCTGGTCTTGATTAATGCCAGATGCAACGGGAATGCGCAATCAATAAGGATTACAGGGTACCATCTCGGTACACTAAAAGCGCCATCCTATCTAGGTCATAACTACGAGCTCCATATAAACAGCGTCGTCGCGCGCGCATGTGCGTCGTGTGTTTTAATGAACTTAGTCGTTTTTTCGACACGCTTTCTCTCCCATAGGCCTGCATACGCTTATGGCTCTACCCAGAGGGCGTGTTCAGGAAACGAATCCAGGATGGGCGGCGCATACCCAGCTCAGCTGGTATGGCTGGTATCCGACCGGTCGATCCTAACTACAATCCCAAACTGTTAACCAGTTTAAATTCGGATCAGAAATGACCGAGTTATCCTTATTTTACTCCTTAAATTATACTCAAAGCGTGTGCATGTACTGAGTGAATATGGAGGATGTTTATCACGTGATAATGTCATTGCCCTTGGAGCTCGCACACCAATTGGCTACAGATCGCACGCTGATTGGCTGGACGTTCTCTCTATGATGTCACGAGGAGTATAAAAGGGGTGCAGAACTGAGAATCGGGACCACACTTCTACGAGAGAGAAAGGTGGTAGGTTGTGTGGCCAGAGCGTTAGAGACGAGGGTAAACTGCTTACTTCTGCTGGTTTCATCGTAACCGCAGCAGTGCCACTCGGTTTTGAGATCTTGAACAGCCGCATCTGCATCCAGACCTTTGAACGCTCTCGGGGAGACCACACCCGAGGGCAAATAAACTAAACGAAAAGAAGGAACCCTCACTTCCAACAACTTCAGAGGAGCCTTCCTGCGGATGGGCTTTGCGGCCCCGATGTAACGAACTCGTAGTATGCAGAACGAGTGGTGATTCTTGGTGGACAACTCGTCAGATCTGCCAGACCACGCTGAAAAGTGGTGATCAAAATCTGCACAATGTATTGTGTGTAATATTTAACTTTTATCCCACAGTCTAGTGGGACTTTGCCTGGTGCATCGTATGAGCTATGCTGTGCAGCATGTATTGTGTACACAGAAGATGCACATGCATCATTTAACTTTCAACTGTAGCCCTTCATTACTACCGGGCAGCTTCCAACTTCCACTTCAGTATGGAAACCTTTGCACTCTGTTTAAATTAGAACTTGTAAAATGATATGACTATCTAGTAGACATCCGCATCCACAATCGTTCTTCTTCACCGTTTTTTAGAGTGAGTCGCATCAACAGTTTGCCTGCGGCTATTTCCCCAGCAGCTTCAGAATCGTGCCATCTCGCGTACCTCATCTGTGATGCATCATCTACAGTGAACTATGAAAATTTTCCATACCAATGACTAATAGGTACTCATCTAACTGTATTTTTTGCATCGTTGTATTTTTATGCTTCTTTGTAGGTACTGATGACTAATAGGTACTGATCAGTCATCTGAGACCTCATATTATAGTTTATATTTATAATGTATATATTATCTTTATTTTGTGGTTATGACTAACGAGCACCACAAGTTCGTGTGACCTTATTTATTGTTAATACTGTGATAGTTAGTTATATATGGCAGCAGGCATTCTAGTTACTTGTTTTGTTTATATTATATAAAATACTAGGACCGCAGTATGCTAGGCTACACTATACAGCAACAATAAATCTGCACTAGCTTTTTCTCCCAGCATCACTTTTTCGCTGAGGTCACTGTTCAGGTTCTCATTAAGCGAACCTGACATGTGATTGACTAAACCTGCCTATTCTAGCGCAATAGGATAGGTTTAAAAGTAATTAGGGATGATCGCTGTTTAAGAGTCATGTGTGTAAGCCTCTTTTCCGGATGTGGCAGATATGTAACACCGCACACTGGCTAGGTGGTATAAATTGGGCATATACATTAGGGCCTCCTTATTAATAGATGCGCTATTGTCTCTTCCTACGCTCCTCCCGCTGCAAGGCTTATAATTGTCTGGACCTCCCTTCGACACGTTGGTGCGATCCAACTGTGTAAACTATTGGGGGTTCAGAGCGATGAAGACTAAAGTGTCGATTCTGCAAACACCCCCTCTGTATCCTCAGATACCAGTTAGCGTAGATATCCATGCCAAAGTAGGAAGCACTGCGAAAACATTATGTCGTTTTAACAGGCCAGCAGTGCATCTCTGGACATCGTTAGCATAACCCTAATGGCAGGTAAATGTTAGTCCCCAGGTTCGGACCCTACATGATCCTTCCCCGACACACCAGGTGATGGACAGAACACAAATCTCCTATAACTCTTCACAGTGTCTTGGTGCGGTCTTGGAACCCACCACGCCATCACGGGAAGGTCACTATTGTTGGAGATCTCTCTTCTTCTCACCACCATAAAGTATATATCCACTTATCAATTGCTTATGTAAATATATCTTGTCCTAGTGATGTTGTATGTGGTTGCAGTGTGGTAAGTAACAAGATCGTTATATAATTCTGAAGCTCACATAGTGACATGTTCACACACTGTTTATCTAAGGGGATGCTCCGTAAGGTTAATCTATGGAAATCAAGCATTTCCGCCAGTCAGGCTCATGTATTTAAAGATAGGTAGAAATCCCTGCCACTTGCAGCCTAAGCATAGAACATGGACCTTGCAACTAAAGGTTAGTTTAGGATTTAGCAGAAGGACTGTAAAAAATAAAGTGGCAACCATCAATACAGAATCTTTAAAACCAACATAAGAAGACGGTGTTGAATTCTCTGGGAATCATCCACCCCATCTTCGCATAATACAGTGTGCATCACAATAACATACAGTTTCACTAGGTTGACTCATATTACACACTTAGCTTATGTTTGAACAAGATGGTGGTCCTTTTTGCCAACTCTCTTTCTCCGCTTCGGCGTTGAAGGCATTTTCCTGTGATGGTGGCTCACGCGAGGCACTTTCTTCTCGCAACAATAATATTTTGTTAAGGGTATAATGGTTTATATTAAACTTCATAAGTGACCGCATTAGGACACTCCCTTGCAGAGATAGCTCGTGGATTTAAAGATCGGCGAGGTACCTCTAACAAGCCCACGATAAACAAGACACCAACTTAGTTCTATGTACTATATTTTCTGTCTCATACTAGCAAATGAGTAGTATTGTTTGTTTGTATATATCATTTCATTAATTATGTCTAGACTCATAAATTGTGTAATGGACCACCATACCGATGACACAAACATGGCGGATGAGATGCTGTGGTTCAATCTCGGCAGCAATGGTCGCACGGCCCCACTGGAACATTATCGTTCCACCGGCTCTAGAAGTCGGTCTTTCTATATTCCAGAGTCACGAAACAAGGTCTGTAACCCCGAGAACCGATGTTAACCAGCTAACCTGTGCATCATGCACATGCAGTGCTGCAGAACAAAATATGCAGACGGACGAGCGCATACCCCCGGAGGCTACACACGTAGTTGGATATGACATCATATGATTGATGGATAAACTGAAAAGGTCCATTATGCATCCGTGAGGAACTTATCAATGTCAGTCATGATATCATTGATTATGACGTCATTCTACACATCACATTGTTACACGTCACGTTGTGACGTCATATGATGGATGGATAAACCACTGTAACACGGATCCTGTACGGGTCGATTCGGTCCGAGCCGAACTGGTCCAGTTTCACCACCTAGTATAGACACATGAGCCTATGTACATAAGCCTGTATGGATAGGAACGTTGAAGTCTGTAAGACCTCGCATTGCGCATGCGCACTATTCTAGATAGGCTAACCATGTTAGCTAATAGTTGCAGAGTATGGCATGCTTTTGCGTATGTGTATGCGCCCATATTTCCTAATCGTTTATATGGAGCATATTCTTTCCATTCCGGGATGAATCATTAAGAGAAGTCACACAGGAACTCATATCATTTTACAGAATTGTAATCGGACAAGAATTGGCTGAGATCTGATCAAATTAAAATCTCGTTAAAATATAGCATGCACTAATGTTGAACCCGTATCACACGCGCTTCATGACGCTATACAGTGAAAGTCGTTCATGATGCCATAAACACGTGGCCTCATAGCATATACCCGTCTAAATGATCACGCATTGATTGGCTGAACTAAATGGTGTCAGCTGATTGGTCTCAGGATCCTTGGTGTAGTGGCTAGCACTCAGGACTACTTAATCAGAGAACCCGGTTCGCATCTGAGCTGTGCACAATCTCACCATTGTTGAAAATATGGGCAATCTCCTTCGCTCCTTGCCTATCTCCACCCAGGAGTATAAATGCGTACCAGTGTAAAAGCTGGGGAAGTTACCAATAATAGACTGAAATAAAACCAGCCGTGAATGGGACCTGGAATCAAGCACTCGATAGACGCCAATCAAACCAATAACTTCTTCCTCCACTGCTGAGGAGGATGTGGTAGCTCAGGCAGTAACGAGCAGTAATGAGCAGAACTGTGAAACCAGCGACCCCGGGATCATGTCTCTGTTTGGTCAACTGACGATCGCTGGAAACATAGGCAATCTCCTTCTCTCCTCGTCGCCTCTCTCCACCCAGGAGTATAAATGGGTACCAATTTAAAAGCTGGGGAAGTTACAAATAATAGACTGAAATAAAACCAGCCTAGAATGGCGTGAATGGAACCTGGAATCAGGGACTCGATAGATGCCAATCAAACCAATAACTTCTTCTTCCACTGCTCAGGAGATGGTAGCTCAGGCGGTAACGAGCAGAGCTGTGAAACCGGCGACCCTGGGATCTTGTCTCTTTTCGGCCAGCTGACGATCGCTGGATACATAGGTAATCTTCTTCACTCCTCGTTGCCTCTCTCCACCCAGGAGTATAAATGGTTACCAGTGTAAAAGCTGGGGAAGTTACCAATAAAAGACTGAAATAAAACCAGCGTGAATGGGACCTGGAATCAGGGACTCGATAGACGCCAATCAAACCAATAACTTCTTCCTCCACTGCTGAGGAGGATGTGGTAGCTCAGGCAGTAATGAGCAGAACCATGAAACCAGCGACCCCGGGATCGTGTCTCTGTTTGGTCAACTGACGATCGCTGGAAACATAGGCAATCTCCTTCACTCCTCGTCGCCTCTCTCTACCCAGGAGTATAAATGGTTACCAGTGTAAAAACCGGAAAAGTTACCAACAATAGACCGAAATACAAAACCAGCGTAGATATGGCGTGAATGGATTCTGGAATCAGGGACTCGAGAGATGCCAATCAAACCAATAACTTCTTCTTCCATTGCTCGGTCAGGGAGGGGAGGTTTCAGATACGGTTAACATTGACTAAAGCTCTACAGCACTACGTCGAGAAGCCATAGGCAACATACACCAGTATAATCCAATGGAACCTGTAACCGGGATCGGAGACCTGCTCTTCCTAGTGCCGGAGTAATTTTTCCGACCCTCTTCAAGGGCTAATATCAAAACAAAGGAAGGTCTTTGGGTTCGCCGAAAATTAGGCAGCCAACGGTGCATCAGAGTCAACTGATGACGCATAGATAACTGAACTTTAAATAACTGAAACGACGCTCTTTTAGAGAATTTTACATCACCAATTGGAAATGTGAGCCTTTCTGGCCGACAGATATCTCGCAAAATCTTGTCCAAGCAATGCCGAAAAAGTGGTTCATACGAACCACACTGCGTGTGCAGTACAGAAATGCTTAAGTTACTGCAGAAACGTTGAGCTGATTCAACTGTTCTGAACATTGCTTCCGATGCAGCATCTGAGCTAGCTGCGCCGATCGTCTTGTGCCAGACTATGTCTAAACTATAGTCTAACGCCAATTCCCTCTACACGTGTGGATCATATTCAGTATCGTCTTTCGTCTCTTCACTACAGCTTTTTCTGCTAATATTAATTTTCTACTTATTGTATAAGTTATCGTGCTAATTGTAACCTCGGCACACCCTTTTATTTTCTTTACGCTGATGACTAATAAGCATTCACCATTTTCTTAAACCTTACACGCGGATGACTAAAAGGCATTTTTTAAGTTCTAATATTGTTTTCCATGCGAAAATAACTAATAGGCGTCCGTAGGTCAGTTAGACCTAAGCTATTAGCTACTATCTGTGATACATCAGCTAGTGACGATTTAAAATTATATAGTCATTTAAATCGTTATTAGCTTTTTATATATACACTTGCCACAATTAATATTGCAGACATTCAATATCGCATAAAACTAAACAATTCTTAATAGCAACATACTTCTCTAGTGACCGTTTCTGTGCCAAAATTAGACACAGGATTCGGCATAAACCCAACTAGTTATAAGCTCAGATAATTCCGTTAAGTTAGTCGCAAATGGAGGCCGCTGCTGAAATATCAAAGTGGTACAAAGTTCATATAGACCACCATTGTGTGTTAACATCACACCAAAAGAGCAACTCCAAAAAAAAGCAGCTGGCGTGGCAGCTTGACTCCATTGTGCTTAACTCCGGCCATACTAATCACTCTATAAATTGTACCTCCTTCCTTCGGTTATGTTCGGCTGACCCTTGAAATCGCTGAGATTTCTTGATGGCACCAATCTAAACGATGAGCCCACACTTCCTCGGTATCTTCATTGATACTTCTAGAATAGACTCCAAAGTAGGAATTCACTGCGAAATAGTAATATTAATATAACTGGCCTAGCAGTGAATCGTAGGCTATTTAACAATAAGCCTAATGCACAATAACCATTAGCTCCTTAGGGACAAAGTCTAAACAGCTTGTTCTCAACACACCGACTTCGGCAAAAGATGCACATAACGAACTAACTGGAAGGGCCAAGTGGGTCCGCCACGCCTTCAAAGCAGCGGTCACAATCATTCGTTATCCACTTCTTCGGCCCAGTCTTAAGTAGATATGGTTCTGCTTAAACGCTTTGTACTGTCCTCTATTTGTCCTTGTTTTATGTGGTTGTTGTAGTGGATATAGGCTGGGAGACGTGTTTCGGCTCAGTCCACCATCGCTGCAGCAGCAATTGTATGAGCAGTCGGCTTAAGGGGTTCACTCTATAGTCAGACCGAAACCGGCTTGAGCTTGCTACCTTCTGAAGGCCCTTCTGTTTCCTTCTGGTAAGTTTGGCCGCTTACGAAGGTTCGCTCACTATGTGGCATCTATCAAGCCTATTCCCATTTGAAGAATCGGCTAAGCTGATTTCAAAGGATATCTACTTGCCATTTCCACGTAATACAGCATACACACATTTACCAATAACTTATATAAATCAGCTTACATTTCGTTTATATATAAGAAGAACAGCTACTCTGGTTCTCCTTCCTCCGCTATGGCATTGTAGGAACTTCTTTTGATGGTGGCCCGCATGAGGCATTCCTCTCGTTAACCATTTTTCAGCCTGCTTGAAGTATATAGTTAGTTTAATATTAAACTACTGCACACGCACATATTCGGCCCATGCGAGGCTTATCTCTTGCAAGAACTTTTTACTTATATCTATAAACGGATAAGTCATTCTCTGCCGAGATTCATAATCTGCATGGAGATAATAAAACTCTCCATTTAAGTGAGGTTACGTCGGCTTAAATTCTGTCATGTACCTTCCACTATATAGAACCAACAAACAAACTCGCTGAGTCGACTAAAATATAGTGCTAAAGTAAAATCAACCCACAACCTGTACCGGCATACTGGCTAAACCAACAGCACAGATGACACTGTAGTGTTCGGCAGGAATGCTCACCCAGCCCGACTGCAATGCTATCATTCCGCCGATCCACGAGATCAGTCTTTGTACAGTCACGATCACACGCAGTCCTCCCTCTGAACGAGAAGCCCCGAGACCGAGCATCGGGCTGACTCATACCCACCCAGAGTACAAATTGGATCCTGAGGATCATGGCAGACGGCACGGCGACCGACCTACTCTATCATTGACAGATGCAGAAGCAGAAAAGGTATACTTTAATCACTTACCCGTGGTATCATGAACAGAGAACATAATAAGTAACCAGAAGAGAGGATGGAAGCATGTGACAAACGTCTTCATAATGTGCTATAATTCCTTTATTCCAGATGCACTCGATACTCAAATCGCGCTATTCTACATGCCAAGATACAGTACAGCTCATTAATAAGTTAGAATGTTTCCAAAACAAAACAATTTTGAAGACGATGTAAGAGATGTTATGTTGAATGTTCTGAGCATAATTGGATTAGAAGCAAACTATGATCAAAGTATTCAACAGTAGCTTTTTCTTTTGTTTTGGAAACATGGGTAGTTATTTCTGAGCTGTGTTATGCGTTGCTATATAATAAAATACACAATCATAATACTCTTTTATGTCTTTTAATTCACTGTGAGTAAGACAGACTTAATGACACTGCGACACTTTCAATCTGATACATGTTCTATCGTAACCGGGAAGATTAATGTCTGAATATGGATGTTAATTGCATTTCGGGTGACAGCCCGATATAGATACGGTTTCTACGCAAGTTGTTCTCGCTTGGTTAGTCAATCGCATCGAGATGAGTGTCATAATGCTATTAGTAAATTGTTAATTTCAATCGCATTTCATTCAAAACTGAAAGATTTTACAGAGAATTGTGGGCGTGTAGGACGTATAAGGTGATGATGATGATATAGGCCAACTTCGGCAGATAAGTCCATATTTTTGGCTGACTATCTTTGTGATGCTTAGGGGGTTTTCAGACAAATTTAGGAAAACTATGTTGAATACGTTTTTAAAAATGCTGGTGACACGTTGGTACCCTTGAGCAGTTCGAGATTTTGCCTGGTTTATATACGCACGCATGCACGCCCGCACGCACGACCGAAGGAACGATCGAACTAACCCACCACCCATGTTTGTATACGCACACACGCAAGCAGGAACGCACGCACGCACGTACGCAAATTGTTTTTTTTAACTGAGAGCCATCTAGTCAACAAACCGTCATCTAGTGAATGATATTTTAACCTACTTGACGACAAGACGTTTTCTGAATTTCAACACTTTATATTCAACAAAGTGTTTTGATTCAAACATGTTTTGGGGATGTTCTAGTAGCGCACCCCCACCCCCTACCTTAAAGGTCGCGTGTATTGATAAAAGATAGGCTACGTATCTTAACTAAATTTGGCACCATTTGTTACGTTATGGACACTTTAACTAACTAGGAGTGTAACAGCCATTTTAGATAGATATTTGCTGGCGCCATTATTTCATATGCTATTGTCTTCGCCGGAACGCAATTGTTGTTATAAAACCATGACCATGCGCTCACCTTGGAAGCTAGCAGAAGAACGACTAGCATTAGCATTACGATAATGGTTGTATACCAACAATTGCCTACCGACGAAGACGCTAGAATCTAAAATAATGGTGCCAGGAAATATCTATCTGAAATGGGGTCTACACTTCAAGCTAAAGTTTGAATATGTTATCGATCTACCCCGCTGTCAGCCCACAATCCTTGATGACTTAGTTTCCCAACAAAGTTGGGACTTACGGAGGAGACCGGCGTGGAGGTGTCATCTTTCTCCCCTGTTCGTATTACGTCATACTAATTACACGTTGTCTATTGTACATCTTGTTTGAGTCATTTATGAAGAACTTATACCACAATGAAACATGGTGGCAGCTTCTAAAGACGTATTCCAATGCTTGCAATAGAATTTCCGAAACGGTTAGGCCGTTTGTATGCCGTATCCGTGAATACACGTGTACGACACCTATTTCGTACATTGAAAAACTATCTTTAGACTTATTAGAGGCTATTATAGTGTTAGATGGTAATAGAGCCGGAAATTGGGAATTTTTCAAGCAAACATGGGAAAACTATGCTATAGTTATGAAACTCGACTCACATGATGATAAATATAAGCTCGCAAAGTTTCTGTATTGTATTGGACACGATGCTCTGAAAATGTCTAATGCTTTCATGTTTGCTGAAAGTGAGAATAAGGATGATTTGCGTGTAATTACTAAGAAATTTGATGAACATACTGTATCTGTGGACAGACAAATGAAACTTATGAATGCTATATCTTCAATAACCGAAACCAGCATGAAAATTAATCGATTGATGTTTATCTAACAGAACTTCGTATGTTAGGCAAATCGTGTGCATGACAGTTTAATTCGTGACAGAGTCGTTCTTGGTGTTCGAGACCACCAAGCTAGAAAACGGTTACTATAGAATGCGAAACTGACCCTTAATGAATGCATCACAATTTGTAGAAGTTGCGAGGCTACAACATCTCAGTTGAAAACGATGAACATTAGTCAATCCCTCGATGATTCAGTTAATAAAGTGCGGTTTAAGCTTAAAACTTCGCAGAAAGAACTGAACAACTCACAATCGAACAGCACATTTGTTTGCAAAGCGTCAAACACACCTAGGCGATGTAAATTTTGCGGGAAGTTACAAGAGCTACAGAAAGAATTGTGTCCTGCATGGGGCAAAACATGCAATGCTTGTAACGGTTGAAATCATTTTGCAATAAAATGTCTGAAACGTGCTTCAACTTCTACACAGAGAATTACTGCGTTAGAAAGTGACTCTGATGATACTGATTTTGTGCTAGGCATAAACTCTGAACAAGAAATTGTCTATTCCCTTGTCCCCCTGAAGCAAAATGTTATTCATGCTGGCTTTCTTGTTGATCATAGACCTGTAAAGTTCCAAATTGACTGTGGAGCTACTGTTAATGTACTGCCTATAAGCTATGCTAAAAACAGACCCCTTGAGTCTTGCAATAAAACATTGCACATGTGTAATAAAACTGAACTTAAGCCGGTCGGGAAAACTAGAATTGTTCTTAGAAATTCAAAGACAAACAAAAAGTATTCTGTTGAATTTGTGATCGTTAAGGAAAACCTTGTTCCTTTACTTCGTAAACACGCTTCAGAACAGATAAATCTGATTACAATAAACTATGAGAAATGTGAGGCTGTTGCATCTGGTGGTACACATGCTACAGTAAATAACATTTTGAGCAAATATTCTGATGTAGTTAATGATGGTTTAGGTACTTTACCGGGAATAGTTACTCTAAAACTTGATGAAACTATATTGCCACAAACTTCTCATCCTGGTTCCATACCTGTTGCATTGAAACTTAAAGTTAAATCTGAACTTGATCGCTTACAGCACTTAGGTAGTATTGCATTATTCGATCACCCTACTGATTGGAACTCGAGCATAGTTGTAGCTACTAAGAAATCGGGTTACATTCATATTAGTTTAGGTCCAAGACTGCTGAATACTGCTCTCAAACGTGAACATTTTCAATTTCCGGTTATGGAATCTTACAAATGGTTGCTGGCATGTTATATTGGATGAGGAATCAAGCTATCTAACAACATTCCAGACACCATTTGGAAGATACCATTGTCTGAGACTCCCATTTGGTACGTGTATTAGTAGTGAAATCTTTCAGAAAAGATTAAACCTAGCTCTTGATAAGCTCGAAGGCATGCTTAATGTATCTGATGATATAATTGTGTATGGATCTGGCGATACTTTAATGGAAGCGTATGTAAATCATGATCTAAATTTGCGTTCTTTGCTAAAACGTTGCAGAGATAAAAACATTAAACTGAACAAAGGAAAATCTGAGCTTTGTAAATCAGAAATATCCTTTCTAGGTCATCTCGTGACTAGGGATGGTCTTAAAGCTGATCCATCCAAAATAGATGCTATAATGCGAATGGAAAGGCCAGTAGATGTTGCAGGTGTACAACGTCTAAATGGTACTGTTAATTATCTGTCAAAATTCTTGCCTCGTTTGTCTGAGGTTATGGAGCCAATTCGTCAATTAATTTGTAAAGATGTGGAATGGCAATGGTCTGAAATTCAAGAACATGCATTTGATGAAATGAAACGTTTGGTATCTCAAGCACCTGTACTAGCTTTCTATAATCCTGACCTGGCACTTGTAATCCAATGTGATGCTAGTCAGAATAGATTAGGTTCAACCTTACAACAAAATGGTCAACCTATTGCTTATGCAAGCCGTACACTTACTGAAACTGAAGGGTGATATGCCCAAATAGAGCAGGAAATGCTAGCGATTGTCTTCTCCCTTGAATGGTTCCATCAATACACTTATGGTACAAACTGATCATAAACCTTTGGAATCGGTCACTAAGAAACCACTCGCAAATGCTCCTAAGCATGTGCAAGGTATGTTACTACGGGTTCAGCAGTACGATATTGAACTTCTCTATTGTAGAGGTAAAGACATGATTCTTGCCAATGTGTTGTCTAGAGCCACTATTCCAAATTCTGGAAATCTTCAGAGTGACTTTGAGAAAATCAACATGGTTGATTATCTACCTATTCGAAATGAATGTTTGCGTGAAATTTGTCTGGCTACCGATAACGATGACGTTTTGAGCATGCTCTGTAATGTCGTGCTACAGGGCTGGCCGGATGACAAAGATTCACTTCCTGTGCAGTTAGTGCCTTACTTTTCAGTACGCAACGAAATTACAGTACAAGATGGGCTTGTATTTAAAGGTCAACGTCTTGTTATCCCATGCTGTCTAAAAGCCAGCACAAAACAGCGTATTCACTCATCACATATCTGGGGTCGATGGATGTTTGCGTCGCGTGCAAGAATGTGTCTACTGGCCGTAAATGAACTCTGATATTAAACAGTATATTTCCACCTGTGAGACGTGTCGAAAGTTCAAAACAAATCAAGCAAAAGAGACTTATGAATCATGATATGTCTAACCGTCAATGGGTGAAAGTAGGCATTGATTTGTTCGAGTTTGACAGTAAAAACTGTCTTATAAATGTTGATTAATTTAGTAATTTCTGGGAGGTTGATAGACTAGAGAACACACTGGCAAAAACTGTTATCAGAAAACTATAGGCCCATTTTGCCATGTATGATATTCCTCATCATGTTGTCAGCGATCCAGGACCTCAGTTCACTTCATCAGATTTTGAATAATTTGCACAATTCTGGGATTTTGAGCATCTCATAGTAAGTCCTGCAAATCAGAAAGTGAATGTCGTCCTGTAGGTGGGGCTTAGAATACACCTTCCGTATCCTCTGCATGTCGTAAGAGGCGACTAAAGGAGGTAAGGGTGAGGTAACCCTGACAGAAACCTCGAGTGCTGAAGACGGAGGTTCCAGGCTGCACGGCGCACTCTAATAAACCATGGATCCACACACTTAACGCTTATGATCATGTCGATAGTCACTTACAGGACTGGCGGTATGATCAGTGAACGAAAAGAAGAAGAAGAGAAAGTGAATAGAAAAGCAGAATCAGCAGTAAAGACAGTTAAACGATTATTGATTTCGTAACACTCCTACTCAGGGTATTGATAGTAGTCAATCCCAAAGTATGATGAACAGACGTACCAGAAGTCTGTTACCAATGACTAAATGTTTATTAGAACCAAGGACTACTAACAATACAGTACTTAAGTATCAGCAAGAGAAACAGGCTAATCCCTATAATAAAACTTCCCGTGATCTACCAATCCTTAAGGTGACACTGTGCGTATGAAACCGTACATAAAAGGTAGTCATGTCTGGAATAAATGTGTAGTCAATAAACGTTTAGATGAATGGTCTTACGAAATTGTTACTGAGAATGGCACTTATCGTCGTAATCATGTGCAAGTAAGAAAAACCAATGAAACACCACCAATGAACTATGTGCTACCAATCATGCCAAGAAATAACATGATTCCACCAAGACATCACATTGACATGCGGTACCAAATCAAAAATTGTCAACCTACATCACCACCATCTCCGTCGGTACCAAATCAATTACTTTCACATCGTGATACAACTGTTTCACCAATGTCTCAGGGTTCACCAGTGGAACTGCTCAGAGACATTCTGGCCGTCAAATTAAAACACCTGCATACCTTGGACAATATGTTAAAGTTTTTATCATTGCTTTAGATTGATCACATAATCGTTTGGCGTCCTATGCTTAAAAAGGGAAGGATGTTCCATTATATGATTACCTCCAGCTGAGCTAAATAACATGGTTATCGCCCTTGTTCGTATTACATCATCCTAACTACATGTTGTCTATTTTACATCTTGTTTGAGTCACTTATGAAGAAATTATAGCACACTGAAACAGTGGGGTTTCATTTGAATAGTTAAATAGAGTTTCAATATAACTCTTCAGGCATGAGTGTCATTATAATTCGAAACACGTTTATTGGTAAGATAGCCGTCGGCCTGAGAACACCTTGACTGGAGAGTAGTAGATAAATTAAGGCTGCCAGAACAGAGGGCTGTCAGAACAAAGGATCGCCGATCGACAGCTACAGGAGGGAGGTGGCTGTCATAACAGAGCTGTGCTAATGTTGCAGCAAACAAAAAGAACTAAAAAACTCCAGTACCCCACTGTTCGGGAAAAGCCCCGCATTATCGCTGGTCGGTTGGCCTCTCTCTCTCTTCTCTCTTTCCTGCAAGGGTTTTTATGTGGTTCCCGTTGCTCCTATTTCTGTCATTGTACCCCTACACTAGTGCGTACCCTTTTTTTGTTCTAAACTGGGTACCATTTAGCTGAGGTCTTTTGAGAGATTTGAACCGTGGTTTATTTCGGTGCCATTATGAATTGAGCCAACGGGGAACTGATAACTAGCCCACAATAATGAGATTTATCTTTTATGAATTGTTGTGCAATAATAGCAAACAGATTAATCAGACTGATAATGCACTGATAACTACATTTTGAAATTATTGACAACAGTCTACAGCGGTCTATAGTATGTACACATGTATGCTTACTGGCGTTACTGGTGTCAATCTGTAGGCATATATTCCCTCTGCTCTGTGAAACCGGTACAACTTCGTGAAATATTACTCCCAATCACATAAAAAATTACACACACCACGGTTCTTATCGAATTAATACTATCCTCATAAAACACCTACAAACGACAATACTGTTACAAAAGATATAGACCTAGACAAGGATATTACAGCAGTCTATAATATGTTAACACAGATTTTTGTTCCTAACAGGATATTAATTTCATATCATAGATAACGCATAACATGTTATCAGCTAAATCTAGGTCATCTTTTTTTAATGCATGTATGGCCGAGATGACTAATGCATTGTTCGCTATATGTCGAATTACACTTTAAAATCGCTGATTCAAATCTTGCTGTATATTTAACAGGCCGTAGTAAATGTAAACAGTATTGCCAGATAGTAGAGCACGCTGGACAACTTGTTTTGCGAACAGTATGTCAATGGTATGTCTGTCTGTCTGTCTGTCTGTCTCTCTGCCCCCAGGCCGGCCCCACCCCCAGGCCGGCCCCCACCAGCATGTGATACCATCAAAATCCCCATATTAGAGAAATGTAACTGGATAGGTAAATATCTGCTATGGACATTGATGAAGTACTTCAAAATTTGGCGAGATTGTTGTAGCAGGGGCTTATTAGCCATACCACTTATGCCAAAATCTGCTATGGACATTGATGAAGCACTTCAAAATTTGGCGAGATTGTTGCAGCAGGGGCTTATTAGCCATACAACTTATGCCAAAAACCTGGCAGCCCTCATCCCTGAGATGCCAACCCCAACACCACGCAGGAATCTGCCAACCACTTCCGAGAAGCCAATCCCAGCCCCATGCAGGAAGCTGCCAACCACTTCCGGGAAGCCCCACCACCAAAAGCTAGAAACCCCACCCAAGTTCACAGATGACGAGATCGACAGTTTCCTTGATGCTTTATTCCAGGAAATGAGGGGCATTTCACCCCAAGTCCCACATGCAATCCAGAACTATCTGCGGGGATGGGAACTTCCTGGACATGGGGAAAAAGGTCCAACAGCTTTCCTGGATAAAAACCTGGACAAGATCGAGAGGAGGTTGGTGGAAGAGGTCCTCGACCTGAAGCGGTGAAGTTTTTCCTTGCTCTCAAGATCACCCTCCACATGGAGAAGAATGATGGGGCAGAGATCACCACAAATCCCCTGTTCTGGTCTAAGCAGCATGCCATCCTGAAGGCAAGCAATATTAGCGAGGCTGTGAAGGAGGCCAAAGCCAAGGTGCTGCAAAGCCTTGAGAACCACACCCGCGAGGGATCTGGCTTGACAGTCGACCAGGTTGATGCATTGTACCTCAACATTGCCAGATATCAACCACTATGTGGTGGGTCCTACATCGATCTCCCCACTTCGATTAAGCGAAAACGTGCCGTGGTTAATGTCCAGAACAAAGATGATGACAACTGTCTTCGCTGGTCTCTCTTGGCAGCTGCTTATCCTGCAGACAGTAATTTCCAGTGGACATCGAAGTATTTAGGTCAGGAGAAGCACGCCAGGACTCAAGCGATCTATTTGCATAGTCGCCCAGGTTATGTAATGATCTTGCCACCTCTTCTCACCGTGCCGCACAACCTATACCATGCATGTAACTTCATAGTTCTAGGGGGGCGGGGGTTGGTGGCTGTAAATGGCGAGAAACTTGTCTACTATTAGGTCAGGAGAAGCACTCATATTGATCAGATTCGTCTCTGAATGATTAGACCTGTAATGTGTGATTGGCATACCATGTAGAATGTGTGTCTCTAAATGGGAGTTCGGACCATGGAATGTGTAGTTGATCACAGGTGATCAGTATACCACTGCGGATATGTCTCTAAATCGGTGTTCGGATGAGCCTCTGTTCTGACAACCTACCTGTAGCTGCCGATCGGCGATCCTCTGTCCTGACAGCCCTCTGTTCTGGCAGCCTTAATTTATCTACTACTCTGGAGCTAGAGGTTAACCGGTGCGACATTGTGGTATCTGTAAGATTTTCTTCAGCACCTTCAGCATTGCATTTCACTATCTTCACTGTTCTATAAAGATAAGTTTACGCTAAGTCCATATACACATCGCTGCTTCATTGTAGTGTGAATTCTATTGCCACTACATTATCCAAACTGGAAAGTGGTAGATAATTAATCCACTTAGCTCTTTCATACAAGTCATAATCGGGTTCACACTAAATAGATCGAGTTCTATTTTAGAGCAGTGACATGTGTTTGCCATAATGAAAAGATGTTTGTGGCCACTTCCTAGCCTTTTCTTTGATTTCTTGGCAGTTGCTCTCGGCACAATGTGCCTTTTAATTGTTCTGATAACTGTCTCCTTCTCCTTGTTCTTCTTCTTTGAAGATGCATGCGTATTTCCTAAAAAGTATACCCATTGCCTGCTACTACAGTTCTTGAATGAAATGATGACTTGAGATCTTTACCCAATAAAGCGTCATTTGCCAACCCTGGTATAGCGCTGATTGGCCGGACAGGTACGGACCATCCCAGCTTGGCTGGGTACGGGACGGCTGTTCCAGGTACATTCTGAGAACAACCCCTTAGCAGGATAGTATGCATGTATAAAGCCATATAGGGGAGGTTTCTAAGAAATGACTAAGTCTGTAAGATCGCATAGCGTGCATGCGCACACGTCAGAGCTTTCCTGACAACACGTGCCAGAGTTAGGAGAGAATGAATACTAAAATATACTGAGATGGTGCTTGTAATCCCTTTAAATTATGTTATCCTCTTAGTTCTTGGCACGTATTAGGACCGGAATAAAACGAGGAATTCAAAACTGTAAACCATTGTAAAATCGGTCCAGAAATGGCCGAGTTTTCCTTATTTTTCTGCTTAAATTATGCTCAAAATATTGAAAACGTCATAAACACGTCTATGTACTAATTGTATGGGGAGGATGTTTATCATGTGATAATGTCCTTACCCTTCCAGCTCACACGGTGATTGTCTAGAGTTTGCGTGTTTATTGGCTGAGCGTTCTAACCACGATGTCATGAGGAGTATAAAAGGAGTGAAGAACTGAGAATCGAGACACACACTTCGACGAGAGAGAAGGTGGTAGGTTGTGTGGCCAGAGCAGTGCAAGACGTGGGTAACTACTTACTGACTGTGGTTACCATATAACCGCAACAGTGCCTCTTGGATTTCAGCTCTTAGTCTCTGGCACACAACCACCACATCTAATCTTTTGAACGCTCTCAGGAAGAAAGTTCCCAGGGGCATACAAACTAATCGGAAAGAAGCCCTCACTTCCAACAACAACAGAGGAGTCTTCTTGTGGCCCCGATGTAACGAACTCGTAGTATGTGGAACAAGTGGTGATTCTTGGTGGACAACTCATCAGATCTGCCAAACTACACCGAAATGTGGTAATCAAACTCCGCGCAATATATTGTTTATAAAATTTAACTTTTAGACCACAGTCTAGTGGGCAGCACGAGCTATGTGGTACATCATGTACTGTGTACACGGAAGATGCACATGCATCATCATTATGTAACAGTCAACAGTAGCCCTTCATTACTACAGGGCATCATCCGTTATAGTACGAACCTTTTTGTCATGCTGTTTAAATTAAGATGACTATCTAGTAAACATCTTCAACCACAATCGTTCTTCTTCACCATCCTTGAGAGTGAGCCGTATCAACAGTTCACCTTTGGAGAACAGCCCAGCAGTTACAGAATCGAGCCATCTTACATTCCTCATCCAGAACGTGTCATTTACTGTGATCTATAAACTTTTTCTGCACCGATGGCTAATAGGTACTCATCTAACTGTAGTTTCATATTATTGTATTTTTACATTTATAGATATTGATGACCAATAGGTACCGACCGGTCGTCTGAGACTGCATTTTATAGTTTATCTTTTGACTATATATTATCCTTGTTTTGTGCTGATGACAAACAAGCAAGGTGCCCTTAATAATAGTTAGTTATGTATATGGCAGCAGCCATCCTAGTTACTTGTTTTGTTTATTTTGTATAAAATACTAGGACGCATTATGCTAGGCTACACTATACAACAACAATATCACCGCATCACCTTTTTCCCTCAGCATCACTTTTTCACTGAGGTCACTGTTCAGGGTCTCATTAAGCGAACCTGACATGAGATCGACCAAACCTGGCTATTTTAGCTCGATAGGATAGGTTTAGAAGTTGTTAGGAATGGTCGCTCGCTAGGAGTCATTTGTGTAAGCCTCTTTTCCGGATGCAGCGGATATGTAACACCGCACGCCAGCTAGGTGGTATAAATTGGCCAAATACCTTAGAGCCTCCCTATTAATATATGAGCAATTGTTTTGTCCTATGTTCTTCCAGCCGTAAGGCTTATAATTGTCTGGTCCTTCCTCCGACACCTTGGTATGATCCAACTCTGGAAACCATTGGGGTTTCTGAGTGGTGAAAACTAAAGTGTCGATTCCGCACACATTCCTCCAATATCTTTGGATACCAGTTGGCATAGATATCCATGCCAAAGTAGGAAGCACTGCGAAAACATTATATTATTTTAACCAGCCAGCAGTGCATTTTTCTCTGGGCATTTTTGTGACATAACCCTAACGACAGGTAAATTGTTAGTCCCCGAGAGCAGATCCTGTATGATCTGTCCTCAACATGTCAGGGGACAGATGGGACACGGATCTCCCTCTAACTATAGTTGGATATCCGTCCCCTTATCCCAACCGTAATAATATATGCGCTTTTCAAATGCTTTTGTAAATACGTCTCACCCTGGTGATGTTGTATGTGGTTGTGGTGCGGTAAGTAACTGGATCATCATATGATTCAGGAGCTCCCACACCATGACATGTCTGCTCGCTGCTTGTCTGAGGGGGTTGCACCGTAAGGTGACCATATGGAAACTGAGCATTTCTGCCAGTCAGGCATGTATTAAAAAGATATGTAGAACTACTTGCCATTTGCTTGGAACATGGACCTAACAACAAAAGGTTAGTTTAGGGAATTAACAGAAGGACCGCATAAATAAAGCAGTAACTACCAATGCAGTATTGTAGCGCAGATCGACCGGTCGTGTGCGGGCCGTCTCAGCTAAGCTGGGTATGGGCCGCCCATCCTGGATTCGTTCCTATAAGCACGCCTCCCTGGGTAGAGCAATGGGCGTGTATGAGCCTATGAGAGGAATTCTATCGTCAAAAACGACTAAGTTCGTTAAGACGCGTAACGTGCATGCGCGTCTGTCGCTGTATTAACGGAGCATGTATAACGTAACCAGGGGTGGGTAGCGCTTTTAATGTACCGAGTAGGTACTATATAATTATTAATTAATAACCATTTTCGTCGAATTTGGCATTAATCAAGACCAGAATTCGACGGGCTTTCCAAATCTACAAACCATTTTAAAATCGGTCTAGGGATGGATGAGTATCGCCGATTCCCTTTTTCAAAATATACTCTAAGAGTGGAAATAACGTTGTACTTGCGTATATATACATATCTAAATAATAAGTAAATTGTGCTCATGTGACCTCCTACGTCACAGGTACGTATCTATATCTATCGCGATATTTACATAATAGTGTACACATCACGGATTTCCAGTTCGCTGATTGGTTGATTCAGCTAAACGTTCGTTGGTTGAGGCAACCAGTCCTGACGATTCAGCGAGTATAAAAGAGGCGTTTTCAGAGAATCGAGAGCATCGTCGGCCGGGGGCCGAACAGTGGAGATCTGCTGGCACTACAGACAGCCGATTCAAGTATTAAGCATCACCTCAGTCTCTGATGGTTTCTCTCCTCCCGGCAGCAGCAGCGATCTCCACCCACCGCAGCTAAATTTTGTACGCTCTCGGACTATGTTCCAGGGGAAATATTCGAACTATAAATTATATAATACAGTTTTAATTAGACTTTGTTCAAGAAACAGACTTCAGCGGTGGGGTCTTCGATGGTCCGAAATGTAATTCTACAGATGTAGAGGCAGCGATGTTCTTTGGTGGATGACTCACCGGATCTGCCAGCCACGCCAAAAAGTGGATCTTCAACGTACGCACTAAGTACTATGCAGTATAGTTTAAACTTTGTGACTGCAGTAAGTAAACTCTGTCTGATACGCCTTAAGAGCTACCTGACGTATCTCACACCGTTAAGCTTAATTATGCATCTTCGACTGTATACAACAACCCTCCCTGTTAATGGGTTGTTCTTAACTTTCATACCTACCGTCTTCGAACGAGAACTTTTACCATAGCAGTAATATGTCATAGACTTGCTATAATATTCGATAAACATTCTCACATTGTGTCTTCATCCTGAGTTTGTACCGCTCCCGTTCTGGATTATCATACGGGAAACCTGTCCACAGGAATCTTCATGCAGAAACTCTTCCAACTCCAGAGATTGTGCCGACTCACGTCACACCCACGGTGACGTATCAATTTCAGTAACGCAATCGTCTCTCTTCAAGAATGCATACCGAGTATTCAAGTAACTATACATTACATTTTTAATTCAAACGTTAATTACCGTTTTAGTTATATATCTTTTCCCTGTAAACAGTCCCGATGACTGAAAGGCACCGTAACGGTCCACGGACCACTAGTTATAATTTCTTTATCTGTGAATAGTTATCTTTGTTTACTGTAAGGTGTTTCACTGACCGCACCATATTAGGTCCTTCAACCTGTGATATTACTATTATTTCTATCACGTCGTACTATTAGTACTTTGTCCTTGGTTGGTTTAGTATATGGCAAGTAGCCATCCGTTAATATGTTTTGTTTATAGAAAAACTTAGGACTGCAGTGCACGAAAGAAATACTAAACAGCAACATTATACATACATTATATTCTCCCTCCATCAACACTTGTTCACTAAGGTCGCTGTCCGTGCTATAGCTTTGCTTAGCCCGGCCCTGCTACTGCCTAACCTAACTATTACAGCTCGATAGAATAGGTTAATTATGATCAGAGACAATTTCCTCGTTAGGAGACGTTTGTTATACTCTTCTTCCATAATTTGCGATAATCTAGCCCCGTACTATGGTAAGATGGTATGTAGCCAGCCAAACTAACTTATAAGGCCTACTTATTTCCAAGTTATTGTCTCTCTTCATGTTCCAACTAAGCCTATGGCTTCTTAAAATGTTAGAAATCCCAATCCCCGCAATGGACTGATCCGACCCTGGGAAACTATTGGAGGGTTCCAAGCGGTGATGGCCATGGTCCGGTGTTACATTCACGTCCCGGGTATCTTCAGATACCTTATAGGTAATTATCCATGCCAAAGTAAGAAGCACTGCGCAAATATCATAAATATTAATTATATTTCTTACGGAATCTCTCCCGCACGGCAGTGAATATTGGGCAACTTGCATATAAACCTAACAGCAGATCAAAAGCTTAGCTCCAATAAGACTTGGTGGTGGATGAGATGCGCATCTCCACCAAATTCTGTAGCGATGTCTGCGCAAGATGTTGGAATCTGCCATGCCCTATGGGGAGGACATCCGCAGTGGATATTCGTCTCTCCAACCCTCACCGTAATGTTAGGGTACTTGCCAAAAATGATTATGTATAAAAGTAGCCATCGTCCTGTGATGTTCTATGTGGTTGCGAAGTTGGGCATCCGGATTATCACCAAACTTGGATGTCCTACCTAGTAACATGTACGCTCGCCATCTGGGGAGGTAGATGCTTTCTAGGGTTTCCCACAGGAAGCCGGGCATCTGTGCCCTCAGTCGGCCATGTCCAAAGACAGATAAAGCATCCCGCCATTTGCGGCCATAAATAGTTCTTGTCTCTAAGACCTAAATGGTAAGTTAGGCATAGACGAAGGACCGCCTAAATACAATCGGCAATGACTAATTCAGTACTTTGGACCTACATAAGATGGGAGCAGACGAATCCCTCGGGAGTCTCTCATCCTGTCTTCACGTAAAAACAGCACGCAACATTTTAGTTATATTTTCACTAGGATGGTCTTTTCTTTACAGCACTTTTGGTTGAATGATAGAGTGGCCTTGTGGCCAACACTCTTCCCCCGCTTTAAGCGGTGGCAACATTTTCCCATGACGGAGGCCCATGCGAGGGACTTGCCTCTCACAAGGATCAAGTAACAGTGGCACGCACGAGACTAATACTCTTCACCCATACATCTAGCATCATGAGTAATGCCCACGCAAGGCACACAACCTCTCATAACAGTAAAAGAAATTTCCCTTCTCCTTTCAGCTTAGAGGTATACTAACTTATATTAAGTTAATTAGTGATCTCATGTATGGGAGCCTCCTTTACGGGGGTACCTCTGCGGACCTGCGAGTCTGTGTGGTATCTCCGGTGTTCCCACATTTAAAAGTTCATCTGGGCATGTCTATGTCTTGTGTTTTTGTATGCTCATTATTATCTAGCAAACTCGATGGTCTGTTTAGATAGAGATATTGTATAATCTTATTTTAATTACGTCACCATCAAATCTTGTAAGTCCACAGATCTCAAATTTGCTATGGACAGGCATACTGGTGACACTAATCCGTGGGATGATACTGTGGTATTTAATGTTTGTGACGATGGTCGCATGGCCCCACCGGAACATTATTGTTCCACCGGCCTCAGGAGCCAGTTTTTGCTACACGTAGGGCAGTGTTGAATGGGATCCGTAACCCCGAGACTGGGAGCTAACCAGCGTCATCACTCGTCGTGTACGTGCGATGGGTCAAGTCGATGACAGACACCAGAACGGCCCTACGCTACCCCGCACATTGCAGGTGGCACCCGATGTGGGGCTCGAAGAACAACAAACATTCCAAACTGCAGCGAACTCACACTCACACCGTACAGCGAGCTTGAAGCCCTCTGTCCCTTAAGTGAAGACTCCCTCGATCAAGAGGTGGCTTTCTACGAGGGGCATTACGCTCGAGTGCTCACCAACTATGCTATAAATTCAAATAATGCGGAACCATCAACACCGCAATATCAACTGTTCTGGCCTATTAGTAAGGGGACATTCCGCGATGCCTCACAAGCAGGAACAGAATTTTGCACACTATTGGATATCCGCGATAGGCCAACGTCATCAGGGCAGGATCGTGGACGATCGCGACTAAGACCCGTATATGGGCAACATAACCATCCCTCATACCACTATCGTTCACCCGTGTCATCATTGGGTGATATAAGACGAAAATATAATACCTACAATGCACCACAACCCACTCGTACTCCCTTAAATATACCATCTTACTTTCAGGGAACAACACGACATCAGCCGGAGGAATCAGTTCCACTGTTTCATCGGTACATCAGTCACGCCACTCATCACGACCATCAGCTGACTGCACCTCTGCCATATGAGGATTGTCTGCCTTCAGTACATGAGGAACGTCCACGTCGTCTAAGTAATACTCAGCCTCCCGTCCATAGACCTACACCTGTTTATGGATCCGCATCAGGGCGGGCATCTACCGACTTATCTTCACGTGTTCACACACCAACATATCGGCATCATCCTCATCATCATCGGCATCATCGAGAAACACCTACACCACCAACACTACCACCTGCACGACGACCAGCATCAGCTTTCTCAACAGTCACCCGTGTACCACCACCACCGGGATTTCCACCACTCCTCTCGTGGTTCTGGTTGAGTCACCCTCCCTCCCGAATTTATCTTGCCGCCATGCTTTCTGGGAAAGCTCTTCAAGTGCTCGCGGATCTCGGGACAGAATACACACCGACATACACACAATTGGAACAGGCTTTGTCGGAACTATTTGGCGACACCACTCTCAGAGAAACGAGCCACCTTCAATTGAAAAATCTCCACCGACGTACGGAAGAGACGCTTCCGGAATTGGCTAGTCATATCTGGAGACTAGTCACCCATGCGTATCCAAACACTAGCATCGAAGGCATTACACATCTACACCTCGATACCTTCATTGACACGTTAAGCGGTGAACCTGCTCTAAAGGAAAAATTGTTTCTTGCGGACCACAGGAGTTTAGCACAACTACCAGAGAGGGATAGGCTCCTCGAAGGGTGGTTGTAACAGGCGCC
Organism: Chaetoderma sp. LZ-2023a; assembly: GCA_034401795.1. NCBI lineage: Eukaryota > Metazoa > Mollusca > Caudofoveata > Chaetodermatida > Chaetodermatidae > Chaetoderma > Chaetoderma sp. LZ-2023a. Next base: position 206,980,782 of record CM067369.1, on the reverse strand, counting down.
AGTGGGCCCGCAAGGGTCCAGGGTCACGTGAAATCGCTAATATAGTGCAGAGGAGATACTGAAGGCCTCCGTGACTAACGAAGGATGAATTAACATCCTACTGTGGCACCGTCAAGTCGGTGCATTGTTCGGGCTGCTGAGACTTTTTGGTTCATCCAATCTCAGTAATTGGACATGTGTGCTACGTTGATGACAGTCCACGCCCAGGACATCTCTAGCAGACTAGAAGTTCGCTGTGTTTGCTAGAGATGACTTGCAGGCAAGGCCGGGGGAAATGGTCAAAGTTTGTATTCTGTTGGCAGATAGGTACGGATCAGACCGTCGGTTGCCCCTGAGCGTGAGCTTAGATGGTGATCGCTATCGACTGGGTCACTGGCCAGTCGTCTTCATCATGTCAGTTCATCAACCCGTTTCTGGTTATGAATGGTCAAGATGGCTCAATGTACAGTCAGGCCATGGCAAGTGTTCGTATTGCGAGTCATGCCTCCTTTGATCAGAGGTCATGAAATGTGATTCTTTGGGAAGCAGGAGGGTATGTGCGTGAGACGGTGTAATCTGTCACTTGCTGGATGGGTGGAGTGGTCTGGATCCCAAGTGCCCGTGGGCTGGATGACCCGGCTAGTACGATCTGCACAGGGGCTCTTGGCTAAAATGACATCAAACAATGATCTACGCTGAGCCCTTAGCTGCGACATCTAGCGGGCATCACCTCTGTGGTACAGTCTATGCAGGGCTACAGCCCCTTGCCAGATGACCCTTAGTTGGCGACCAGTACTGTCTCTGCTCAGGTCGGGGGTTGGCAGGGTGCGCCTTGACTCTGTCCTGGATTATAGCCCCATAACTTGGACAGGTCTTTATCTCAGGCATGTACGGAAAGGCACCTAGCTTAGGCTGCATCCTATGTGGGAAACTGGGCGTCCGTCCATCGTGGTGGGGACAGCAAACCACACCGGGGAGGCCAAAGGGTGCATAGTATTAGGGACGGTGGCCCAATACTAATTAGCGAACATCCACCGCAGTACGTGTTGAGAACTTTTTGGAGTGGGAGAAAAGCAATTGCCGCCAGATTCATCCAGTTAATGAGGTCGACGGAACAAATGTCACCACATCAACCAACGACCACACCAGACCACACCAACAAACAACACACGCGACGAACAACAGACAGCACAACACACACAATATTCCAACTCAAATCAAGCGCATAGAGGAAGAGGGCGTGGCCAAGGCCACTATAATGCCCGAGGGCGCGATAATCAGCATAACAATAACAACCGGAGCAACATGCACGATCGGATAGATGAGATTAACAAGCAGATCTCGGCCCTCACCAATTTGGTCACCACCCTTAGTACCAATTTGGTGACGGCACACACCAGACCTACACCCGCTAGCGCTTCTGCACCAACACCAACCGTATGTTACGGATGCGGTCAGCCCGGACATTGGAGGGAACGGTGTCCTAACCGACCTCCGTCAACTACACCAGTCGCTGACCACCAAACACCACAGCCTAATCAGCCATCAAACTCTTGAGGGTACCAAATAAAGAGCCATCTTGGTACCCGCTCACACAACTCGGCTCAACTGTGGGCCCTGTACCTTCGCACCTGCCGAATACATGTCATCTACCAACATCTACATATTCATCAACAATCATGCAACTGGCTTCCCATATGTCGGTACCAACGATGCCTCCCACATCCGGAGTACTGCCATCCCCTTCTTGCGGACGAAGCAATCCCACGACATCCGCTTTTAGCAAACCTTCTTTCCTCTACAAAACGGCGGTAGTAGGTCATAACACCTCAACTGAAACCACGTTTCTCCAAGCACCACGTCCCACCACCAAGACACCTAAGTCATGGTGCCCTCTGGTGGTATGCAAGACACCACCCTATACAGCATCATCTTCCACACCAACATATGACAGCGGTATGGATGATACTGCTTGATCCGAAACATGGATTCGTAAACAACCACGGTCCCCGCCGACATGAATGTATTCCTCGGCGGCACTGCTTCTTCTGTGCATCTACTAAACATCCTATGATGCACTGTAAGAAGTGGCTTGCACAAATAACACACATCGCAGAGAGAAAATCCCATCCATACAGCCGTTTGCACCAACGCAGCATACGCCAATACAGCAACAAATCCAGCATCCTTATTACCACCAGTTCTGTCACTACCCAAGTCTCCGCAGCAACGGAGACGACAGACTGGCCCTTTCCTCACTCAGCCATCAGCAGACATAAAGGAAGCTGTCGGGAAACAGACTGCTTACATACAGAACAACTCCGGTCCAAAACCATCATCGCAGGCAGGAACATTGGAAACTTTTCCGCAAACACAGCGGAAGGTTATTTACAAATGTGCTTGTCTGTTTAGCAGTATTTCCACCAGTGCCACCATTGACACTGGAGCTGTCTTTAACAAGCGCTTGTATGAGAGCATCCCACCTCATAAAAAGCCACCCCTTAAACCTACAAACATATATCTACAGACAGCCACGGGAACATCCGCTCCCGTGGCTGGCGTAGTTAACCTTATTATTCAGATATAGGAGATGCAATTCATACAGCGAGTTGTTATCGCCTCTATGCACAATGACGCCCTCCTTGGCTCTGATTTTCTCAGTGCCAGTGAAGCCGTAATAGATTGCAGACAACAGGAACTTGACATACACGGCCGTAGGATACCCCTTGGACCGCAATCATCGCTATGCGATACGTGCGCCATAATACTAGCAACTGCGGGCACTGTTGAGCCAGGACAGGAACAGATCTTATGGGCCACCGCACCACAGTTAGGAAGCAACACACACATCGCCATGCTGGAACCCAACCCTGATTATATGATCGCCTCACAATGCGCCAGTCCCCGTATGATCGTGGACACGACCAACCGGTAACACATACCTATTAGGGTGTTCAATGGCACGGCAGACCCTATAACTCTTGAACCAGGGGTATGCTGTGGCCATTTGGTGGACGTGATCTCATTGGAAAAACCTACACAGACCACCACATTCACAGAAATGACTGATGATTTACCTGAACATCTACACAATTTATATCTACATGCCACGTTAGGATTAACGCAGTCTCAAAAACATCAAGTACGGAAACTACTTTACAAATACAATGATAGTTTCTCATCTGGGGATATGGACCTCAGAGAAACTCACCTTGTACGACACTCCATCGATACGGGCAACAATCGCCCGGTACGACAACCGGTATGATGTCTTCCCATTCACAAAGAAACGGAAGCTCATCAGCAAGTAAACAACATGTTGCGGATCGGTATTATAGAACCCTCAGCCTCTCCATGGGCCAGCCCCATAGTGCTAGCAGTCAAGAAGGACGGATCCTTGCGGTTTTGTATAGACTACCGCCGCCTTAATGATCTTAGCGTAAAGGACGCATATCTGCTCCCGCGAATAGATCAGGCCTTCGATTCTCTCTCTGGAGCAAAATGGTTCAGTACCCTTGACCTGGCTAGTGGTTACTGGCAAGTGGCCATGGATGAGGCTGACATGGAAAGGACCGCATTCGTTTGTATGGATGGTCTTTTTCAATTCCATAAAATGCCCTTGGCTTGAGTAATGCTCCCGGAACATTCGAATGGCTCATTGAGCAGGTATTAACTACCCTGCAATGGGAAATCTGTCTGTGTTATATTGACGATGTAATAGTTTTGGGGCAACATTTGAGCAAACATTAACAAATTTGGACACTGTGCTTTCAAGATACCAGAGAGGGAGGGGCTCCTCGAAGGGGTGTCTTGAACAGGCGGCAGTGGGCTCGTAAGAGTCCGGGGGCACGTAAAATCAAAGCTATAGGGCAAAGGAGATACTGTGGTACCATCCAGTCAGCGTACTGTTCGGGCTGCTGAGATTTTTGGTTCATCCTGTCCCAGCAAGTGGACATGCGTGGTACGTGGATGACAGTCCACACTCAGGGCACTCCAAGTCACTGGCGGAGTTGGCCACTGGAGATGCCCTGCAGGCAAGGCTGGGGAAAACGGTCAAAGTTCGTATTCTGTTGGCAGATAGGTACGGATCAGACTGTCAGTTGCCCCTGAGCATGAGCTCAGATGGTGATCGCTATCGACTGGGTCGCCGGCCGGTCATCTTGATCATGTCAGTTCATCAACCAGTTTCTGGTTATGAGTGGTCAAGATGCCTCAATGTACAGTCAGGCCATTGCAAGCGTTCGTTTTGCGAGTCATGCCTCCTGTGATCAGAGGTCATGAAAAGTGATTCTTTGGGAAGTAGGAGGGTATGTGCATGAGACGGTGTAACCTGTCACTTGCCGGATGGGTCGAGTGGTCCGGATCCCAAGTGCCCATGGGGTGGATGACCGGCTAGTACGATCTGCATGGGGGCTCTTAGCTAAAATGACGTCATAGAATGATCTCTGCTGAGCTCTTAGCTGCGACGTCTAGTGGGCATCACCTCCATGGTACGGTCTACGTGGGGCTATGGCCCCTTGCCAAGATGACCCTTAGTTGGTGACCAGTACTGTCTCTGCTCAGGTCAGAAGTCGGCAGGGTGCGCCTTGACTCTGTCCCGGAGTATGTCCCCCTAACTTGGACAGGTCTTTATCTCAGGCATATACAGAGAGGTACCTAGCCTAGGCTGCATCCTGTGTGTGGAACTGGGCATCCGTCCATCGTGGTGGGGATGGCGAACCACACCGGAAGGCCAAAGGGTACAAGTGTCCGCACGGCCAACTTAAAGCTCAAACCCAAGAAATGTCATCTCTTCAGACAGAGTGTCGAGTTCCTGGGGACACAACACACGTGTCATG